>SJYX01016782.1:46944-106132 GCA_006410675.1 Oreotragus oreotragus | reverse complement strand
TCTTTAGATTTACTTTAATTTTTTCTCAGCAGTGTGTTAGAGTTTTCAGTGTACAAGTTTTGATATATTTTGTTAAAAATACCCTAACATTTTGGGCACTATTATAAATATTATTTTTTAATTGCAATTTTCAAGTATTGGTTGCTAATATACAGTAATATTGATTTTTGTATACTGATCTTGTGTCCCAGTATTTTCTAACCTTACTTTTTAGTTCTTAGGATTTTGCACACAATCACCTTTTCTGTCTTTATAATAAATATGTATGTCCTTGCTTTTTCTTGCATTGTTTCACTGGCTATCAACTCCAGTAGAATGTTGAAGAACACTAGAAAGAGCATACATCTTAACCCTCTTCTAACTTTATCAAGAAAATATGTAGTCTGTCACTCAAGTGTTTTTGTTAAAAGACATATTCTTCATCAAGTTGAGAAAATTATCTTCTATTTCTTGTTTGTTTCACAAATAAGTGTTGACTTTTGTGAAGTGGCTTTTCTGTATGTATTGAGATGACTATATGATATTTCTATCCCAATGTGTTGGACTATGATTTATTTATACACGGTAAACCAACTTTGCATACCTGTGATAAACCCCACTTGCTCAAAGTACATTAGTCTTTTTCTGTGTTATTGGACTTAATTTTTTTTTAAAATTAATATAAAGCCTCCATATTCACAAGGGCTATTTACTGTAGTCCTATTTTCTTCAACAGTCTAGATCTACTTTTGCTATCAGAGAAATGTTGGTCTTACAAAATAATTTGGGAATTCTGTTGTTTTCTATTTTTCTGAAAGACTTTGTGGAGAAGTAGGATTATATCTTTTTATATGTTTAATACAACTCATCATTAAAGTTATCTGGGCCTGGAGGTTTTCCTGGGAAGATCTTAAGCAATGAATTCAAGTTTTGTAAGACATAGAGCCATTTAAATTATCCATTTAATTTTGAAAGAATATTGATAGTCTACATCTTTCAAGAAATTTGCTTGTGTCATATAATTTGTAAATTTTTTTGGTCATGAAATTGCTTATAATGTTCCCTTAATAGCCTTTCAACATTGTAAGATCTAGAGGGATGCCCCCTCTTTTAATCTTGCTAATTTGTGTTTACTCACATTTTTCCTTCATCAGTCTGGCTAGATGTGTATAAATTTTAATGATCTTTTTAAAGAACTGCTTTTGGTTTCTCTGACACTTACTTCCTCACCTTTTTTTTTTAAACTCATTTTTTACTTCATTGATATTTCTTTTCATTTTTCTTAATCTTTTTCTACCTTTCCTGGGTTTAAAGTTTTACAGTTCATTAAGGAGGAACTTCAGATAATTAATTTTAGATTTTTTTCTTTTTTAATATAAATAATTAACATTTTAAATGTTAACTCAAATCATGATATGCTTCTATGTTTCTTAATCATGTGTTTTGAAATATTTAAAAATTGACAGATCATTTAGAAGTGAATCATTTAATTTTGAAATGTTTGGGTAATTTTGTATATCTTTCTGTTTATTGCTGTTGTTCAGTTTTCATGTTTGACTCTTTGTGACCCCCTAGGCTGCAGCAAATCAGACTTCCCTGTCCTTTACCATCTCCTGGAGTTTGCTCAAACTCATGTCCATTGAGTCAGTGATACCATCTAACCATCTCATCCTCTGCCACCTCCCTTCTCCTCCTGCCTTCAGTCTTTCTCAGCATCAGGCCAATGAACTGTCTCTTGACATCAGCTGGCCAAAGTATTGGGGCTTCAGCTTCAACATCAGTCCTTCCAGTGAATATTCAGGATTGATTTCCTTTAGGATTGACTGGTTGGATCTCCTTGCAGTCCAAGGGACTCTCAAGTGTCCTCTCCAACACCACAGTTCAAAAGCATCAATTCTTCAGTGCTCAGCCTTCTTATTTATTTATTTTTATATTTTACTTTATCTTACCTTACAATACTGTATTGGTTTTGCCATACATCAACATGAATCAGCCACGGGTGTACATGAGTGCCCAATCCTGACACCCCCCACCACCTCCCTCCCCATACTATCTCTCTGCGTCAGCTCAGTGCACCAGCCCCAAGCATCCTGTATCCTGCATCGAACCTAGACTGGTGATTCATTTCTTACATGATATTATACATGTTTCAATGCCATTCTCCCAAATCATTTTTGATACAACTCTCACATCTGTACATGACTACTGGATGCTATTGGTTTCTAATATGATTCTGATGTGGTCAAAGAACATACTGTATATAATTTTAAGTATTTTATATTTCTTGTGAATCATCTTATGGCTCAGAATATGTACCTTAGTAGAGAATTTCTATGTGCATTTGAAAAAATCTGCTTTCTGCTATTGCTGAGGAAAGTGTACTATTGATATAAATGTCTATTAAGTAAAATTGCTTGTGTTGTTCAAGTCTTTCCTATCAAGAACTTATTTTTTGTCTAGGTAATCTATCAAATATTGATTGATAGAAGACAGCTGAAGTCTCCAGCTAAAGTTATGTTTGTCTAATTTCTTCTTTTAAGTTTCTTTATTAGGTGCAAAGTTATTTAGAATTTTTGTGTCTTCTGAATTGATCCAGTTATCATATCTGAAGTTTCCTTCTTTATTGCTAGTAACATTCCTTGTTCTAAACTCTTGTCTGATTTTAATAAAGTCAGTCCTGTTTTATTTTGATTGTATAAGTACAGTATATCTTCTTCCATTCTTGTTTTTTTAACTGATCTGTATCTTTATAGTCAAAGTAAGTTTCTAATATATATCATACAGTTGTCCTTGATTTAACAGAAGCCCAGTCTTACAATATCTGCTGTTTAACATAAGTGTTTGGACTGTTTTCCTTTAGTGATATTATCATTTATTTTTTAAGATTTAAACTTATTGTCTCGCTGTATTTCTGTTTACCCCTTCTGTTCTTTGTTCTTCCCATCCTACTCCCTTGTCTTGCTTACTTTTGAAATAATTGAAACTCTTTTGAATTCTACTTCATTTCCTCTTTTGGTTTAGTAGTTCTTTGTTTTTCGATTTTAATGACTGTTGTAGTGTTTACCATATAAACATGTATCAAATATAGATGATTTATTACATATTACTAAGTATGCTGCTGCTGCTGCTGCTAAGTCACTTCAGTCGTGTCCGACTCTGTGTGACCCCATAGACGGCAGCCCACCAGGCTCCCCCATCCCTGGGATTCTCCAGGCAAGAATACTGGAGTGGGTTGCCATTTCCTTCTCCAATGCATGAAAGAGAAAAGTGAAANCTGCTGCTGCTAAGTCACTTCAGTCGTGTCCGACTCTGTGTGACCCCATAGACGGCAGCCCACCAGGCTCCCCCATCCCTGGGATTCTCCAGGCAAGAATACTGGAGTGGGTTGCCATTTCCTTCTCCAATGCATGAAAGAGAAAAGTGAAAGTGAAGTCGCTCAGTCTGTCCGACTGTTAGAGACCCCACGGACTGCAGCCCACCAGGCTACTCCGTCCACTGGGTTTTCCAGGCAAGAGTACTGGGGTGGGGTGCCATTGCCTTCCCTGGAATTATTAAGTATAGAAGAGGATTTATCTTGCCTTGTCTTGCTCACATTTGCAACATTCAAAGACTAAGTTATTTATCAAGTGTCTAACATGTTTAAGGATAAGTACATTTTAATCTGAAATCTTTTTAAGATGATTATTGTGGAAAGTCAATGTCGTGATGTGAGCAGAGTGCTCATGAGCACTACATCAGCTGCGGATTAACTTTTAAGTCTTTGTTCCCCAGTAAAGTCAGAGATGGTTTGGTGTCTTGACTCCCAATGAAGAATATAATAGGGATATAATAACTATTTATTTTTATAAAGGTAAAATAATTTTTTTGTTTCATATTCCCAATATGGCAACAAAGTGCTGTCTCATTTTATTTTTGACCTAATAGAACTAGCAAGATAAAATATTTTCATTTAAGAAAACATTTATTAAAATGTTTTCAAATGTCTCTATAGAAATCTTTACCAAACTGTGGAAGCCCAGACCACATCATATTTGTGTTAGTGATTTTTGGAAAAAAAATTGTCCAGAGAACTCACCAAAATATTTTGACAACCACTTTCTGTTTATTTCCATATATTAAACTATTCTTCATTTCTTAAGCTATTACTACAGAAACTTTTGTAAGTAAATATAAAGGACTAAAATACAATTTAAAGTTATTAAATACAACAGATTCGAAACTTGAGCAACAGACTTTGGGCCCCAGAACTATACCACTTCCAAGGGTAAGTTCACTGTCAAGAGAAACAAACAAAAACCATCCCCTATACTGATAGAAAGAAAATGAAATAAACAAAGTCTGAAAAGCATTAATCTTTAACATGTACTTCTTAGAAGACAGTGGAAGATAACTTTGCTCTTTCAACCTTGAGCTTTTAAGAAATTATCATATAAGTAGTGTACTTGGGCATTGTGAGGCAGAAATGACTTCTGAGCTGAAAATAATGAAAACAGAGTGAAATTAGGAATTTTTCATTTTACCTCTTTTTTAAATTCATGGCTTTGTGTACTTACATTTGAAGTGAGTCATTATCTCTAGCTAAGGCAAGACTTCCCAAAGGAGAAAACTACTTGAATTATTAAATATGCCCATACTCAAAACTGTGAAAGCAAGAGTGCCCATCTGAACGAACATGCTGACTGCATACAAACAAAATGTTGCTAGCATGTAAACACAAGGGTTTATATGTGCCAGAAACACCCTTGGAGCCTGTTCAGTGCTCTGTGGTCTCATCCAAGGATCTCCTGAGTATCTCCAGGAGCAGAATGGGGCCCAGTTACAGACCCAAGGGCACATCACACAACCAGCATGCAACTCAAAATTATCTGGCCAGCCTGGCTTTCCTAACTTAGAGTATGGTGAGCAGAAAACGTGATGACACTGGGTCGGCAGTGCTGCATAGCTAGACCCTGCAGAGGTCAATGACATGTACTCATCCTGTTAGGCGAGCTGGCATTAGGCAAATACTTTCTTCCTTTCATATCTATCCATTTGAAAAGGATAGCTTTTTAATCATGGAGATCTGAAGAACAGCTTCAGTGGATTGATGTGAGCACTATAAAAAAAAAGAATTAAATGGTTTTTACAACATGAAAATAGCATAAGATCTGCAAATCAAAAAGAAGCAGTTTGTCTTCATTCTCTGCTTTCTTGACCTTCATTCTAGTTCCTTCAACATTAGTATCAATTCAATTGGCATATATGAAGTTTCAAGCTTCACTCTCTTTCTCTCCATGTTTTCACTTCTATTTGCATAAATCTTAGGGGATCATGCTTGGAGAAAAAATATATTTAAGAGCAGAGGCTTTGTAGGGAATTTGTAAAACTATTCAAGTATAAAATTATGGTAGGGGATAGAGTTGGGCTTAGCTGATGTAATTATCATGTGCCTTGTCTGGACAACAGTGGGGAGAGTACAGTTTAAGTTATGGAGAAATAAGGGAAAAAGGTAAAAAAAAAAAATCTGTGAGCCATCACAAAGTCATTAAAAGGGGGAATTTCTAAAGTTGAAATGGCTTGGTCAAATTAATTTCAAGCATTTGTGGGATCTGAGTAATAAATATGAAAGTGAAAGTGAAAGTCGCTCAGTTGTGTCTGACTCTTTGGGACCCCAGGAACTATACAGTCCATGGAATTCTCCAGGCCAGAATACTGGAGTGGGTAGTCTTTCTCTTCTCCAGGGGCTCTTCCCAAACCAGGGATTGAACCCAGGTCTCCTGCATTGCAGGCAGATTCTTTACCAACTGAGTCACAATACTTTTTCAGACCCTGCTATGTGCCAAGCACTGTGGTAGGTGCTGGAGACAGTCTGGTTCCTGCCCTCAAGGACCTTACAGGAAATGTAACCAGAGCCTTGTGGGAGCAAAGAGAGGGACATCTAACTAGATGTGAGGACTGAGGAAGCCTTTCAGGAGGCAGGGACAACTGAGCTGAAACTTTAGGTAGAAATTGGCCTTTGGAGAAGGAGGAGCACCTAGGCAGGGAGGAGCATCCTCTAGACAGGGAATCCAGGGAGAAGAGAGTGTTGGGGGTTTGAGAGAATGAGGAATTCAAGCTGGCTGGCTCTAGAGGACAATTTGGAAGTGCAGTGGTCCTGGAGGAGACTTGTGGTCACATTTGAGAACTTGGGCTTTATTTTAAGAGCAAAGGAGAGTCAATGGAAGGTGAGGAATAGATGAGAGAGACCAACTGTAAACATTTTAGAAAGACAGCTCTGAGTGCAGAGTGGAAATGGATCAGAAGGAGGCAAGATTGGAAGTTATATCAGGGTTTGTTTCTGTAACTTAGGAAAGAGAGAGAATGTCCAGAACTACAGCAGTGCTGCTGTAGAGAGTTACCGCCACCTCAGTGGCTTAAAGCCACATGAATGTATGATCTTACGTTTCTGGAGACCTGGAGTTCAAAGTGTATCCCCTAAGGCTATAATCAAGCAATCAGCAGGGCTGTGTTCTTTTCTGGAGCCTTGAGAGAAGAATCTGTTTCCTTGCCTAAACTAGCACCTAAAGTCTGACACATTCCTTGGGCCATGGCCCCCTTCCTCCATCTTCAAGGCCAGCAGTGGCTGGTCAACTCTTTCNATTTCCATATATTAAACTATTCTTCATTTCTTAAGCTATTACTACAGAAACTTTTGTAAGTAAATATAAAGGACTAAAATACAATTTAAAGTTATTAAATACAACAGATTCGAAACTTGAGCAACAGACTTTGGGCCCCAGAACTATACCACCTCCAAGGGTAAGTTCACTGTCAAGAGAAACAAACAAAAACCATCCCCTATACTGATAGAAAGAAAATGAAATAAACAAAGTCTGAAAAGCATTAATCTTTAACATGTACTTCTTAGAAGACAGTGGAAGATAACTTTGCTCTTTCAACCTTGAGCTTTTAAGAAATTATCATATAAGTAGTGTACTTGGGCATTGTGAGGCAGAAATGACTTCTGAGCTGAAAATAATGAAAACAGAGTGAAATTAGGAATTTTTCATTTTACCTCTTTTTTAAATTCATGGCTTTGTGTACTTACATTTGAAGTGAGTCATTATCTCTAGCTAAGGCAAGACTTCCCAAAGGAGAAAACTACTTGAATTATTAAATATGCCCATACTCAAAACTGTGAAAGCAAGAGTGCCCATCTGAACGAACATGCTGACTGCATACAAACAAAATGTTGCTAGCATGTAAACACAAGGGTTTATATGTGCCAGAAACACCCTTGGAGCCTGTTCAGTGCTCTGTGGTCTCATCCAAGGATCTCCTGAGTATCTCCAGGAGCAGAATGGGGCCCAGTTACAGACCCAAGGGCACATCACACAACCAGCATGCAACTCAAAATTATCTGGCCAGCCTGGCTTTCCTAACTTAGAGTATGGTGAGCAGAAAACGTGATGACACTGGGTCGGCAGTGCTGCATAGCTAGACCCTGCAGAGGTCAATGACATGTACTCATCCTGTTAGGCGAGCTGGCATTAGGCAAATACTTTCTTCCTTTCATATCTATCCATTTGAAAAGGATAGCTTTTTAATCATGGAGATCTGAAGAACAGCTTCAGTGGATTGATGTGAGCACTATAAAAAAAAAGAATTAAATGGTTTTTACAACATGAAAATAGCATAAGATCTGCAAATCAAAAAGAAGCAGTTTGTCTTCATTCTCTGCTTTCTTGACCTTCATTCTAGTTCCTTCAACATTAGTATCAATTCAATTGGCATATATGAAGTTTCAAGCTTCACTCTCTTTCTCTCCATGTTTTCACTTCTATTTGCATAAATCTTAGGGGATCATGCTTGGAGAAAAAATATATTTAAGAGCAGAGGCTTTGTAGGGAATTTGTAAAACTATTCAAGTATAAAATTATGGTAGGGGATAGAGTTGGGCTTAGCTGATGTAATTATCATGTGCCTTGTCTGGACAACAGTGGGGAGAGTACAGTTTAAGTTATGGAGAAATAAGGGAAAAAGGTAAAAAAAAAAAATCTGTGAGCCATCACAAAGTCATTAAAAGGGGGAATTTCTAAAGTTGAAATGGCTTGGTCAAATTAATTTCAAGCATTTGTGGGATCTGAGTAATAAATATGAAAGTGAAAGTGAAAGTCGCTCAGTTGTGTCTGACTCTTTGGGACCCCAGGAACTATACAGTCCATGGAATTCTCCAGGCCAGAATACTGGAGTGGGTAGTCTTTCTCTTCTCCAGGGGCTCTTCCCAAACCAGGGATTGAACCCAGGTCTCCTGCATTGCAGGCAGATTCTTTACCAACTGAGTCACAATACTTTTTCAGACCCTGCTATGTGCCAAGCACTGTGGTAGGTGCTGGAGACAGTCTGGTTCCTGCCCTCAAGGACCTTACAGGAAATGTAACCAGAGCCTTGTGGGAGCAAAGAGAGGGACATCTAACTAGATGTGAGGACTGAGGAAGCCTTTCAGGAGGCAGGGACAACTGAGCTGAAACTTTAGGTAGAAATTGGCCTTTGGAGAAGGAGGAGCACCTAGGCAGGGAGGAGCATCCTCTAGACAGGGAATCCAGGGAGAAGAGAGTGTTGGGGGTTTGAGAGAATGAGGAATTCAAGCTGGCTGGCTCTAGAGGACAATTTGGAAGTGCAGTGGTCCTGGAGGAGACTTGTGGTCACATTTGAGAACTTGGGCTTTATTTTAAGAGCAAAGGAGAGTCAATGGAAGGTGAGGAATAGATGAGAGAGACCAACTGTAAACATTTTAGAAAGACAGCTCTGAGTGCAGAGTGGAAATGGATCAGAAGGAGGCAAGATTGGAAGTTATATCAGGGTTTGTTTCTGTAACTTAGGAAAGAGAGAGAATGTCCAGAACTACAGCAGTGCTGCTGTAGAGAGTTACCGCCACCTCAGTGGCTTAAAGCCACATGAATGTATGATCTTACGTTTCTGGAGACCTGGAGTTCAAAGTGTATCCCCTAAGGCTATAATCAAGCAATCAGCAGGGCTGTGTTCTTTTCTGGAGCCTTGAGAGAAGAATCTGTTTCCTTGCCTAAACTAGCACCTAAAGTCTGACACATTCCTTGGGCCATGGCCCCCTTCCTCCATCTTCAAGGCCAGCAGTGGCTGGTCAACTCTTTCGCAAAATGTGATCTCTCTAGTTCTGAACCTTCTCTCTCCCTCTTCCCACGTATGGCTCCTGAGTGAGTGAGGCGTGAGTGCACGCTCAGCTGTGACTGACTCTTTTTGATCCCTGGACTGTAGCCCATCTGGCTCCTCTGTCCACGGGATTTCCCAGGCAAAGCATACTGGAGTGGGTTGCCATTTCCTCATACAGGGGGTCTTCCCAACCCAAGGACTGAACCACATCTACTGTGTCTTTTGAATTGCAGAGGATTCTTTACCGCTTGAGCCATTGAGGAAGTCTGGAAAATTCAGGTGAATCTATTTTTAAGGCCAGCTGATAAGCAAACTTAATGTCNGTCTTCCCAACCCAAGGACTGAACCACATCTACTGTGTCTTTTGAATTGCAGAGGATTCTTTACCGCTTGAGCCATTGAGGAAGTCTGGAAAATTCAGGTGAATCTATTTTTAAGGCCAGCTGATAAGCAAACTTAATGTCATCTTTAGCCTTAATCTCCCCTTGCCATGAAACACAATACATTCAAATACTGGGGATCAGGATGTCAGCATCTTTGGGTGATGATTATCCTCTTCCCACAGGGAGTATTGGGAGAAGGATTCAGGAGATATTCAGGAAGCTGAAGTAACACCACTTGGTGATAAACGATTCCTCAGAGATCAACATTTTATGCTTAGTCAATAGTTTGTTCCTATCTTGTTTCCTTCATTCACCTATTAGCCTCACATTATTTGGTGGGAAAAAAATCAAGGTAGCTGACAGAGTCATTAAAAAAGGGAAATGTAGAAAAAGAGATGAGAGCAGAAGCAACTCAAGGAAAAGTCTGAATTTACCTCTAGCAATAGTTCTGATATTCCCAACAAAGGAGTGGGTTCTATGCTTCACTTACAGCCATGATGATTTTACTCTGGGAAATTTTCAAGAAACATTACCACTCACCTTTGATAATTCTTTGGAAAAATCTCAATAAATTACCCATGAAACATTTAGCTTTAAACAATGTAACTTCCTGGTGATATTACCAAGATAAATTACCACAAATCCTTAATTCTAAAACACACGATTTCCCCACACTATGTTTCTAAAATCAAGATGAATGCAAACATTTAATGTAGTTACTACTTTTTTCCTCTCAGAAGCTATTTTCAGCAGATGTTGTCTTACAATTAAGGAAATATAGTAACCATGAAATGACCTTCTAAAGTTGTCCTGCTATACTGGATTATTAGTTATATAAGGATTTCTGCCACACTGAAGATACTTATTTTAAAGTAATTGAGCTAAATGTAGTTGTAATAGTTGAATAATGGCCCACAGATTTATCAGGTCCCCATCCCCCATCCTTGTAAATATTACTTTATGTGGCAAGATCTTTGCAGATGTAATTAAGTTAAGGGTCTTGAGGCAAGGAAGACTATCTTGAATAACTGGAGTTGGGTAGGGCAAGCAAGGTGGTTAAATGCAACCCAAGTAGTCTTATAAGAGGGAGATTTGACATAACACAAAGGAGAAGGTGATGTGAGTACAGAGTAGAGAGAAATTTGAAGATGCAGACCTTGAAGACTGAAGTGATACAGTCACTAGCCAAGGAATGCCTGCAGTCACCAGAAGCTGAAAGAGACAAGAAGCAGATTTTTCCTCTGAGACTCCAGAGACAGTGTAACCCTGCTGATACTTTCATTCAGCCCAGTGATACTGATTTTGAATTTCTAGACTAAAGAACTGTGAGGACATAAATCTAAGCCACCAAATTTGTGATTATTTGTTATGGTAGCCACAGGAAACTAATACAAGATTTCTTGACAATAATTATGCAGCAAGACCAGGTGTATGTTTAGAATAATCCTGTCTCTATCTTGCCACAATAAAATGATTCCTTGGAGGCCTAGGAGAATGTTTACTGTTCAATACTAATTAAACTAACTGTGCTTTTTCAAAAAAAATAGTTCAGGGATCACAGTAAATTTCATATTTGTCTCTCTAGCAAAAATCCCACTGACCCCTGATATATAATAAACATATAGAAAGAAATCAAAGATGACACAGATAGATGGAGAAATATACCAAGTTCACGGATTGGAAGAATCAACATAGTGAAAATGAGTATACTACCCAAAGTAATTTATAGATTCAACACAATCGCTATCAAGCTACCAATGGTATTTTTCATAGAGCTAGAACAAATAATTTCACAATTTTGTGGAAACACAAAAAACCTTGAACAGCTAAAGCAATCTTGAGAAAGAAGAATGAAACTGGAGGAATCAACTTGCCTGACTTCAGACTATACTACAAAGCTACAGTCATCAAGACAGTATGGTACTGGCACAAAGACAGAAATATAGATCAATGGAACAAAATAGAAAGCCCAAAGATTAGTCCACACACCTATGGACACTTTATCTTTGACAAAGAAGGAAAAAATATACAATCGAGAAAAGACAATATCTTTAACAAGTGGTGCTGGGAAAACTGGCCAACCACCTGTAAAAGAATGAAACTAGAACACTTTCTAACACCATACACAAAAATAAACCCAAAATGGATTAAAGATCTAAATGTAAGACCAGAAACTATAAAACTCCCAGAGGAAAATATAGACAGAAGACTCACTGACATAGATCACAGCAAGATCCTCTATGACCTACCTCCCAAAGTAATGGAAATAAAAGCAAAAATAAACAAATGGGACCTGATTAAACTGAAAAGCTTTTGCACAACGAAGGAAACTATAAATGACGTGAAAAGACAACCTTCAGAATTGGAGAAAATAATAGCAAATGAAAAAACTGGCAAAGAATTAATCTCCAAAATATACAAGCAGCTCATACAACTCAAAACAAACAAACAAACAAACAAAACAACGAACAAAAAAATGATTCCAAAGAACTAAACAGACATTTCTCCAAAGAAGACATACAGATGGCTAACAAACACCTGAAAATATGCTAAACATCACTCATTAGAGAAATGCAAGTCAAAACCACAATGAGGTACCATTTCACCCTGGTAAGAACGTCTGACATCAAAAAGTCCAGAAACAATAAATACTGGAGAGGGTGTGGAGAAAAAGGAACCCTCTTACACTATTGGTGGGAATACAAACTAGTATAGCCACTATGGAGAACAGTGTGGAGATTCCTAAAAAAAACTGGAAATAGAACTGCCATATGATGCAGCAATCCCACGGTTGGGCATACACACCAAAGAAACCAGAATTGAAAGAGACATGTGTACCCTAATGTTCATTGCAGCACTGTTAAAATAGCTAAGACATGGAAGCAACCTAGATGTCCATCATCAGACAAATGGATAAGAAAGTTTTGGTATGTATACACAATCAAATATTACTCAGCTATTAAAAAGAACACATTTGAATCAGTTCTAATGAGGTGGATGAAACTGGAGCCTATTATACAGAGTGAAATAAGTCAGACAGCAAAACACCAATACAATATATTAATGCGTATATATAGAATTTAGAAAGACCCTCTATGTGCAAGACAGCAAAAGAGACACAGATGTAAAGAGCAGACTTTTGGACTCTGTGGGAGAAGCTGAGGGTGGGATGATTTGAGAGAATAACATTGAAACATGTATATTATCATATCTGAGATAGATCACAGTCCAAGTTCGATGCATGAAACAGGGCACTCAAAGCCAGTGCAGTCGGATGACCTAGAGGGATGGGAAGAGGAGGGAAGTGGGAGGGTATTTAGGATGGGGAACACACCCATGGCTGATTCATGTCAATGTATAGCAAAAATCACCACAATATTGTAAAGTAATTAGCCTCCAATTAAAATTAATTAATAAAAATTTTTTAAATCATGTAATCTGGATTAGAAAATGGACCCCCTCTCAAACTCAGGGTAAACTCTTATTTTTCTATCCAGGTTGAAAATCTGTTTCTTTAATCACAGTGATTATCCTAGTAAAGGCAGACTGTGTTAATAAGCAAATGACATTCCCTTTGCCAAAGAAGTTAGAATAGACCCAAATCAGACCAATGAAATGTGAGACATTTAGATAGTTTTCCATCCTGGGAGAGAGACTAGAAGGCAGGTAATTTTCTACTAGATATGAACAAGGAAAAGGCTAACAACGTGGTCAACAGAAAGGAGAGACGCAAAGATATGGTTTCAGAATGAAAATTTTCATGAAACGGATTCTTTATTGAGCAGCTATTATGTGCTAGGTGACGAAGACAAGGTTGAGTGAAAACCACTCAGTCATGTCTAACTCTTTGTGATCCCATGGACTATACAATCCATGGAATTCTCCAGGCCAGAATACTGGAGTGGGTAGCCATTTCCTTCTCTAAGGGATCTTCGCAACCCAGGGATTGAACACAGGTCTCCATTATAGTCAGTCCCCAGCTCTGAATCAGCCCAACTTTCTGCTTTCTCCTCAGTGGTCAAACAGTATTTGTGGAAAATATATACTTGAAGAACATGACACTCAATAACCCCATGGTTTCACATTTCATTTTAGACATCAATGCTAGTCAGCTGGGCTCCCTAGGTGGCACTAATCGTAAAGAGCCCACCCTCCAGTGCAGGAGATGTAAGAGATGTGGGATGTGGATTCGATCCCTGGGTCAGGAAGATCTCCTGGAGGGGGCATGGCAACCCACTCCAGTATTCTTTCTTGGAGAATCCTATGGGCAGAGGAGCTTGTTGGACTACAGTCTACAGGGTTGCAAGGAGTTGGACATGACTGAAGCAACTTATCACACGTGCACGCACGCTGGTCAGCTATTTCTGCACTTTCCACTAGCTATCTTTTGAATTCTCCAATTCAACTATCTAAATATGTATTGCTTTTCTCTTTGGCCTTAATCACCTCACTTTCTTGCTCTCAGCAAACTGCTTGTACTCTGTATTGAGATGTTGGACTTCACCTGTGAACACCCTCAACTCTTCCTCCTGTCTTCCTTGCTCACTCAGTCAGGGGTTTCACCTGGATTCAGCACCTTTAGATATATTTGTAAATAATTTATCCAATATGAGGTTAATATCCACAAAATTCAAAGAACTCATGCAACCTGATCAAATAAACAAATAACCCAATTAAGAATGGGCCAAGGACCTAAATAAACATTTTTCTAAAGAAGGCATACAGATAACCAACATGCACATAAAATAACATAACTAATCATCATGGAAATGCAAATTAAAATCACCTCACAACTGTCAGAATGGTTATTTTCAAAAAGTCAAAAATAGCAAGTGTTGATAAGGATGTGGGGAAAAGGGAACACTTGTGCACATTGGTGGGAATGTAAATTTGTGTAGCCACTATGGAAAACAACATGGAGATTCCTCAAAAAATTAAGAATAGTAACGCTATGTGTGTGTGTGTGTGCATGTGTTAGTTGTAGCAATTCCATTTGTGGTATTCATCCAAAGAAAATGAAAATACTAATTCAAAAAGATACATTAAACCACAAGATATAACTGTATAGCACAGGGAATTACAGTTAATATCCTATGATAAACCATAATGGAAAAGAATATGAAAAAGAATGTATAGGTGTGTGTATGTATCACTGAGTCACTTTGCTGTACAGCAATAATTACCACAACATCATAAATCAACTATACTTCAATAAAAAGAAAAAAGATACATGGATCCTTGTGTTCATTGTAGTATTATTTACAATAGCCAGATATGGAAATAACCTGTTATTGTTTGCTCACTAAGTCATGTCCAACTCTTTTGTGGCCCCCATGGACTATAGCCCACCAGGCTCCTCTCTCCATGGAATTTCCAGGCAAGAGTACTGGAGTAGATTGCCATTTCCTTCTCCAGGGGATCTTCCTGACCCAGGGATCAAATCCATATCTTCTACCTGGCAGGTGGATTCTTTACCACTGAGCTACTGGGGAAGTGCAAGAGTAATCTAAGGGCCCATCAATAGAATTATAGATAAAGAAGATGTCAAAAACATATAGAATATATATAATGGAATATAGCCAGCCACAGAAAAGAATGAAACTTTACAATTTACAATAACCTGAATGGACCTTTAGGATATTATGTTAAGTAAAATAAATCAGACAAATACTGAATTATTTTGCTTGTATGTTGAATCTAAAAAACAGAATAAATAAATTAACCAAACAGAAACAGAATCATGGATGCAGAGAATAAACTGGTGACTGCCAGCAAGGAGGGAGTAGAGGGGAAGGAGAGAAATAGGCGAGGGAGATTAACTGGTGCAACCTTCCAGTCGCAAAATAAATGAGTCATGGGTGTGTAAATTACATGGTGTGGGGATTATAGTCAATAATTATGTAATGTCTTTGGTGACAGATGGTAAATAGATTTTCATGGTGATCATTTTGAAATGTGTAGAAATATGGAATCACTATGTTGCATAACAGGAACTAACAGGAACTATTATCGTGTTATAAGTCAATTATATTTCAAAAGCAAACATATAGGAACAGACTAGATTTGTCAAAGGGAAGGGTTGAGGTGAGAGGGAACTAGATAAAAGCAGTCAAAAGGTACAAATTCTCAGTTTTAAGATAAGTACTGGGGATGTTATGTAATATGTTTAGCATGATATATAATTAAAACTGCTGTATATTATGTATGAAAATTATTAGAGTTTCTCCTCACAAGAAGAACATTTTATATTTCTTTAATTTTATATCCATATGAGATGATGTTCACTAACTTACTGCAGTAATCATTTCATGATGTACATAAGTTAAATCATTATATTTTATCTCTTAAACTTATATACTGCTACTACCATTGCTGCTCCTGCTGCTGCTAAGTCGCTTCAGTCGTGTCCGACTCTGTGCGACCCCATAGACGGCAGCCCACCAGGCTGCCCCGTCCCTGGGATTCTCCAGGCAAGAACACTGGAGTGGGTTGCCATTTCCTTCTCCAATGGGTGAAAGTGAAAAATGAAAGTGAGAAAAAAAGAAAGTGAAGTCACTCAGTCATGTCCGACTATTAGTGACCCCATGGACTGCAGCCTTCCAGACTCCTCTGTCCATGGGATTCTCCAGGCAAGAGTACTGGAGTGGGTTGCCATTGCCTTCTCCGAACTGCTATATGTCAATTATCTCAATAAAACTGGAAGAAAAAAAGAAACTGCACAAGGGCTGCAGCAGTCCCATTGCAACCCCTTTCCCTCATTAGTGAAATGACCTGGGACACGAATGTCAGAAAGTCAGAGCTGTGAACAGGCTCCTCTCTGCCATGGACCACAAGTGCACTGGGCTGAGACACATAAGAAAAGGATACAGAAGCAAATACTTTTGAATGGGACATAAAACACCTGAATGGTGTAGTAGATGAAGTTTTCAGGATCACTAAATTTCTCAGTACATTAGAATCTGCCATCCATATAGACATAGAGATTTTGAACTTATCACTTCATATTTCCAAACTAGCAAATGTAAAAATGGCTCTGTATGGACGTTTGGACATAACTTTGCAAACCACAGCACAGATTGTGTTATTGTGGACTGTTGATAAGGTTTTACCTGAAAGGTGGCATATTATGATTTCCCATGTGCTAGGCACTGTGCCAAGCACATTCATAAATGTGGGTATGATCATCCCTTGAGTTGCAGGTAAGGAAAGGGAGGTTTGTCTCAGAGTTGCAGGTAAGGAAAGGGAGGTTTTTCTCAGAGTTGCAGGTAAGGAAAGGGAGGTTTGTCTCAGAGTGGTTTAACTGACTTACTCAATGAGATCACCAAGCAGAAAATGAGAGATTAGTTTCTGAACCTCATTTTGACTTCAAAGCCTTATCTACTATGTGTGTGTGTGTGTGCTCACTGGTGTCTGACTGTTTTGAGACCCCATGGACTATAGTCCATCAGACTCCTCTGCCCATGGAATTTCCCAGGCAAGAATACTGGAGTGGGTAGCTATTTCCTACTCCAGATGATCTTCCTGACGCAGGGATCGAACCCGCTTCTCTTGTGTCTCCTGCATTAGCAGGTGGATTCTTTACCACTATGCCACTTGGNACCAGAATTGAAAGAGACATGTGTACCCTAATGTTCATTGCAGCACTGTTAAAATAGCTAAGACATGGAAGCAACCTAGATGTCCATCATCAGACAAATGGATAAGAAAGTTTTGGTATGTATACACAATCAAATATTACTCAGCTATTAAAAAGAACACATTTGAATCAGTTCTAATGAGGTGGATGAAACTGGAGCCTATTATACAGAGTGAAATAAGTCAGACAGCAAAACACCAATACAATATATTAATGCGTATATATAGAATTTAGAAAGACCCTCTATGTGCAAGACAGCAAAAGAGACACAGATGTAAAGAGCAGACTTTTGGACTCTGTGGGAGAAGCTGAGGGTGGGATGATTTGAGAGAATAACATTGAAACATGTATATTATCATATCTGAGATAGATCACAGTCCAAGTTCGATGCATGAAACAGGGCACTCAAAGCCAGTGCAGTCGGATGACCTAGAGGGATGGGAAGAGGAGGGAAGTGGGAGGGTATTTAGGATGGGGAACACACCCATGGCTGATTCATGTCAATGTATAGCAAAAATCACCACAATATTGTAAAGTAATTAGCCTCCAATTAAAATTAATTAATAAAAATTTTTTAAATCATGTAATCTGGATTAGAAAATGGACCCCCTCTCAAACTCAGGGTAAACTCTTATTTTTCTATCCAGGTTGAAAATCTGTTTCTTTAATCACAGTGATTATCCTAGTAAAGGCAGACTGTGTTAATAAGCAAATGACATTCCCTTTGCCAAAGAAGTTAGAATAGACCCAAATCAGACCAATGAAATGTGAGACATTTAGATAGTTTTCCATCCTGGGAGAGAGACTAGAAGGCAGGTAACTTTCTACTAGATATGAACAAGGAAAAGGCTAACAACGTGGTCAACAGAAAGGAGAGACGCAAAGATATGGTTTCAGAATGAAAATTTTCATGAAACGGATTCTTTATTGAGCAGCTATTATGTGCTAGGTGACGAAGACAAGGTTGAGTGAAAACCACTCAGTCATGTCTAACTCTTTGTGATCCCATGGACTATACAATCCATGGAATTCTCCAGGCCAGAATACTGGAGTGGGTAGCCATTTCCTTCTCTAAGGGATCTTCGCAACCCAGGGATTGAACACAGGTCTCCATTATAGTCAGTCCCCAGCTCTGAATCAGCCCAACTTTCTGCTTTCTCNTCTTTGTGATCCCATGGACTATACAATCCATGGAATTCTCCAGGCCAGAATACTGGAGTGGGTAGCCATTTCCTTCTCTAAGGGATCTTCGCAACCCAGGGATTGAACACAGGTCTCCATTATAGTCAGTCCCCAGCTCTGAATCAGCCCAACTTTCTGCTTTCTCCTCAGTGGTCAAACAGTATTTGTGGAAAATATATACTTGAAGAACATGACACTCAATAACCCCATGGTTTCACATTTCATTTTAGACATCAATGCTAGTCAGCTGGGCTCCCTAGGTGGCACTAATCGTAAAGAGCCCACCCTCCAGTGCAGGAGATGTAAGAGATGTGGGATGTGGATTCGATCCCTGGGTCAGGAAGATCTCCTGGAGGGGGCATGGCAACCCACTCCAGTATTCTTTCTTGGAGAATCCTATGGGCAGAGGAGCTTGTTGGACTACAGTCTACAGGGTTGCAAGGAGTTGGACATGACTGAAGCAACTTATCACACGTGCACGCACGCTGGTCAGCTATTTCTGCACTTTCCACTAGCTATCTTTTGAATTCTCCAATTCAACTATCTAAATATGTATTGCTTTTCTCTTTGGCCTTAATCACCTCACTTTCTTGCTCTCAGCAAACTGCTTGTACTCTGTATTGAGATGTTGGACTTCACCTGTGAACACCCTCAACTCTTCCTCCTGTCTTCCTTGCTCACTCAGTCAGGGGTTTCACCTGGATTCAGCACCTTTAGATATATTTGTAAATAATTTATCCAATATGAGGTTAATATCCACAAAATTCAAAGAACTCATGCAACCTGATCAAATAAACAAATAACCCAATTAAGAATGGGCCAAGGACCTAAATAAACATTTTTCTAAAGAAGGCATACAGATAACCAACATGCACATAAAATAACATAACTAATCATCATGGAAATGCAAATTAAAATCACCTCACAACTGTCAGAATGGTTATTTTCAAAAAGTCAAAAATAGCAAGTGTTGATAAGGATGTGGGGAAAAGGGAACACTTGTGCACATTGGTGGGAATGTAAATTTGTGTAGCCACTATGGAAAACAACATGGAGATTCCTCAAAAAATTAAGAATAGTAACGCTATGTGTGTGTGTGTGTGCATGTGTTAGTTGTAGCAATTCCATTTGTGGTATTCATCCAAAGAAAATGAAAATACTAATTCAAAAAGATACATTAAACCACAAGATATAACTGTATAGCACAGGGAATTACAGTTAATATCCTATGATAAACCATAATGGAAAAGAATATGAAAAAGAATGTATAGGTGTGTGTATGTATCACTGAGTCACTTTGCTGTACAGCAATAATTACCACAACATCATAAATCAACTATACTTCAATAAAAAGAAAAAAGATACATGGATCCTTGTGTTCATTGTAGTATTATTTACAATAGCCAGATATGGAAATAACCTGTTATTGTTTGCTCACTAAGTCATGTCCAACTCTTTTGTGGCCCCCATGGACTATAGCCCACCAGGCTCCTCTCTCCATGGAATTTCCAGGCAAGAGTACTGGAGTAGATTGCCATTTCCTTCTCCAGGGGATCTTCCTGACCCAGGGATCAAATCCATATCTTCTACATTGCAGGTGGATTCTTTACCACTGAGCTACTGGGGAAGTGCAAGAGTAATCTAAGGGCCCATCAATAGAATTATAGATAAAGAAGATGTCAAAAACATATAGAATATATATAATGGAATATAGCCAGCCACAGAAAAGAATGAAACTTTACAATTTACAATAACCTGAATGGACCTTTAGGATATTATGTTAAGTAAAATAAATCAGACAAATACTGAATTATTTTGCTTGTATGTTGAATCTAAAAAACAGAATAAATAAATTAACCAAACAGAAACAGAATCATGGATGCAGAGAATAAACTGGTGACTGCCAGCAAGGAGGGAGTAGAGGGGAAGGAGAGAAATAGGCGAGGGAGATTAACTGGTGCAACCTTCCAGTCGCAAAATAAATGAGTCATGGGTGTGTAAATTACATGGTGTGGGGATTATAGTCAATAATTATGTAATGTCTTTGGTGACAGATGGTAAATAGATTTTCATGGTGATCATTTTGAAATGTGTAGAAATATGGAATCACTATGTTGCATAACAGGAACTAACAGGAACTATTATCGTGTTATAAGTCAATTATATTTCAAAAGCAAACATATAGGAACAGACTAGATTTGTCAAAGGGAAGGGTTGAGGTGAGAGGGAACTAGATAAAAGCAGTCAAAAGGTACAAATTCTCAGTTTTAAGATAAGTACTGGGGATGTTATGTAATATGTTTAGCATGATATATAATTAAAACTGCTGTATATTATGTATGAAAATTATTAGAGTTTCTCCTCACAAGAAGAACATTTTATATTTCTTTAATTTTATATCCATATGAGATGATGTTCACTAACTTACTGCAGTAATCATTTCATGATGTACATAAGTTAAATCATTATATTTTATCTCTTAAACTTATATACTGCTACTACCATTGCTGCTCCTGCTGCTGCTAAGTCGCTTCAGTCGTGTCCGACTCTGTGCGACCCCATAGACGGCAGCCCACCAGGCTGCCCCGTCCCTGGGATTCTCCAGGCAAGAACACTGGAGTGGGTTGCCATTTCCTTCTCCAATGGGTGAAAGTGAAAAATGAAAGTGAGAAAAAAAGAAAGTGAAGTCACTCAGTCATGTCCGACTATTAGTGACCCCATGGACTGCAGCCTTCCAGACTCCTCTGTCCATGGGATTCTCCAGGCAAGAGTACTGGAGTGGGTTGCCATTGCCTTCTCCGAACTGCTATATGTCAATTATCTCAATAAAACTGGAAGAAAAAAAGAAACTGCACAAGGGCTGCAGCAGTCCCATTGCAACCCCTTTCCCTCATTAGTGAAATGACCTGGGACACGAATGTCAGAAAGTCAGAGCTGTGAACAGGCTCCTCTCTGCCATGGACCACAAGTGCACTGGGCTGAGACACATAAGAAAAGGATACAGAAGCAAATACTTTTGAATGGGACATAAAACACCTGAATGGTGTAGTAGATGAAGTTTTCAGGATCACTAAATTTCTCAGTACATTAGAATCTGCCATCCATATAGACATAGAGATTTTGAACTTATCACTTCATATTTCCAAACTAGCAAATGTAAAAATGGCTCTGTATGGACGTTTGGACATAACTTTGCAAACCACAGCACAGATTGTGTTATTGTGGACTGTTGATAAGGTTTTACCTGAAAGGTGGCATATTATGATTTCCCATGTGCTAGGCACTGTGCCAAGCACATTCATAAATGTGGGTATGATCATCCCTTGAGTTGCAGGTAAGGAAAGGGAGGTTTGTCTCAGAGTTGCAGGTAAGGAAAGGGAGGTTTTTCTCAGAGTTGCAGGTAAGGAAAGGGAGGTTTGTCTCAGAGTGGTTTAACTGACTTACTCAATGAGATCACCAAGCAGAAAATGAGAGATTAGTTTCTGAACCTCATTTTGACTTCAAAGCCTTATCTACTATGTGTGTGTGTGTGTGCTCACTGGTGTCTGACTGTTTTGAGACCCCATGGACTATAGTCCATCAGACTCCTCTGCCCATGGAATTTCCCAGGCAAGAATACTGGAGTGGGTAGCTATTTCCTACTCCAGATGATCTTCCTGACGCAGGGATCGAACCCGCTTCTCTTGTGTCTCCTGCATTAGCAGGTGGATTCTTTACCACTATGCCACTTGGGAAGCTGCCTTACCTAGTAGCAAGATCAAAATGCTCTCTAGTCAAGCACAGGAAATACAGTCACCCAAATACCACTGGAGTTTCCTCCTAACAGAAGAGGGATCTAAAGCTGTCCCCAAGTGAAGGAACCCCCTCCTCCAGGCTTTTCTCAGGCCACACAGAACCAAGCGTTCCATTTTTATCTCATTTCTTGTGGAATATTTCATCAGGAAGGACACTGAGACATGAGAACAAAAATAGGCGTCTACAGGTTTTCTCTGCTCCTCCAGGCTGAGGCCATCTGTTGAGGGACTCTGATCTCTCTCTCTCTTTTCTTTTTTGTATTTTATTATGTGATGATTTATTGTGAATTTATTTTAGTCCAGGTGTGACAGCATGGTATTTTGTTAAGAATATATATTTTTATTAAGGTATATTTTCATTGACTAGCACAGGTAGTCCTGGCATTGAGCTGCTGAGGTCTTTGGGCTATATAGAAATGCTAAGTTTGTGCTTGAATTGTTCAAATCTAATTAACTGAATGCTCAGTATATTTGAGACATTGTATTAGATACATCCACCCATCTGGTAGCACAGTGTCTGGGTACACAGTCCTGGGACCAGATGGCTGGAATTTGACCATGGGTTTTGTCACTTACTAGGCTGTGAGACTTTGAATGAGTAACTTGACTTCTCTGTGACTCAGTCCTAGAGATTCTAATTTGTAAGATGGGTGAAGAAAAATACTTTCTACATCAGAAGTTGTTGTGAGGATTAAATGATAAAATATATATTAAGTTCGTAACCCATTTATGTGTTCGTGTGTGTGTGCTCGATCGTGTCCGACTCTTTGAGACCCTATGGCTGTAGCCCACCAGGCTCCTCCACCCGTGAGATTCCCCAGGCAAGAATATTGGAGTGGGTTGCCATTTCCTTCTCCAGGGGATCTTCCTGACCCAGGGATTAAAGCTGAGTCTTTTACATTGCAGGCAGATTCTTTACTGTTTGAGCCATTGGGGAAGCCTATTAATGTGCTAAGTCTTTACTTGTGTGTTAAGTCTGATCTCTTGAAGACAACACAAGAGAGGTCTGCAGGTCATTTGGAGATGCTTCAACCTCAAGAACCCCGCTGGCCTTTTCCTGGGAACCAAGCCCTAGAATCTGTACTTCCTAGGATGCCCTCTTCCACATCTCCCATTGTCTTCAGGTCCCAATGTCACCTCCATGAAGCTGTTCCCTTTGCTTCCACACCTTCCTGTCCCCACCACAATCAGAGTCCCTACAGACTATCCAAATCTCTGGTTTGTTACATCCCTCCATAGGCAGGAAACTTCCTGGGCTATGAACTCTTATCTTCCTCACTCTTCTATCTCTAGCACCTAGCAGAGTGTCTGGCATTTAATAGGAGCTCAGTGAACGGAGAGTTCTTTCTTATTACTTCTCAGGTATGAAGGATCTGTGGAACTGAGGATCAGAACTGGTAGGCCTTACTCTGTGGGATAGGTGAGCCTGCTGATGAGGGAAGGTTCAGGGTACAAATTGCTATAGAGTAAGAATCCAGGAGGGACAGCTGGTGGGTTTGAGGCGGCGGCTGGGTCACTGCAGTGAATGGGGTGTTCTTCAGTGCCAGAGCACACCAGGCATCTCCTGTGAGAGGAAGGGCAGTATGAGAATGCCCACTGGAAAAACAAAGAAAAAAGAAAAACCTGAGGAGTGTGAGTTAAACTTTATTGGGGGCAAAATGAGGACTATAGCCCTGGANGGTCACTGCAGTGAATGGGGTGTTCTTCAGTGCCAGAGCACACCAGGCATCTCCTGTGAGAGGAAGGGCAGTATGAGAATGCCCACTGGAAAAACAAAGAAAAAAGAAAAACCTGAGGAGTGTGAGTTAAACTTTATTGGGGGCAAAATGAGGACTATAGCCCTGGAGGAGAAAGCATTTCAGATAGCTCTGAGACACTGCTTGGAAGAGTAGGGGGAGCAGTCAGTATTATATATGATTTTGGTAAATGGGGTACATGCAGTCAAACACAAATTTTGGCAGGAGCTTGCTGCTAGTCATGAGGAACAGTGTCACCATTAATGATTTTAGTGCTTTTCTAAATGAGGAGATGTAAGAATCAGGTTCATAAAATCTTCTGCTGAAAATATCTAACTATCTAAAGGCCTGTTCTGCCAGAGTTTTCCAGAGCACAGAGTGCCTCATTCCTGATCTCCACCCTGAACTCCTTTCAGCAGGTGTTGAAGGTCAGCAGCTACAATAGTGTGTGACAATTTTTGTAGAGGCAGTTGGCAAGTGCCAATTTTTAGTTGACAGGATGGAGTAAAGCATAGAAAGAAAGGAAAAAATACTGTAAGTTCCATACATATGAACAAGATCTGTTCCAAGAGTGTTCATAACTTCAGTATGCCTGTAAGTCTAACAAAGTTAGCCTCAGTACCCAACTACCACAATCAGCTATGGTACTGTACTATAATTGGTTTATAATAACACCTTTTCACACAAATAATACATAAAAGACAAATGAACTCAGGTCTCCTGCATTGCAGGTGGATTCTCTACCAGCTGAGCCCCAAGGGAAGCCCAAGTATACTGGAGTGGATAGCCTATCCCTTCTCCAGTGGATCTTCCCGACCCAGGAATCAAACCAGGTCTCCTGCATTGCAGGCGGATTCTTTAACAACTGAGCGATGAGGGAAGCCCCAAAAGACAAATACAAATGATGTAGAAGACATTTTTAATCTTACAGTTCAGTACCTTGAAATGTACAGTAGTACAGTAGAAGATCTGATATACAAAAGTTGGCACTGAGTGAACAGGTAAGAAGAGTTACTGACTGGAGGAGAGAGAGGAGGTGAGAGATGGTAGAACTGAAGGATCACCAACAATAGGAGATGGAGGGCAAGCTACAATTTCATTCATGCTTGACATCGACGGAATGAATGCATGTTTGCATCCTAGAAAGTTTGCAACTTTAAAGTTCATATGTTTGGTATTTACTGTACTAACAGTAAGTTTATCAGTTCTCAGTTTGCCTCAAGCCAATCTTGGGGCCCTTTCATGGGTTTTAGAAAATGGTGAGATTTTAAAATATTTAAAATCTAAAAATTTTAAAATCTTTTGATCAGAGGCCCTCATTTGGCTGAATTTTGTTGTTTGGGAGTTTTGCACATTTCAAATATTTTATTTAACCCAATAATTAATGAAGGTACTAGTAGAAGTTAAAACTATCTCAAAGGAGAATTCCATGAACACACATACAAACACACACACACACACACATAAATCAGGGATGAAATATATTTGCTAATAGAGGAAAAAGTGGTTAGTACCATATAGGGCAGAGAAATAAAATATTTTGAGGGTATTTTTCCATAGGGAAGAAGTCATAAGACAAAATCTTTTGGTATTTTTGGTGACAAAGATGTTGAGTTTTCCATAACTTTTATCCATGTAATATTGTGAAATGGTCTAAGCAATCCAAATGGTCAAAGTTGTTCACAGCTCTGGAGTCAGATGATCCCTGGAGGATCCACTGGACAAGGTATCAGCACTCCAATGAAAGAACAGTCAGAAAACTTTATTTGCCCACTGATAAGTCTTGGATAATTTTACTGGCAAATGAGGTAAAAATTGAAATGACTCTGAGTAAGTAGTTGATTTAATAAGACTATAGTTCTGAGGCTAGAGACAGTAGCACCTTATTCATACTATGCAACATGCAAAGTTCTTTTTAATATATTATCTATTTTTAACCTTTTGACCCTGTGAACTATGTACTATCATTCCCAAATTACGGATCAAAAACTGAACACAGAGAGATGGAGTTACTTGTCTTGAGGTCACACAGCTGGTACACAGCAGACTGAGGTAGTAAACAGCAGCCAGGAGGGAAGATAAAATCTTTTATTTATATTGGGCATAGATTTGGTTGGAAAATGCCCTTCTCCCAAGCAAAAAGGGGTGAGGCGTAACATCTTTTAGCTTTTAAATCAGATGTGGGTTCAAATATTGGTGTCTTGTTTTACCAGCTTTGTTAATTTGGACCATTAATTGCCTTCATTGATAAATGCTTTGTGTACATCATTGATCACAAGGCTGGCAACACCCCTGTAAATGGTCTCTGNCCCTTCTCCAGTGGATCTTCCCGACCCAGGAATCAAACCAGGTCTCCTGCATTGCAGGCGGATTCTTTAACAACTGAGCGATGAGGGAAGCCCCAAAAGACAAATACAAATGATGTAGAAGACATTTTTAATCTTACAGTTCAGTACCTTGAAATGTACAGTAGTACAGTAGAAGATCTGATATACAAAAGTTGGCACTGAGTGAACAGGTAAGAAGAGTTACTGACTGGAGGAGAGAGAGGAGGTGAGAGATGGTAGAACTGAAGGATCACCAACAATAGGAGATGGAGGGCAAGCTACAATTTCATTCATGCTTGACATCGACGGAATGAATGCATGTTTGCATCCTAGAAAGTTTGCAACTTTAAAGTTCATATGTTTGGTATTTACTGTACTAACAGTAAGTTTATCAGTTCTCAGTTTGCCTCAAGCCAATCTTGGGGCCCTTTCATGGGTTTTAGAAAATGGTGAGATTTTAAAATATTTAAAATCTAAAAATTTTAAAATCTTTTGATCAGAGGCCCTCATTTGGCTGAATTTTGTTGTTTGGGAGTTTTGCACATTTCAAATATTTTATTTAACCCAATAATTAATGAAGGTACTAGTAGAAGTTAAAACTATCTCAAAGGAGAATTCCATGAACACACATACAAACACACACACACACACACATAAATCAGGGATGAAATATATTTGCTAATAGAGGAAAAAGTGGTTAGTACCATATAGGGCAGAGAAATAAAATATTTTGAGGGTATTTTTCCATAGGGAAGAAGTCATAAGACAAAATCTTTTGGTATTTTTGGTGACAAAGATGTTGAGTTTTCCATAACTTTTATCCATGTAATATTGTGAAATGGTCTAAGCAATCCAAATGGTCAAAGTTGTTCACAGCTCTGGAGTCAGATGATCCCTGGAGGATCCACTGGACAAGGTATCAGCACTCCAATGAAAGAACAGTCAGAAAACTTTATTTGCCCACTGATAAGTCTTGGATAATTTTACTGGCAAATGAGGTAAAAATTGAAATGACTCTGAGTAAGTAGTTGATTTAATAAGACTATAGTTCTGAGGCTAGAGACAGTAGCACCTTATTCATACTATGCAACATGCAAAGTTCTTTTTAATATATTATCTATTTTTAACCTTTTGACCCTGTGAACTATGTACTATCATTCCCAAATTACGGATCAAAAACTGAACACAGAGAGATGGAGTTACTTGTCTTGAGGTCACACAGCTGGTACACAGCAGACTGAGGTAGTAAACAGCAGCCAGGAGGGAAGATAAAATCTTTTATTTATATTGGGCATAGATTTGGTTGGAAAATGCCCTTCTCCCAAGCAAAAAGGGGTGAGGCGTAACATCTTTTAGCTTTTAAATCAGATGTGGGTTCAAATATTGGTGTCTTGTTTTACCAGCTTTGTTAATTTGGACCATTAATTGCCTTCATTGATAAATGCTTTGTGTACATCATTGATCACAAGGCTGGCAACACCCCTGTAAATGGTCTCTGTCATTAGCATTACCCAGTTTGATAATCCCTAAATGCTTCCCGTCCTGATGGTTCTTACCATTGGAGGCACATCACTCACAAGGCTGAGGATACAGACCTTATATCTGTTTTTTCTGAATATGCATCAGACAGTAGGATTTCTTTCATGCAAAGGTCATTTGAAAATGGCTGGGATCTGAAATTTTGTATGTTCTCCAACACAAAGGATTATGCCAGGGTATTCTGTAAGATTGCTTCTAGTACAGAGCCATTCTAGATGCAACGTTGAGATATCAGTGAGATATTTTGGAGTTATTGGTAGTCAGAGCACTTGTGGAGCACTTGAGCCCCAACCCTTAATCCTTTAAATAAACTGCTGTCTGACAAAGATCCAGTCCCCATGACAATGCTGCTGTTAGACTGTGGGTACTTTTGTTCAAGCAGCAGCCTGCCCTGGGACAAAGCTGTGAACAACTTTGACTCCAGAGCTGTGAACAACTTTGATCATTTGGATTGCTTAGACCATTTCAAAATATTACATGGATAGAAGTTATGGAAAGCTCAACATCTTTGTAATCTAAACATCTTTGTCACCAAAAATACCAAAATACTTTTACGTTTCCTTTAAAAGCACAAACATTTAAAGATGAAAGAAAAAATTAAGAAGTTAAGAGGAAGCTGAAGTACTGAATGTCAGTGTAACTGTTTACCGAATGATCTTGGTTAAGGCACAGTCTAAGGAAACGGGTGTTGAAATATGAGAACCACGCTGAGTAGGGACCTACAGGACCATAGTAACTGATCAGAACCCAGAGCAAAGGGCTGGGTGAGCCATCCTGGGTAATCTGCTCACTCTAGCCACTATGACACTGCTTCCCACTGCCTCCCCTCCATCCCTGGAGTCTCGGTAGTCATTTACTGCCTCTTGGAAGAAACCGAATGGGCATCTGATAATGCAAGGATGAGGGAAGGAGCTGGTTTCCACCCATCTCAGAGAAATAACTGTATGCCACACGTGGTGGAAGAGGACAGTGCTGATGCTGATGGTGGTGGCTGGTTTTTACTGAGTTTTCACTGAGAGTCAGTCACTGCCTCAGCATGTACTCATGCCCCACATTTGTAGGGTGCAGGGTGAGAGTACAAATACCAGACATATGCTCTGTGTTTGTGTATTAAAAAAAACGATTAATCAAGCTAAACACTTAAAATAAGACTGTTCTCCTATTTGTCAAATAGGAGGACATAACATAATCCTCATAACAACCTGGGTAGCTATAAGGCTGACTCCCTGACATTCTATGAATCACAGGGGCCCAGGAAAAGGCAGCCTCCATCTCACCCCTTTCTCCTCCCACTCACTGTGTGACACTTGAATACCCACATCATAAGGCCAACCTCCCCCATCCCCCAACCCCCACAACCTTACTAACTGCCAATTTTGGCTCCTCTTCGGAGGAGCTGTGCTGCCAACATCAGGGGTGGGCCTTCAGGAGGATTAAAGCAGAAAAGAAGGCAGCAGGGCCCTGCAAAGAAGTGTCGGACATTTGGGTAGGGATCTGGAGTTCCAGAAGGGGTAACATGAACTGGAGACTGGCAGGGAGAGATCACTCCCTTGCCTCTTCTCCACTCTTCCCAGATTCCTCACATTGTAAGAAAGCTCAGCTACAGGAAGGCCAGAGTGGAGTCTCTGAAGTTTAAGGCCCAGGATGGGGACATTGTGCCTGGGTTTGAGGTACAATGGCTTTAAATGCATCCTGAGCTTCCCTGGTGACTCAGCTGGTAAAGAATCTGACTGCAATGTGGGAGAACTGGGTTTGATCCCTGAGTTGGGAAGATCCCCTGGAGAAGGGAAAGGCTACCCATCCAGTATTCTGGCCTAGAGAGTTCCATGGACTGTATAGTCCATGGGATTGCTAAGAGTCAGACACGACTGAGCTACTTTCACTTCACTTCACTTGTAATTTAAAATTTTAACTACTCCTAACCTCCCATGAACTTGTAATTATTATCTGCTTGCAGATGAGGAAACAGAGGGGTCTATAATTTTCCCAGTAATTGTTGTTGTTGTTCAGTTTCTCAGTTGTGTCCAACTGTTTGCAACCCCATGGACTGCGCATGCCAGGCTTTCCTGACCTTCACCATCTACTGGAGCTTGCTCAAACTCATGTCCATTGAGTACATGATACCATCCAACCATCTCATCCTCTGTCATCCCCTTCTCCTTCTGCCTTCAATCTTTCCCAGCATCAGGGTCTTTTCTAATAAGTCAGATCTTCGCATCAGGTGGCCAAAGTATTGGAGTTTTAGCATCAGTCCTTCCAATAAATATTCAGGGCTGATTCCCTTTAGGATTGCCAGGTTTGATCTCCTTGCAGTCCAAGGGACTCTCAAGAGTCTTCTCCAACACCACAGATCAAAACCATCAATTCTTTGGTACTCAGCCTTCTTTATGGTCCAACTCTCACATCCATACATGACTGCTGGAAAAACCATAGCTTTGACTATACGGCCCTTTGACGGCAAAGTAATGTCTCTGCTTTTTAATATGCTGTCTAGGTTTGTCTTAGCTTTTCTTCCAAGAAGCAAGCATCTTATAATTTAATGGCTGCAGTCACCATCTGCAGTGATTTTGGAGCTTGAGAAAATCAAGTCTGTCACTGTTTCCTTTGTTTCCACATGTATTTGTCATGAAGTGATAGGACCAGATGCCATGATCTTAGTTTTATGAATGTTGAGTTTTAAGCCAGCTTTTTTTTTTTTTCACCTTCATCAAGAGGCTCTTTAGTTCCTCTTCATTTTCTGCCATAAAGGTGGTGTCATCTGCATATCTGAGGTTATTGATATTTCTCCTGGCGATCTTGATTCCAGTTGTGCTTCATCCAGCCCAGCATTTCTCATGATGTCCTCTGCATATAAAGTAAATAATCAGGGTGACATTATACAGCTTTGACTTACTCCTTTCCCAATTTTGAACCAGTCTGTTGTTCTATGTCCGTTTCTATAACTGTTGCTTCTTGACCTGCATACAGGTTTCACAGGAGGCAGATAAGGGGTCTTGTATTCTTATCTCTTTCAGAATTTCCCACAGTATGTTGTGATCCACACAGTTAAGGCTTTAGTGTAGTCAGTGAAGCAAAATTAGATGCCCACTAATAGTAGGATGAAATCATGGCAGTCTCACCTCCAGAGCCTGCCCCAACACAATACATAACCTACAGATGTATGTAGAGAGTAAAACTGAGATAACTTTCTCAAAACCACTGAGATGAGATATGGGAGATATGGTTTAAAGAAACTGTAATTACAATAAAATAATCACTACTCAGTTTTGAAAATATCTTTATGGGAGTCTCATGGCTTAAAACCCAAGCGTAAATAACAGAGATTAAGATGGTTTACCAATAGGAAAGATATTTCAATGTCTGATTTAATCCATACCTCATAAGCCCAAGGTATTGACAGAAGTACTCTTTCCATCTGTAGGAGCAGGGCCTCTTCTTGAAAATGGGAATTCAAGTGAATAAGAAACAGTGTGCTTTTCTAGCCCCTTGGGATATGAAACCAGAGTTCAGCTGGTTCTGATTGTGAGGAAAACTCTGGGCTCTGGCCAGAGATCTTTGTCCAGAGCACAAAAAAGCCCGTGAAAACCACTGACACAAGAGAACCATAAATAAACTCTGGTTGCAAATGTTTGGTTTTGCTCCATATTAAGAACATGGATATAAGATGCATTGTCAAAGCACTTCAAGAAACACCACTGCAGTCTCAGGGAATGAAGCTTGTCTCTGGCACATGAAAATGATCATTCCTTTGCAGGCTAATGGTGCCTCTAATGTTGAATATGATTGTGTCAACAGGCTGTTCAGAATTCAGCACTTAGAATAAGTAAGAATTCTGTGCTTCTCTGGCTTATACATTTATGGTACATATTAAAAAAAGGATTTATCGCGACAAGCAAATTAGCAACATTTGACAGTTCAAGTTAGAATAAAACAAATTGTCTAGCTAAGTTTTAAAATCTGTCATCTTAGAAGTTTGTGAACATTTAGCTTTTGTATAAATCATACAAAGACACTTTCATTAATTATCTCCAGAAGCTTTTAAGAGATAAAAGAACAATGATTTCTATTCTAACTTACATAAACAACTTTCTAATTTTGGGTCAGGCATATTATGGTTTTCATGATTTTGCTGTGGCGTCACATTTTGATTTAATTACCTGCAGCTAAAAGAGCCTTTTTCTTCCACAGATTACTGAAATCCTACCTTTTTGCATGTTAATAAGTTCACAATCTGCTGAAAGTACCTATAAATAACATTAATAACATGAGACAGATACAGTTTTACCATCTTATTGTTTAAAAAAAAATCAAAGGAACATTTTCCAGATTAAAGGACACAAAGAGACTCTACAAATATATGCAATATTTAATGTTATCCTGGACCCTGTACCAGAGGGAACAATGCTATAAAGGACATTATTGGATCAATTGACAAAATTGGAGCACAGGTGGCATGTTAAATTAGTGTGTGTGTGTGTGTGTGTGTGTAGAAAGTGAGAGAATACAAATAATACAGAAAATAGAATACAGTGTTAAGTATTAGTTAGAGGTGAATCTGGATAAGACAATGAGTTACCTTCTATTATTTTCATTTTTGCAATGTTTTGGTAAGTTGGAGATTATTTTCTAATAGGAAGGTTTTTTAATGGCATGTTACAAAGAAAAAAAAAATAACCCTTAGAACATTTTCCCCCTGGAAAATTCTTTCATGCATTATTCACAAGCTTAGCTATGTACTATAAGTAAATATTTAATATTTACTTTCCTTGCCCTACTATAATCCTATTAGTTTCATTTGAGTCTGGGGAAGCCTGGCCGAGTCACTATGGCAGCTGGCAACAAAGCCGGAGACATCAAGACTCTTGGGCAGAAAGAGGCCAGAGCATGGCCTCCCCCATTCCTGGGGCTGTTCCTCCCAGCACAAAGACTTCCTATACTGACAGGCGCTAAATGGCTGCTCTCAATCAGTGCTGGAGTGACTGAGTATGTAAATAAACAGTGCAAGGAGAAGGATGGGTCTTTTAACTAATTTCATATCAAATGTAAACAACTGACTTCCACTTCTGGGAGAATGGAATACACATGCTTTTCCCTATTCTGCTTTTTAAGTACAACTAAAATTCCTAGGCTTTATAAACAAAACAAGTAAGACTCTGAAAGATGGTAAGAAGAAGGGAGACTGTAGGGACTTCAAGACCCAGGGAATGGCTGGTGATAATTTCCTGGGCTCTTTCCTTGCCTTTTGTATACCACTTTAGAAATGGAGAAACCAGCAACTCAGAAATGCTAACAGTACAGATACAAAATGTCCACCAAAATCTACCCTCTCCAGCCAAAAGATCAGGAAGGGGCAACATGGCAAGACAGGACACCATGAGATAATAAGTACCCTACTTTGGCCAGAAGTCCCAGGCAAAAATTGTCACTACCAATTTAAAAATGGAAATATAGGTGACGTACAATATTATGTTAGTTTTAGGTGTACTGCATAGTGATTTGATATTTGCATACATTATGAAATGATTACCATGACAAATCTAGTAACCATCTGTCCCACTTTTTCTTCTTCTTTTGTTTTATTTGGTCTCATGCTCATGAAAACTCTTTCATGGGCCTAACCAGTATTTGGGAATAACTGAGTAAGCCCAAGGCTCTTGTTTTACAGATGAGAAAATGACTGGCTTACCGAAGGTTGCTAACCAGTTAATGGCATGTTGGGGCACAACAATTTCAAAAGTTCAATGTTCTTTTTACAAAATTGCTAACTATAATTTCCATCATGTTAAATGAACAACATTATTTAATCTGAATTAACCATCTCTCTTCTCTAAAATCACTGAAACTTTGAGAATCAGAAGTTCATATCCATAGATATATCATTAGATGGGATCTCATATATTAGATATCAAAAGTAGTGTCTCATATATTAGATATCAAAAGTAGTGTGACTTTACTAGCTACATCCCTGGTTTTGCAATTCCAATAAATAAATATTGTAGAATCATTTTAGTAGCTATTCTTATTTGATAAAAATCTTCTTTTTAAATTGAGCAACATGATTTGAAGATTTTACTCAAAGCTGAAAATAACAGAGGCCACTTTTTTCAAATTTTTTCATTTCTTATGTGCATGCAAGCTAGGGGACTGAGCAGCCAGACAGAATCTTTTTGTAAGTTTAGGGCTATTTTTAATTTTTCCTCTCTTTCCCTAACAACATTATTCAATTTCCACTACCATATTCTTGTTATTTTTGAGCAGTTCTATCTTGAGATATAGAGAAGCTTTTCTCCTTCCAGTCTATTTTCTACATTCTTCTCATTCATGTTTTCCTAAAGTAGTTTAGGAATTTGCTCTTGGGCCATGAAGTGAATAAATCACCCTTAATTTGTCATGTGAATAAATAGCTGATCACATGCTATGACTTTATTTTGAGAGCTCCCATCAGCTATTTCTGTTTCATTAATCCTAAGGAATTTTAAACATTTGACCTATTCTAACATGAGTTTGGTAAAAGACAGAAAAGGAGCATAAATATATTTTATTCTTAGGGAAAGAATAAGTGATCAAAACTTTCAGACAGAATAATACAAGCCACAAAGTCTCTTGCTTGTTTAAAAGTTCAGTTCAGTTCAGTCGCTCAGTCGTGTCCGACTCTTTGCGACCCCATGAATCGCAGCACACCAGGCCTCCCTGTCCATCACCATCTCCCAGAGTTCACTCAGACTCATGTCCATCAAGTCCGTGATGCCATCCAGCCATCTCATCCTCGGTCATCCCCTTCTCCTCCTGCCCCCAATCTCTCCCAGCATCAGAGTCTTTTCCAATGAGTCAACTCTTTGCATGAGGTGGCCAAAGTACTGGAGTTTCAGCTTTAGCATCATTCCTTCCAAAGAAATCCCAGGGTTGATCTCCTTCGGAATGGACTGGTTGGATCTCCTTGCAGTCCAAAGGACTCTCAAGAGTCTTCTCCAACACCACAGTTCAAAAGCATCAATTCTTCGGTGCTCAGCTTTCTTCACAGTCCAACTTTCACATCCATACATGACCACAGGAAAAACCATAGCCTTGACTAGGCAGACCTTAGTCGGCAAAGTAATGTCTCTGCTTTTGAATATACTATCCAGGTTGGTCATAACTTTTCTTCCAAGGAGTAAGCGTCTTTTAATTTCATGGCTGCAGTCACCATCTGCAGTGATTTGTACCCATAATCTCTGCTCTTTTTTTTCTGCCTATTTTTCTCCCCCATAATAAACCATTTTCTTGGTTCTGGAAACTCTATATGAGAAAGCTGAGATTGTTCACTTTCAAATCTTTGTTACACAAAACTAGACCACTAGGATTTTGATGTCAAGATACTAGGAGGTATAAAGTTTTGATCACTTAACAGAATTTTTAAAAACTGAAATATTTCTCTAAATTTTATTCTTTCTCACTGATGAAAGAAATCAAAGATGACACAAATAGTTGGAGAAACATACCATGTTTGTGGATTGGAAGAATCAATATAGTGCAAATGAGTATACTACCCAAAGCAATCTATAGATTCAACACAATCCCTATCAAGCTACCAAAAGTATTTTTCACAGAACTAGAACAACTAATTTCACAATTTGTATGGGAACACAAAAATCCTTGAATAGCTAAAGCAATCTTGAGAAAGAAGAATGGAACTGGAGGAATCAACCTGCCTGACTTCAGACTATGTTACAAAGCTACAGTCATCAAGACAGTATGACAGTGGCACAAAGACAGACATATAAATCAATGGAACAAAATAGAAAGTCCAGAGATAAATCCATGTACCTATGGACACCTTATCTTTGACAAATGAGGAAAAATATACAATGGAGAAAAGACATTCTCTTCAACAAGTGATGCTGGTAAAACTGGTCAATACGTGTAAAAGAATGAAACTAGAACACTTTCCAATACCATACACAAAAGTAAACTCAAAATGGATTAAAGATCTAAATATAAGACCAGAAACTATAAGACTCTTAGGGGAAAACATAGACAGAACACTCTTTGACATAAATCACAAGATCCTCTATGACCCATCTCCCAGAGTAATGGAAACAAAGACAAAAATAAACAAATGGCACAAAATTAAACTTTAAAAGTTTTGCACAATGAAGGAAACTATAAGCAAGGTGAAAAGACAGCCTTCAAAATGGGATAAAATAATAGCAAATGAAACAACTGGCAAAGAGTTAATCTTCAAAATATACCAGCAGCTCATGTGGCTCAATACCAGAAAAACAAACAACACAATAAAAAATGGGCAAAAGAGCTAAAGAGACATTTCTCCAAAAAAGACATAAGACATACAGATAGCAAATAAACACATGAAAAGATGCTAAACATCGTGCATTATTAGAGAAATGCAAATCAAAACCACAGTGAGGTATCATCTCACATGGGTCAGAATGGCTGTCATTAAAAAGTCTACAAACAATTAATGCTGGAAAGATGTGGAGAAAAGGGGACCCTCCTGCACTGTTGGTGGGAATACAAATTAGTACAGCCACTATGGAGAACAGTGTGGAGATTCCTTAAAAAACTGGAAATAGAACTGCCATATAATGCAGCAATCCCACTGCTGGGCATACACCCCAAGGAAGCCAGAATTGAAAGAGACACATGTACCCCAATGTTCACTGCAGCACTGTTTACAATAGCTAGGACATAGAAGCAACCTAGACAGAGTCGGACACGACTGAAGTGACTTAGCAGCAGCAGCAGCAGCAGCAGATGTCCATCAGCAGATGAATGGATAAGGAAGTTGTGGTACACATATACAATGGGATATTACTCAGCTACAAAAAGGAACTCATTTGAGGCAGTTCTAATGAGGTGGATGAAACTGGAGCCTATTATACAAAGTAAAGTCAGTCAGAAAGAGAAAGACAAATACTGTATTTTAACGCATATGTATGGAATTTAGAATGATGGCAATTATGATCCTACATGCAGGGCAGCAAAGGAGACAAAGATGTAAAGAACAAACTTTTGGACTCTGTGGGAGAAGATGAGGGTGGAATGATGATTTGAGAGACTAGAACTGAAACATGTATATTACCATATGTAAAATAGGTGACCAGTGCAGGTCTGATGCATGAAGCAGGGCACATGAAGCAGGGACAACCCAGAGGGACAGTGTGAGGAGGGAGGTGGGAGGTGGGGTTCAGGATGGGGGGGGCACATGTATATCTGTGGCTGATTCATGTTGATGTATGGCAGAAAACCACTAAAATATTGTAAAGTAATTATTCTCCAATTAAAATAAATATTTTTAAAGTTTTATCATTTTTCACTATTAGACAGAATTGTACTGTATAATGTAAGAAATCTGTCATTAAATACCAGTTAACACTCCAAACTCTGCTGTTTAAGAGCTATGTGACCAGGCAAGTTACTTCATTATTCAAAACTATACATTTCTCTTTTGTATTACCTATCTGACAGCCTAACAATGACAAGGGAAAGTCGTTCAGTCATGTCTGACTCTTTACGACCCCATGGACTTGTACAGTCCACGGGATTCTCCAGGCCAGACTACTGGAGTGGGTAGCCTTTTCCTTCTCCAACAATGACAAAAGTAATGATAAATATCCAAAATCTATTAAATGGCATTCCAGATATTGTTGAATATTAATATTTTACCTTCAGCACAATGAAGTTTGAAGCTATCACAGCTAGTATTTAAGCTGGAATTCAAATCTGAAATTTCTGACTCTAGAAGCCATGTTGAAAAAAGATGACTTAAAATGAATATTGTATGAGGCAATAAATATAAAATGCATGGCATATCTGATATATATAAGGACTCTAAAACTTTGCTATTTTTTATCGATATCAAAAGAATGTTTCAACTAATAAAAGGAAAATTAATATAATAACATTTTAAGGGATATTACAGCTTATAGAGTGTTCTTTTTACAAACTGACAATGACTAGATTGCTTAGAAACACATGGAATGACATTTACTTTTGTTGCTCAGAGTCTAATACTAAGCATCTACTTTAGAGTAGGTAGTCTATAAATATCAGTTGAAGTCAAAGCTGTCAAGAATGATCATGAATATTCATTGTAGTCATATTTAATCTATCTCAATAGTCAATTGGCATTGATTATGGCTATTATCAATAATGGCAATGATCTAATCATAAATACCTGCATACTGTTAAAAATTAAACCTTGTAAGGTTTAAAGTCTTATGAGACTTCCTTATCTTTAATTTTTAAAGAAGAGAAGTTTCATTAAAACTAAGCTCCTCAATTAAACACAATTAATGATTTTATGTAAATCAACACATTTCTGGACAACTACTTTAATTACATTTCAGAAAACATAGATGTTTGGTCAAAGACTTTGTGTTAAGCTGTTGCTGCTAAGAACCTATATGTACTCAAATCAATAGTTCAAATTTCTTGGAAATCTTTTAATTGTACAAAACATTAAAAACTAAAGTGGATGAGCCTGAATGTAATCTTGTATAGAAGTGTGTGAGGTTATTCTTAAAGCTGCTGTAATAAAAACCTTAGCTCCACATGGGTTTAATTGTTCCATGCACAAAGGTTCTTCTCTCTGGACAAATAGATATTGGTGATGGAGGGCAGGTCTCATTAAAAAAGAAACCAAATATAGTAATCACTTAGGCATGTAAAAAACATTCTGGGCCACCACAAAACCCACCCTGAAAAAGAGTTTGGCTGGAAAGAGCAAGAAAACCAAGAATAACAAGTCAATTAAAATTTCTTTACGCTTCAGGGTAGCAGATTGTAATTTCTAAAAATGACCGTGGCAATATTTCTGGACCCACATGTTTCGTCTTGAATTTGAGCAGGGCTTTGTGGCAGCCAGGATGCGTGGAATGTGGCGAAAATGATTCTGTATAATTTCTCAGCCTAGATCACAAAAGAGACATGCTTCTGCCTGACTCCCTGTTCAGGATGTTCACCTTGGAATCCAGCCACAATGTGTGAGGAAGCACAGGCCACAGAAAGGAGCCACCCATAGGTGACACAGGCAGCAGCTCCAGCTGAGCTCTCAGCTGACGGTCGATATCATGTGCTGACGCATGAGGAAGGAGCCTTTGGGTAATTCAAGCCCAGCCTTCCAGCTGCCTGGCTAACACCTAGTGGGGGAGAGATGAGCTCGTCCCATGGAGCTGCCCACCTCACAGATTTCTGAGCAAGGTAAATGTCTTTTTGAGCCACTGCTTTTGTGGTCTGTTACTCAGCAATAGATAACCAGAGCATTCAGTTTTTGAAAGACACAGTCATGAAATACAAATGAATTTCCAATGAATTTTTTAAATTTAATTTTTATTTTTTTAACACCAAAAACATTTTGTATTGGGGTATAGCCGGTTAACAATGTTGTGATAGTGTCAGGTGAACAGCAAAGGGACTTGGCCACACGCACTCATTGCTGGGTCAGTGCAAAACCCTAATCAGAGAGATGGCCTTCCACAGCCCCTGTTCTTTGCTTTCTGCCTCTTTGAACACCCCAGTCACCAGGCGCTCGTCTTCCTCAGCAACAAAGCAGTTGGAAAAGCCAATCATATGAAGGTACAAGCAAAAAGTTAAGTTGTTGTCTTCTCAGCAACAAGATGAGTTATGGGGCTGTGGGTGTGGGGGTGGGGGTTGGGGAGGACAAAGAGAAGCAAAATATATTATCATATGTGAAATAGATCGTCAGTCCAGGTTCAATGCATAAGACAGGCTGCTCAGGGCTGGTGCACTGGGATGACCCTGAGGGATGGGTTGGGGAGGGAAATGGGAGGGAGGTTCAGGATGGGGAACACATGTACACCCATGGCTGATTCATGTTAATGTATGGCAAAAACCACAACAATATTGTAAAGTAATTAGTAAGTAAAATAATAAAAAAATAAAAGTTAAGTATAAAGAGAATTAATTAATGGCTGTTTCAGTTGCCCAGTGTTTAAGCTGGAGAGTTCTCTGGGCACTTTTCAAATTTTACCAGGAACATTTAAGGCAGAAGCTCCAGAAAGTACAAAGACAGGGAGACTTAGAACACAGAAGTGTTTTAAGAAGCCATTCTGTATTTGTTGAGTGTACTGTGACGAGGGAGGAATGGCAGGAAATCAGACTAGACATGTGGGCAGGCAACTGAAAGGGAGTGTCTTGCATGCTCTGTGGTGCCGTCACGCCTCTCCCTGGAATCATTCATAAGCTACAAAAGAGTCCCATGAGCAGTGAAGGAAAATGTCCAGGTCAAGGATCAGCAGACTGGGAATCAACTCCTGGCTTTTCCTGTTTCAGGTGCCTGATGAGGCTCGGGGCTCAGTGAGGCTAAGTGATTGCAAAGATTCTCCAGCTCTGAGAGTTCACCTTATCTGAGCTATAAGGTGTTACCCTGAGACAGGGGTAAAGGAAGTGGAGATTGTACACCATGGCTGTGAGCTACAGGGCACCATGTCTACACTTTACAGGTTCTTCCCTGATGGGGGAGGAACAGATCTATGCTTTACTTTATTTTAAAAATATTCTAGACCATGACAAAATACCTGCACTCCATATGGTTAATTTTGAAAACAATAACCTTCACGAATGCTTCTTTAACTTCAAATTCTATTGCTCATAACATTATTTGCCCACCTCCCTCCCCAAGTTGGATTTAAAATATTTAAAATGATATTTATTTAAATTGCACATGTATCTGCCAAGTAGAAAGTTGGAAAATTAAGCAAAAATATATCACTGAGATAAGTCTGAATTTCTAAGGACAAGAAAGACTGGGAAAGGAGCCCAGTTTTGAAACTGGGGAATAAAACATTGGCTGAACTTTTTTGTAGCTTATTTGGCAAAATTGTCTAAAAAATTATAGCTTATTTTAACCAAATAAATTGTGATGAAACTCAAACACAATACAAACGACCATAAACAAGGTATTTGTGACATATTCCAAAATAAACATAGTGCATTTGTTTCTAGGAAAAGAGACCAAAAAGAAAGGTGCATATTCCAACTCCAAGGAATGGGAGAAACATGAGAATTAAGACTGCTAATGGCACTGACACCAATGACATACAGTATTTCTGCCTTTGATCACCTATGTGGCTTTAGACTTTCTATACTTTCTATAACATAGTGCATGTTAAAAATACCATAATTATAGACCTAGTCTACCTCCTAGCAAACCTGTGAAAACAACTGGTGAGATATTAAGATTCCCTGCAGCAGGTATCACTCACCTTGAATTTCATTTTCTGGCTGCGGTGGGTCATTCTGAGCTGTAAGGAGGTAAATATATTTTCTCAGCACTCCTGTTAGAGTCTCTGGGGTGATGGAATGTCAGCACAGAAAGCAGCTCAGCTGCCATTGGTGCAGCCGTGCATCTGGCCAAACTGCAAATAGAACAGCAGTGGCCTTGCTTGTGCTGTAAATGATCACAGAGGAAACCCAGTCTGGGGTTGCATGCTCAGCTTCTGGAGCATGGGGCAAGGTGGGGGAAATACACACACACAGAGGCAGTCAGACAGATTCACAGCCATACGCATAGGTCACAGATGTGCACAAAGACACACACACACATGCAGATAACCACACATACCCACAAACAAGACAGAGACAGAGTCATATACATCCTCACTCTTGTATTTGAAGACAATAACACAGATACATGCCCAGTACCCACATATGTACATAAAGATATACACACAGATGCACACACACAAACATAAACAAGACAGACAGACACACATGTGTACACAGACAGATGCACACAAATATACACACTCCCCATATATACACACACACTGTATACACCTACACAAAGACACACACAAAAACATATGTACACACATGATACCTTCTTTCCAGATGAAGCTGTGGTAGGCAGTGTGAAGGTGAGTGTACATGAGAGGAGGCCTCTTGCCCACCCGGTGTAGATGCCCTCCCCTGCAGGCTGTTGGTTATTATCATTTCTAATATAACACATTTTAACTCTAAATGGGATCCTCATGCATTTGGGGCATGGGGGTGCTTCTCACAGTTCCACATATAGCAGCTATGTTTTGATCCTAAAGATGAGTTTGGCAGCCCTAGGCCCTAGCTGCCTGCATCTAATTTATCAATCTTCTGGGAAGCTGATGACAGTCAAGCTCCCCACTTCAGCCCCGGATTAAGACACTTGCCAAGCTGACAACTGGCAGGGCTGCATCTCTGCTTACTTAGACTCCCTGCTACCTTCACATCAGAGCATTTCACAGATTCAGAAAACTCATAATCTTTCCCACTGACAAGTATTAGACTCAGCCATCCAGGAAAGGCGTGCCCAACAGGTGTGAGACAAACCAGGAAACAGCCAAATCTGCAATTAGGGGTCCCAGCATCTTTGTTTGGGGCTTCCTCTTCTTTCTACCTGTCCTCTGGGAATAAACATACTGTGTCTTTACTCACGCTTTTTGTTATAATCCAGAGTGAAACATAGTAGACACAGATCTAAATTTATGGGTATTTTTTATCACTGTGTTTGTTTTTATGCTTTGTAAGACAGTTGACAATTTGGAGTAAGTAAATCATGGGCATTTCTGGTCTCCTAGTCATCCTTTGAGATTGTTTTTCTTCCCTACCCATGGTTGAGATTCGATGTCCATCTCCTGGATACTTCTTCAATCCTCTACAAACTTCTATCATTGCCCTTAACCCCCTGTTTTGTATCTGTGTGGCGGTTTTTCCCATTACACTTGAATTCCTTAGGGATATGCCCAATGTATTAAAATCTGGCGTCTCAGGTCCAGGCACACACAAAATAGGTACTCAATAAAAAATGTGATGTGTTAGGAAAAATTCACAATTAATGTTGCATGTTTATCGCTGGGATTATTTTCAGTCACATGTATGACTTTACAGGTCTTCCCATAAAGCTAATCTATCACTGATAACCCACAAATATCACAGTAGATGGGGCATGAAGCTGAGGTATCAGTTCTCAGGGCTTGAGCACACAGGAGTGTCTCAGACAGTCTGAGAGATTTGATGCTTCTAGGAGAGTTTTTCATCATGATAAAATGTGTGCTGTCTGAAATTTTTAAATTATATTCATTACTTTTTGTTACTATTTGTTTTCTAATTTTCATGCTTGGAATAATCAACATTTCAGAGACATTTACTGTTTTCATTATAAAAATAATCTTAAATTAAAAAATCTTAAGTCTTTTTTCAACTGAAATCTATATACCACATCGGTTGCATAGTCCTTTGACATTCTGAGAAATGTATTCTCATCCCAGTTACATGGGTGAGGGTGTTGAACTATTTTTAATATTTGGGACTGTTAAAAGGATTCAATAAAGCAAAGAATATAAAAAAATTTTAGATATTAAAAAAAATGGGTCATCAGATAGAAATTCGATAGTTAAATGCATTCATGTGTGAATCTTGAACATGGCAATCCAAATTCATGCCAGGTACGAAAAAGAATGCTCAGTTCATCCACATAAGCACTGTGATGGAGGTAAGTATTATTATTACCATTCAAAATTGATATATATATTAGAGCTTTGGGTCCCCCACAAATAATTTTAATAATAAATGTCAAGCCAGCAAATGAGAAGACTGTGAAAGATCTGAAAACAGAAAAACTCAGGAACTGCTGTGTCCCTCTTAAAATTTTTCCACAGTCCAATCCCTTTCCTGTCTTGAACACAGAAAATGCAACAGGGAGTTTTTAACAGAGTAAATCAGAGGGTCAGGTTTATTTAAAACAGCACAGAATTTTGAATTCAAGAAACTCTTTATACATGTTAATACTACCAATGGTGAAGCTAATTAGGATTACAACAAGCCTTTACAACCTACAGATTTTATAATTTATAGCTATTTGAACTTTTCAAAGGCCAACTTATTTTGCAAGAGGCACAACCCCATACACTAATGTTCAAGGAGCTGAATGCAGAGGAAAATTCCGAGTGTTCATATGCTATTTTACATTTTTGGTTTGGAGTTCTGACATAGATGTTTTACATTGTGCTTTTGGTGTTGTTCTGTTTTTAATTGGTAGTCTTAAATCTCTCAAAAACTAGGCCTTGAGTTAAAAATTATCTCATAAAAATTATGATCAGTGCATTTTGTTGTGTGTAAGTTACACCTCAATTAAAAGTAGAACTCTTTAATCTTATAAGAACAAAAATTTACTTTTTTAAGTTAAGCGGGATGGAATACTGCAGCTCTAAGATTTTGTTTTTACTATAAACATGAAGGAACAACTTCATGAACAAAAATTTTTACTATAAACATAAATGAACAAGCTCTCTTTGGAAATGTGGGATACATTCAGCTTATATGCTTTCAAATATTCAAAGAAAAACAAGTCAAACCCCCCTTTAAAAAAATCACTTCTTTGGAAGCAGCAAGATAGGAGAAACACAGGAGCTTATGTTGAACTCCAGCTACAGTGTGAAGCAAGCAATTGCTAGAAGAAAGAGGGTTTTAGGGAATTACAAACATAAATAAATCTTATTCCAATTGGAAAGAAACCACTATAGGGCTTTACAGACATCTGGGGGTGGTATCTGGCAACACAAACTTTCTCTATCATCTATGGTTATGACCAGGTGTGGAAAAGGAAGTAGAAAACTTGTGTGTGTGTGTCTTAAGAGAAGAATGGAAAAAAGGTGATGGATGGAAAGAAATGGTTGGCCTTGATGACCTGTAAGATCTTTTTCACATTATTTATTCTATATGTGCTGTGAGAGGTAGACTTGTCACGGGAACAACAAACAAAAACTCAACACACCTAATAAACTGCAAATGATCGGAGAAGAGGAGAAAAATTATCATCTCTCAAATGTTTACCATATGCCAGATGAATCCTCATAGTAATCTTACCAGGTAAGTATAATTATTTCTGTAATAAAGATGAAGAGATTACAGCTCAAGAGATCTAATAACTTAGGCAAGAGGCAAGTTCACCCAAACAATGAGAGGCAAGGCCAAGTTTCAATCAGATGTCTGGCTGACTCCAAAGCCTGTACTCTTCCCACAGCTCATCTAGCATTGAACCCTAAAGCTACACCCAAATATGGGAAGAAATTCCAGCCTTTCCACTGCTTGACTGCCAGCAAATGAGATGCAGTGATCAGAGGCTGCCAGGTAAGACTGCAATGATGTTTTAGGACTATGTCTACTCTCTGGGTCTCTAACATGGGGAATCAACTGCTTCACTTTGCCAACTGAATGTAGACAAAGCTATACCTGGACAGATGCAGCTCCATTATTTTGTATGGATCACCTGATTATTCTAGCAGAATAAGAAATAATAGAAATAATAGAGATCCATGTTATGCACTAGCCAAAATGTGTCACCTTAGGAGTAAAAAATTACATACTAACATCCTTCTCTCATTTATACATTTATTTTATTGGAGTATAATTGCTTTATAATATTGCATTAATTTCTGATGTATAAGGAAGTGAATCAGCTATATGTGTGTGTGTATGTGTGTGTGTGTATATATATATATATATATCCCCTCCCATGCATTTCAACTTGAGCATACAAATGCTTCTCCCCATCTCCAGTTTATTTCAACTTACACATTCAAATGCTTTGTTGAAATTGCACTTTTCAGTAAGAAAAGCCAGAAAAGGCTGGAAAACATTCACATTCCAGGGACCACAGAAGGCCCATGAACAAACCACACAGTTGGAAATTAGCCAGGTGGGTCAAAGTTCTCCTTACACTTTAAGTTCATACATATTCTATTCCTTGTCATCACAACCACAGTGTTTCTCTTTAATACAAAATTCTATACTCCAAAAACTGTTTATAACTACTCAGTATTGTAATCTTATCATGACCTCTCAAGCTTGTATTTGCTATAAGAAATTATATTTTTCACTGAAGTAATAAAATATTTGTAATAGAATTCTGACTTTGTTCAAATTAAGTAGTATATAAACTCATAAGCCTTGTGTGAATTCCTCTATTATTATATAGAACATTTATTCATTCATTTAACAAATAATTTCCAGCCACCTAGTCTGTGCAAGGCCCTATCCTGCCAGCAGGGAGGCAGAAATGAATAAAGTCCATAGACTTCACATACTAGTGAAGAGCTAGACAACAAAGAAACTAACACATGCATAGTAAAACGTCAGGTAATTGTAAGCACTATGAAGAAATATCAATTAAGGGAAGACTTTGCAGGGTGATGGAGGATGTTATTTTATTTATTTTAAAAATGTTTTATCATTTTAATTTGTATTGGGGTATAGCTGATTAGAAAAAGCAAGAGAATTCCAGAAAAATACATGCTTCTGCTTTACTGATTACACCAAAGGCTTTGACTGTGTAGATCACAACAAAATGTGAATTCTTCAAATGATGGGAATACCAGACCAACTTACCTGCCTCCTGAGAAATCTGTATGCAGGTTAAGAAGCAACAGTTAGAACGGGACATGGAACAACAGACTGGTTCCAAATTCAGAAAAGACTGTGTCAAGGCTGTATATTGTCACCCCGCTTATTTAACTTATATGCAGAGTACGTCATGTGAAATGCTGGGCTAGATGAAGCACAAGCTGGAATCAAAATTGCCAGGAGAAATCAATAACCTCAGATATGCAAATGACATCACACTATGGCAGAAAGTGAAGAGGACTAAAGAGCCTCTTGATGAAACTGAAAGAGGAAAGTTAAAAAGCTGGCTTAAAACTCAGCATTAAAAAAACTGAGATCATGACATCAGTTAAGTTCAGTCGCTCGGTCGTGTCTGACTCTGCGACCCCATGAATCGCAGTACGCCAGGCCTCCCTGTCCATCACCAACTCCCGGAGTTCACTCAGACTCACATCCATCGAGTCAGTGATGCCATCCAGCCATCTCATCCTCTGTCGTTCCCTTTTCCTCCTGCCCCCAATCCCTCCCAGCATCAGAGTCTTTTCCAATGAGTTAACGCTTTGCATGAGGTGGACAAAGTATTGGAGTTTCAGCTTTAGCATCAGTCCTTCCAATGAACACTCACAGCCATCGAGTCAGTGACGCCATCCAGCCATCTCATCCTCTGTCGTCCCCTTCTTCTCCTGCCCTCAATCCCTCCCAGCATCAGAGTCTTTTCCAATGAGTCAACTCTTCGCATGAGGTGGCCAAAGTATTGGAGTGATCACACCACTGTGGTTATCTGGGTCATGAAGATCTTTTTTGTATGGTTCTTCTCTGTGTTCTTGCCAGCTTGAACATCTGGAATTTCATGGTTCACATAGTGTTGAAATGTGGCTTGGAGAATTTTGAGCATTACTTTGCTAGCATGTAAGATGAGTGCAATTGTGCCATAGTTTGAGCATTCTTTGGCATTGTCTTTCTGTTGCATTGGAGTGAAAAGTGACCTTTTCCAGTCCTGTGGCCACTGTTGAGTTTTCCAAATTTGCTGGCATATTGAGTGTAGCACTTTCACAGCATCATCTTTTAGAATTTGAAATAGCTCAACTGGAATTCCATCACCTCCACTAGCTTTGTTCATAGGGATGCTTCCTAAGGCTCACTTGACTTTGAATTCCAGGTTGTCTGGCTCTAGGTAAGTGATCAAACCATCGTCATTATCTGGGTTGTGAAGATCTTTTTTGTACAGTTCTTCTGTGTGTTCTTGCCACCTCTGCTTAATATCTTCTGCTTCTGTTAGGTCCATACCATTCTGTCCTTTATTGTGTCCATGTTTGCATGAAATATTCCCTTGGTTTCTCTAATTTTCTTGGAGATCTCTAGTCTTTCCCATTCTATTGTTTTCCTCTATTTCTTTGCACTGGTTGCTGAGAAAGGCTTTCTTACCTCTCCTTGCTCTTTTTTGGAACTCTGCATTCAAATGGGTATATCTTTCCTTTTCTCCTGTGCTTTTGGCTTCTCTTCTTTTCACAGCTGTTTGTAAGGCCTCCTCAGACAGCCAGTTTGCTTTGCTGGAGCGGTGGGCGGCAGAGAGGAGATACCCCTATCCAAGGTCAGGAGCAGCGGCCATGAGGAGATACCCCTTGTCCAAGGTCAGGAGCAGTGGCCATGAGGAGATACCCCTCATCCAGGGTTAGGAGCAGCAGCCACGAGGAGATGTGCCACATCCAAGGTCAGTAGCAGTGCCTGTGCTTCGCTGGACCAGCAGTGTGGAGATACCCCATGTCCAAGGTCAGAGAAATTCCAATAAGATGGTAGGCGCTGGAGCAGCTGTGAGGAAATATCCCACATCCAAGGGAAAGGAAAAGCCCTAGCAAGATGTTAGGAGGGGTGAATTTGCATTTAAAACAAATCCCATTCCCACCAGAGAAGCTCAGAGGGCTTAAACAAACCTTGTGCACACCAGGACCCAGGGGCCCCACAGAGACGGAGACAGAACTGTGTTTGAGCATCTCCTGTGGAGGTACGGGTCAGCAGTGGACTGCCGCAAGGATGGGGGGTTTGGATTTGGGTATGGCACAAGTCCTCTTGGAGGAGGTCGCCATTAACCCCACCATAGGCCTGCCAGAACTTATATAGAACTGGGAAATATACTCTTGAAGGGCACTACAGAACCTTGTGCACCAGAACCCAGGAGAAAGGAACAGTGACCCAACAGGAGACTTGCCTGTGGGTCTCTGGGAGTCTCTGGTGAAGGTGTGGGTCAGTGGTGGCCTGCTGTAGGGTTGAAGGCATGGGCAATAGCAGTACATGCATGGGATCTTTTGAAGGAGGTCACCATTATCTTCATTACCTACACCATAGTTTAAGAAAGTGAAGTCGCTCAGTCGTGTCTGACTCTTTGCTACCCCATGGATACCAGGCTCCTCTGTCCACGGGATTTTCTAGGCAAGAGTACTGGAGTGGGTTGCCATTTCCTTCTCTAGGGAATTTCCCGACCCAGGGATCAAACTCAGGTCTCCCACATTGTAGACAGACGCTTTACCTTCTGAGACACCAGGGAAGTTTGTCCCCAGGTAAATAGCAGGGAGGGAACTCAGCTCCACCCATCAACAGAAAACTGGATTAAAGATTTCTTGAGCATGTCCCTGCCCATCAGAACAAGACCCAGTTTCCCCCTCAGTCAGTCTATCCCATCAGGAAGCTTCCATAAGCCTCTTATCCATCAGAGGACAGACAGACTGAAAACCACAATCACAGGAAACTAATCAATCTGATCACATGGACCACAGCCTTGTCTAACTCAATGAAACTATGAGCCATGCTGTATAGGGCCACCCAAGATTGATGGGTCATGGAGAGTTCTGACAAAACGTGGTCCACTGGAGATGGGAATGGCAAAACACTTCAGTATTCCTGCCTTGAGAACCCCATGAACAGTATGAAAAGGCAAAAAGACAGGACATTGAAAGATAAACTCCCCAGGTTGGTAGGTGCCCAGTATGCTACTGAAGATCAGTGGAGAAATAATTCCAGAAAGAATAAAGAGATGGAGCCAAAGCAAAAACAACAGCCAGTTGTGGATATGACTGATGATGGAGGAAGGTTTCATGCTGTAAAGAGCAATATTGCATAGGAACCTGGAATGTTAGGTCCATGAATCAAGGCAAGGAAGCAATCAAAAAGGAGATGGCAAGAGTGAATGTAGACATTTTAGGAATCAGCAAACTAAAATGTACAGGAATGGGTGAATTTAACTCAGATGATGATTATATATTCTACCGTGGGCAGGAATCCCTTAGAAGAAATGAAGTAGCCATCATAGTCAACAAAAGAGTCCAAAGTGCAGTACTTGGATGCAGTCTCAAAAACGACAGAATGATCTCTGTTCATTTCCAAGGCAAACCATTCAGCATCATGGTAATCCAAGTCTATTCCCTGACCAGAAATGCTGAAGAAGCTGAAATTGAATAGTCCTATGAAGACCTACAAGACCTTCTAGAATTAACACCCAAAAAAGGTGTCCTTTTCATTACATGGGACTGGAATGCAAAAGTAGGAAGTCAAGAAACATCTGGAGTAACAGGCAAATTTGGCCTTGGAGTACAGAATGAAACAGGGCAAAGGCTAATATAGTTCTGCCAAGAGAATGCACTGGTCACAGCAGATACCCTCTTCCAACAACACAAGAGAAGACTCTACACATGGACATCACCAGATGGTCAACACCAAAATCAGATTGATTATATTCTTTGCAGCCAAAGATGGAGAAGCTCTATACAGTCAACACAAACAAGACCGGGAGCTGACTGTGGCTCAGATCATGAACTCCTTATTTCCAAATTCAGACTTAAATTGAAGAAAGTAGAGAAAACCACTAGACAATTCAGGTTGACCTAAATCAAATCCCTAACGATTATACAGAGGAAGTGACAAATAGATTTAAGGGACTCAGTCTGACAGACAGACTGCCTAATAAACTATGGATTGAGGTTCATGACATTGTACAGGGGACAGGGAGCAAGACCATTCCCAAGAAAAAGAAATGCAAAAAAGCAAAATGGCTGTCTGGGGAGGCCTTACAAATAGCTGTGAAAAGAAGAGAAGCCAAAAGCAAAGGAGAAAAGATAATGGTGACCTCCTTCAAAAGGTCCCATGCTGGCATTGCTGCAGTCAGTGCCTCCAACCCTGCAGCAGGCCACCGCTGACCCACGCCTATACTGGGGACTCCTGGACACTCACGGGCAAGTCTTGGTTAGTCTCTTGTGGCATCACTGATCCTTTCTCCTGGGTCCTGGTGTGCACAAGGTTTTGTTTGTGCCCTCACAGTTTTGTCTGTGCCCACAAAATTTTGTTTGTGACCAACCTAGGCAGCATATTAAAAAGCAGAGACATTACTTTGCCTACCAAGGTCTGTATGGTAAAAGTTATGTTTGTTTGTTTTTTTTTTTTTTTGTAGTAATGTACAGATATGACTGTTGGACTTTAAAGAAGGCTGAATGCCAAAGAATTGATGCTTTCAATTGTGGTGCTGGGGAAGACTCTTGAGAGTCCCTTGGACAGCAAGGAGATCAAACAAGTCAATCCTAAAGGAAGTCAATCCTGAATATTCATTGAAAGGACTGATACTGAAGCTGAAACGCCAATACTTTGGCCACCTTATGCAGACAGCTGACACACTGGAAAAGACCCTGATGCTGGGAAAGAATGAGGGCTGGAGGAGAAGAGTGTGACAGATGATGAGATGGTTGGATGATATCACTGACTCAGTGCACATGAGTTTGAGAAAACTCTGGCAGATAGTGAAGGATGGGGAAGCTTGGCATGCTGCAATTCATGGAGTCACAAAGAGTCAGATATGACTTGCTGCTGCTGCTGCTGCTAAGTCACTTCAGTCGTGTCCGACTCTGTGTGACCCCATAGACGGCAGCCCACCAGGCACCCCCATCCCTGGGATTCTCCAGGCAAGAATACTGAAGTGGGTTGCCATTTCCTTCTCCAATGCATGACTGAAAAAATATCTTGAGAAAGAGAACCAGTAGGATGTATATATATATATACAGAAAGAAATTCAGTATAGAGAACTGATTTATGCAGTTACTGAGGTGGCCAAGTCCAAACTGCAATGTGGATTGGGAGGCTCAAGGCCCAGGAGAGATGGTGGTGCAGATGAAGTCCAAAGGCAATTCTGCTGGAGAATTCTTCTTGCCTGGGGACGCTTGTCTTTTTGGTCTACTCAGGCCTTTAATGGATTGGATGAGATTCACCCACATTATGGAGGACAATCTGCTTTACTTAGGGATCATCAATTTAAATGTTAGTCTCATCCCCAAATCCCCTCCAAGTTAGCAATTAAAATTAGTCATCATAAGCAGTATGGTTCCTAAGGCAACAGGATGCCACTGGGGGAGGAAATGAAACCAGGCAGATGTCATCGAAAAAGCAGGAGAGAAAATCCACTCAGCTACCAACTTTCACTGGCTGAGGATGGCTAGGTTTTCATATTACTTTCAGAGTATCCAGTGGTGGATATTCATTCTGGTGGGCAGAGCTGGAAAATCCAAGCAGTCCCTGAAGAAAGAGGTATCTACATGCAGTATCAAAGCCAACTGGGGTGAACTGGTATTCAAGCAGGACCCCCATCAGGCCTACCAGACCTAGGGAAAAGCCATGGCATAAGCACCAGGGAGGGCACTTAGACCATGAGGACTAAGGAGAGAAAGCCTAAGCAAAGCCCCATTTCTGTGCTCAGGGCCCCTCAAGAGCTGAGAGGGAATAGGAGGGTGAGCAACAATTCAAGGGCTTCCCAGAAGCCCAGCCTTGCACTTCACTCACCATACCTTGGTCCTGGTTGGAGATGAGTATGGCTCAGGTAAGACCTGGCCATGGACTCCTAGGTCCAGAGCACTTAAACTTCAATATGGAGTCATCAGTGAAGTTAGCTCTGATGATGTGAAGAAAACAGAGGTAGAGAAAATGAGAAGAGAACATGTATTTATGTAAATCAGATGCAGATGCAGGTGTTAATAGTTTTATTTCTATAAAAAGGTATATACCTGGACAAGTAGCTCTACTAATGCTTAACATTGCTTTAGGAAAAGATTTGTCAAACAACCTTCTGAGTCAACCTTACTCAAGGAATGACTTCTCTTTCATCTATCACTAAATTTTGATACAGAGAAAGGGGTAATTTTGTTCTATAATCTAAAATAAAAGAAAGTGGAAAAACCTCCACAGTTCCATTCACTTGATGAAGATCCAAAATCCAAATAGTTTATAGCAACGTTTCCTGAAGGCAGATACGAATTCTCCACACTTTATCAAACAAACTTGTAGTGAAATTCTTGGCTTCCTTCAAGGCCACAATATATGAAAGGAGAAATAATTTAGTAAGCATCTATCTTAGAAGCTAAAAAATATGTGAGAGATTTATTTGTACAGTGGAGCTTTGAGAGGAACTATTATTAATAGTGTAGTTGATTTCTGTTATCAATCAATATATTCATTCAAAAGTAAAATATCTTCTAAATCAAAATATACTGTGTCTCTTTGGACAATATCCACTTTCTGACTTCCAAGTTTATGGTGATAAAGCATGATGGATTATTTAGCTTCTTAAAAGACTGGTTAAAACACTATGAGAGAAAACTTACTTGATTGAATAGCTCCTTTTCTCTACTTTGAACTGAAAATGCCTACCTTCCACAGATTAAAAGAGAAATTCCAAAAGACTGTGCTATACTGGATGTTTGGGGCTGGTGCACTGGGATGACCCAGAGAGATGGTACAGGGAGGGAGGAGGGAGGGGGTTTAAGATGGGGAACACATGTATACCTGTGGCGGATTCATGTTGATGTATGGCAAAACCAATACAATATTGTAAAGTAATTAACCTCCAATTAAAATAAATAAATTTATATTAAAAAAGAGAAATTCCAAAGAGCTAATAAAATATAGTAAAAGTCCTATGCCTTAAAATTATTTAAATATCTGTATTTTTCTGAGTTCAGATATCTTTACACTTATTTGCATGGTATGGAGAATATATTCTTAATTCCAATCAAAAGGAGGTTGTATGACTCATGTAATGCTTAAAATGACATTAAAGATAAGAATGAAAGCCCAAAACAGTAATTATTAATTAAGAGTTATTTCTCCCCTGATAAGTTCTTTTGGGAATTCTAGGGATGTCACAGAGTAAAAAGAGTGAAACTGTTTTTCCTACAACTCTTGGCATTCAATCATTCCTATGGGAAGACATATTTATGCTGGGGAAACTAAATCTATAAGAAGACAAAGAACGGTATTCAATGACCAAGGTCACTTACATCAAAAAAGGACTACAGTTGACTGGAATGGAGAGGCAAACCCAGTGAGTTGCCTTTTGATATTGCATTCTGAAGTCCTCCTGGTATCAAATAAGATAGATCAATTTGGCCATCTAAAAACAACCATAGTCTTTATAAGAGTCCCCATAGATAAAAGCTAGAAGGATGTAATCATGAAGCAAGTGTTATATAAAATTCTACTGAAATACTAACTTTTTTTTGAGATATAATTGATGTATAACACTATATGGCTATAGTGTCCATACAGCAACTTGGCTAAGTTATGATGCCCAGTGTTTGGTTAAACACGAGATTGGATATTGCTGTGAAGTTAATTTTTTTAGATGTGATTCAGTTCAGTTCACTTCAGTTGCTCAGTCATGTCCAACTATGCGGCCCCATGAATCGCAGCACGCCAGGCCTCCCTGTCCATCACCATCTCCCAGAGTTCACTCAGACTCACGTCCATTGAGTCAGTGATGCCATCCAGCCATCTCATCCTCTGTCGTCCCCTTCTCCTCCAGCCCCCAATCTCTCCCAGCATCAGAGTCCTTTCCAGTGAGTCAACTCTTCCCATGAGGTGGCCAAAGTACTGGAGTTTCAGCTTTAGCATCATTCCTTCCAAAGAAGTCCCAGGGCTGATCTCCTTCAGAATGGACTGGTTGGATGTCCTTGCAATCCAAGGGACTCTCAAAAGTTTTCTCCAACACCACAGTTCAAAAGCATCAATTCTTCAGTACTCAGCTTTCTTTACAGTCCAACTCTCACATCCATACCTCACTACTGGAAAAATCATAGCTTTGAATAGGTGGACCTTTGTTNACCACAGTTCAAAAGCATCAATTCTTCAGCACTCAGCTTTCTTTACAGTCCAACTCTCACATCCATACCTCACTACTGGAAAAATCATAGCTTTGAATAGGTGGACCTTTGTTAGCAAAGCAATATCTCTACTTTTTAAAATGTTGTTCAGGTTGGTCATAACTTTTTTCCAAGGAACAAGTGTCTTTTAATTTCTTGGCTGCAGTCACTATCTGCAGTGATTTTGGAGCCCCCCAAAATTAAGTCTGTCACTATCGCCAATGTTTCCCCATCTATTTGCCATGAAGTGATCAGACTGGATGCCATGATCTTCATTATTTCAATGCTGAGATTTAAGCCAGCTTTTTCACTCTCCTCTTTTACTTTCATCAATTCCTAGTGAAATTTCTAGTGGAGCTAGTGGGGGTGATGGAATTCCAGTTGAGCTATTTCAAGTCCTAAAAGATGATGCTCTGAAAGTGTTGCACTCAATATGCCAGTAAATCTGGGAAATGCAGCAGTGGCCACAGATCTGGAAAAGGTCAGTTTTCATTCCAATCCCAAAGAAAGGCAATGCCAAAGAATGCTCAAACTATCGCACAATTGCACTCATCTCACATACTAGTAATGCTCAAAATTCTCCAAGCCAGGCTTCAGCAATATGTGAACCGTGAACTTCCAGATGTTTAAGCTAGTTTTAGAAAGGACAGAGGAACCAGAGATCAAATTGCCAACATCCTCTGGATCATCAAAAAAGCAAGTGAGTTCCAGAAAAACATCTATTTCTGCTTTATTGACTATCCCAAAGCCTTTGACTGTGTGGATCACAATAAACTGTAGAAAATTCTGAAAGAGATGGAAATACCAGAACACCTGATCTGCCTCTTGAGAAACCTGTATGCAGGTCAGAAAGTAACAGTTAGAACTGGACATGGAACAACAGACTGGTTCCAAATAGGAAAAGGAGTATGTCAAGGTTGTATATTATCACCCTGCTTATTTAACTTCTATGCAGAGTACATCATGAGAAACACTGGGCTGGAAGAAGCACACGCTGGAATCAAGAATGCCAGGAGAAATATCAATAACCTCAGATATGCAGATGATACCGCCCTTATGGCAGAAAGTGAAGAAGAACTAAAGAGCCTCTTGATGAAAGTGCAAGAGGAGAGTGAAAAAGTTAGCTTAAAGCTCAACATTCAGAAAACGAAGATCATGGCATCTGGTCCCATCACTTCATGACAAATAGATGGGAGAACAGTGGAAACAGTGACTGACTTTATTTGGGGGGGGGCTTCAAAATCCCTGGTAGTTCAGATGGTAAAGTATCTTCCTGCAATGCGGAAGACCCAGGTTTGATCCCTGGGTTGGGAAGATCCCCTGGAGAAGCAAATGGCAACCCACTCCAGTACTCTTCCCTGGAAAATTCTATGGACGGAGGAGCCTAGTAGGCTACCGTCCATGGGGTCACAAAGAGTCGGACACGACTGAGTGACTTCACTTTACTTTAAAAATCACTGCAGATGGTTATTGCAGCCATGAAATTAAAAGGGATGCTTATTCCTTGGAAGGAAAGTTACGACCAACCTAGATAGCGTATTCAAAAGCAGAAATATTACTTTGCAAACAAAGGTCTGTCTAGTCAAGGTTATGGTTTTTCCAGTAGTCATGTATGGATGTGAGAGTTGGACAGTGAAGAAAGCTGAGCACCGAAGAATTGATGCTTTTGAACTGTGGTGTTGGAGAAGACTCTTGAGAGTCCCTTGGACTGCAAGAAGACCCAACCAGTCAATCCTAAAGGAAATCAGTCCTGAGTGTTCATTGGAGGGACTGATGTTGAAGCTGAAACTCCAATACTTTGGCCACCAGATGCGAAGAGCTGACTCATTTCCCAGCATCCTCTGATGCTGAGAAAGATTGAAGGCAAGAGAAGGGGATGACAGAGGATGAGATGGTTGGATGGCATCACCAACTCGATGCACATGAGTTTGGGTAAATTCTAGGAGTTGGTGATGGACAGGGAAGCCTGGTGTGCTGCAGTCCATGGGGTCACAAAGAGTTGGACATGACTGAGTGACTGAAATGAACTGAACTGAACTGGAATTCCATCACCTCTACTTGCTTTTTTCATAGTGATGCTTCCTAAGGCCCACTTGACTTCACATTCCTAGATGTCCGGCTCTGGGTGAGTGATCACACCATTGTGATATCTGGGTCATGAAGATCGTTTTTGTATAGTTCCTCTCTGTATTCTTGCCACCTCTTCTTAATATCTTCTGCTTCTGTTAGGTCCATACCATTTCTGTCCTTTATTGAGCCCATCTTTGCATGAAATATTCCTTTGGTATCTCTAATTTTCTTGAAGAGATCTCTAGTTTTTCCCATTCTGTTGTTTTCCTCTATTTCTTTGCACTGATCGCTGAAGAAGACGTTCTTATCTCTTCTTGCTGTTCTTTGGAACTCTGCATTCAAATGGGTATCTTTCCTTTTCTCCTTTGCTTTTTGCTTCTCTTTTCTCAGCTATTTGTTAGACCTCAGACAACCATTTTGCCTTTTTGCATTTCTTCTTCTTGGGGATGGTCTTGGTCACTGCCTCCTGTACAGTGTCATGAACCTCCGCCCATAGTTTTTCAGGTACTGTGTCTATCGGATCTAATCCCTTGAATCTATTTGTCACTTCCACTGTATAACTCTAAGGGATTTGGTTTAGGTCATACCTGAATAGTCTAGTGGTCTTCCCTACTTTCTTCAATTTAAGTCTGAATTTGACACTAAGGAGTTCATGATCTGAGCCACAGTCAGCTCCCAGTCTTGTTTTTGCTGACTGTATAGAGCTTCTCCATCTTAGGCTGCGAGGAATATAATCAATCTGATTTTGGTATCAACCATCTGGTGATGTCCATGTGTAGAGGCTTCCCATGTGTTGTTGGAAGAGGGTGTTTGCTACGACCAGTGCGTTCCCTTTGCAAAACTCTGTTAGCCTTTGCCCTGCTTCATTTTGTACTCCAAGGTCTAATTTGCCTGTTATTCCAGGTATCTCTTGACTTCCTACTTTTTCATTCCAGTCCCCTATGATGAAAAGGACATCTTTTTAAGGTGTTAGTTCTAGAAGGTCTTGTAGGTCTTCATAGAACCATTCAACTTCAGCTTCTTCAGCATTATTGTTTGGGGAATAGACTTGTATTACTGTGATCTCATATGGTTTGCCTTGGAAATGAACAATGATCATTCTGTCTTTTTTGAAATTGCACCCAAGTGCTGCATTTCAGACTGTTTTGATGATTATGAGGGCTATGCAATTTCTTCTAAGGGATTCTTGCCCACAGTAGTAGATATAATGGTCATCTGAATTAAATTCACCCATTCCAGTCCATTTTATTTCACTATTATTAAATTGTCAATGTTCACTCTTGCCATCTCCTGTTTGACCACTTCTAACTTACCTTGACTCATGGATCTAACATTCCAGGTTCCTGTGCAATATTGTTCTTTATAGCATCGGAATTTACTTCCATCACCAGTCACCTCCACACCTGGCGTTGTTTTTACTTTGGCTCCATCTCTTAATTCTTTCTGGTGTTATTTCTCCACTGATCTCCAGTAGCATATTGGGCACCTACTGACCTGGGGAGTTCATCTTTCAGTGTCCTATCTTTTTGCCTTTTCATACTGTTCATGGGGTTCTCAAGGCAAGAATACTGAAGTGGTTTGCCATTCCCTTCTCCAGTGGACCACGTTTTGTCAGAACTCTCCACCATAACCCCCCTGTCTTGGGTGGCCCTAGTTTCATTGAGTTAGACAAGGCTGTGGTCCATGTGATCAGTTGATTAGTTTTCTGTGACTNAAGAATACTGAAGTGGTTTGCCATTCCCTTCTCCAGTGGACCACGTTTTGTCAGAACTCTCCACCATAACCCCCCTGTCTTGGGTGGCCCTAGTTTCATTGAGTTAGACAAGGCTGTGGTCCATGTGATCAGTTGATTAGTTTTCTGTGACTGTGGTTTTCAGTCTGTCTGCCCTCTGATGGATAAGGATAAGAGATTTATAGAAGCTTCCTGATGGGAAAGACTGACTGTAGGGGAAACTGGGTCTTGTTCTGATGGGTGGGTCCATGCTCAGTAAATCTTTAATCCAATTTTCTGTTGATGGCTGTGTTCCTTCCCTGTAGTTTGAGCTGAGACCAAACTATGGTGGAGGTAATGAAGATAATGGCAACCTCCTTCAAAAGGTCCCAGGCAGGCACTGCTGCACTCAGTGCCCCCCACCCTGCAGCAGGCCACGGCCGACCCAAGCCTCCACCGGAGACCCTGGACACTAACGGGCAAGTCTGGGTCAGTCTCTTGTGGGGTCATTGCTCCCTTCTTCTAGGTTCTGGTGCACACAAGGTTTTGTTTGTGCCCTCTAAGAGCCTGTTTCCGAGTCTTGTGTAATTTCTGTAATCAAATCCCATTGGCCTCCAAAGTCAAATTCCCTGGGGCTTCTTAATTCCTTTGCCAGATCCCCAGGTTGGGAAATCTGTTGTGGGTCCTAGAACTTTCTTAACATTGCGAGAATTTCTTTGGTGTAACTGTTCTGCAGTTTGTGGGTCATGTGCTTGTCGGCTCACAGTTCAGTTCAGTTCAATTCAGTTCAGTCACTCAGTCGTGTCTGACTCTTTGTGACCCCGTGAATTGCAGCAGGCCAGGCCTCCCTGTCCATCACCAACTCCCAGAGTTCACTCAAATTCACACATCCATCAAGTTGGTGATGCCATCCAGCCATCTCATCCTCTGCCATCCCCTTCTCCTCCTGCCCCCAATCCCTCCCAGAATCAGAGTCTTTCCCAATGAGGTGACCATGAGGTGACCACTTCACATGAAGTGACCAAAGTACTGGAGTTTCAGCTTTAGCATCAGTCTTTCCAAAGAATACCCAGGACTGATCTCCTTTAGAATGGACTGGTTGGATCTCCTTGCAGTCCAAGGGACTCTCAAGAGTCTTCTC
>SJYX01016782.1:0-43963 GCA_006410675.1 Oreotragus oreotragus | reverse complement strand
CCTCCCCAGACAGCCATTTTGCTTTTTTGCATTCCTTTTCCATGGGGATGGTCTTGATCCCTGTCTCCTGTACAATGTCATGAACCTCAGTCTATAGTTTATCAGGCACTCTGTCAGATCTAGTCCCTTTCTCACTTCCACTGTATAATCATAAGGGATTTGATTTAGGTCATACCTGAGTGGTCTAGCGGTTTTCCCTACTTTCTTCAATTTAAGTCTGAATTTGGCAATAAGGAGTTCATTATGTGAGCCACAGTCAGCTCCTGGTCTTGTTTTTGCTGACTGTATAGAGCTTCTGCATCTTTGGCTGCAAAGAATATAATCTTTGGTGGCTCTATGGTGGGGTTAATGGTGACCTCCTCCAATAAGGCTTATGCCACAGGCGATGTGACCAGGTCTCCTGTACCCAGAGCAGCAGGCCACTGCTGACCCATACCTCCACAGGATGCACTCAAACACTCAAACATAGGTCTGGCTCAGTCTCTGTGGGGTCTCTGGGTCCTGGTGTGCACAAGATTTTGTTTGAGCTCTCTGAGCATCTGGCGGGTATGGGGTTTGATTCTAAATGTGATTTCGCCCTTCCTACCATCTTGCTGGTGCTTCTCCTTTGCCCTTGGAGGTGGGGTATCTTTTTATGGTGGGATCCAACATTCTTCTGTCGATGGTTGTTCAGCAGTGAGTTGTAATTTTAGATTTCTCACTGGAGAAGATGAGCACACAAGTATAACAGCATTATTTAATAACCTTCACTTCATGCCAGTTTTTGTAGTGAGATCATAAACAGGCTCGTTTCCCCCTCCCCCTCATCTCATTTGCTGCAGCTGAGGGAATGGAGTAGGGCTAGAGCCTAATTGCTTGGACCCCACCCCTCTGCACTCCTTCTTGCAGAAGGCTATTTTTCACCAGAGAGATCCCCCTCGTTGTTCCAGTANCTCATCTCATTTGCTGCAGCTGAGGGAATGGAGTAGGGCTAGAGCCTAATTGCTTGGACCCCACCCCTCTGCACTCCTTCTTGCAGAAGGCTATTTTTCACCAGAGAGATCCCCCTCGTTGTTCCAGTACACACAGCACATTTCCTAACCAATATGATATCTCATCCTCTAAAACTTGTATAATATCTACTTCCCAGGATTCTGGTGGCTGCATGCCGCATGCAGCCCACATCACTTTCCCTGTGTAGTTGGTGGTTTTGTGCACCCATCCCCTCTTGAACAGAACTGTTGGCTGCTATTCTGTAAACAAAGTCGAATCTTGTTTGGATTGTCAACATTGAATGATATGGCGGGGGTGAGGGGCCGGTCTAAGATGCATTGAGGTATATGAGTACAGGTTGTGGGGTTGTGTTTTGCTATCACAAAAGCTCTTAAAATAAAAGAGTGGGGTTTACTTGCAGAATAAACAGGGTCATTTCTGCAAAGAAAATACTCAAGGGCATATTAATTTACCAGTGTCAATATTATAATCAAATCTTTTGCTTTGAAAAACTATCATGTCATAACCCTTATTGGTTTTCTCTTCAACTGTTACCTTATCTGACTTTCCCAAACCTCATTTGTGGGTGATTTGAGCAATATTTAAACGTCATTTTCTTCAATTTTATGAAATCCTAAAAAGTTTCCAGGAATGACAATTGCACTACACAACCTATTTACAATGAGTTTGCATGTATACTATCAAAGTTTACAATATTCATCACTGAAACTGGAAAAATATATTGATAGGTAGAGAGGAAAGTACTAGCACGAAGCAGGAGAGATACTTGAGAGGAGGCAAATTTACAAGTAGAAGAATATTTTCACGTGGTAATAAATGTTATTTCACCATGAAATCATGTAATTGTTGTGACTGGAATCATAACCACTCAGATATTGGGGATATTATGCCACCCTCCTTTCTGGGCCACAGATGACTGGATCAGAGATGAAAAGCTGCCCCAACTAAAGCAATTATCTTCTCTTTCTTGGGATTCTGGGATTGAGACTCTTGTTATACGTATAAAACAATCATCTCAACTTTTTGATGGTACATCCTTATTAGTAAAAAGATTTAAGTAAGTAAGTAAGCAAGTGAAGTCACTCAGTCGTGTCTGACTCTTTGCGACCCCGTGGACCAGGCTCCTCCGTCCATGGGATTTTATAGGCAAGAATACTGGCGTGAATTGCCATTTCCTTCTCCAAAAAAAAAAAAGGTTTAACTACACTTTAAATACAGGCATACTTCAGTCACAAGAAGAGGGGATCTTGGAGGATCATACATTAAATGAAGTCAGCTAGACAGAGGAAGACAAGAGAATTTGACTTCTCTTACAGGCTAAATTTTAAAAATTTACAAAGGAACCAATTTAAAACACAAAAAAATTGCTGAAAATTCAAACACAAAGAATCAACCTCAAAAAAGTAACAATAAAGGGGTAGGGATAAAATCAGAGGTCCCAAAAAACATATACGCAGAAATTTGTAATGATAATCCCCCCTTCATGGATCACTGCCTTGTCGTGTCCAAGGGGCTTGTATAACTCAGTGAACCGATGAGCCACGCCGTGTAGGGCCACACAAGAAGANTCAACCTCAAAAAAGTAACAATAAAGGGGTAGGGATAAAATCAGAGGTCCCAAAAAACATATACGCAGAAATTTGTAATGATAATCCCCCCTTCATGGATCACTGCCTTGTCGTGTCCAAGGGGCTTGTATAACTCAGTGAACCGATGAGCCACGCCGTGTAGGGCCACACAAGAAGAATGGGTCATACCAGAGAGTTCTGACGAAACGTGATCCACTGGAGTGAATGGCAAACCACCCCAGTATACTTGCCGTGAGAAACTCATGAACTGCTGTTTAAAAAGCTAGTGTTGTCATGGAATTCCAGTAGAGCTATTGGAAACCATAAAGGATGATGCCATTGATGTGCTGCATTCAATATGTCAGCAAATCCAGAAAACCCAGCAGTGGCCACAGGACTGGAAAAGGTCAGTCCTCATGCCAGTTCCCAAGAAGGGCAGCAATAAAGACGTACTATCGGACAGTTATATTCATCTCCCATGCTAGTTAAGATCATGCTTAAAATCTTGCTTGCATGCAAAGCATTATGCGAACCAAGAACTTCCAGATGTCCAAGCTGGTTTAGAAAAGGAAGAGGAACCAGAGATCAAATTGCCAACATTCACTGGATCATAGAGAAAGCAAGGGAATTCCAGAAAAACATCTACTTCTGTTTCATTGATTACACTAAAGCCTTTGACTGTGTGGATCATAACAAACTGTGGAAAGCTCTTAGAGAGACGGGAATACCAGACCAACTTACCTGTCTCCTGAGAAACCTGCATGAGGGTCAAGAAGCAACAGTTAGAATCCTGCATGAAACAACTGATGGGTTCAAGATTGAGAAAGGAGGGTGACAGGGCTGACTGCTGTCACCCTGCTTGTTTACCTACACGCTGAGCACATCACGAGAAAGGCCGGGCTGCTGAGTTACCAGCTGGGATCAAGATAAGTGGGAGAAACATCAACCGTCTCATATATGTGGATGATACCACTCTAATGGCATTACAGAGACATTTCTCTGCTGACAAATGTCCGTATAGTCAGGGCTGCGGTCTCCCCATCGATCATGTGTGGTTGTGAGAGCTGGGCCATAAAGAAGGCGGAGCACCAACGAACTGACGCCTTCAAACTGTGGCACTGGAGAAGACTCCTGAAGGTCCCCTGGACAGCAAGGACATCACACCAGTCAATCTTAAGGGAGAACAACCCTGAATACTCATTGGAAGGGCTGATGCTGAAGCTCCAGGATTCCGGTCATCTGATGCAAACAATCAACTCGTTGGAAAAGTCCGCGATGCTGGGAAAGATTGAGAGCAGAAGGATATGAGGGTGTCGGAGGATGAGATGGCTGGATGGCATCACCAAGGTGATGGACATGAACTTGAGCAGACTCCAGGAGATGGGCAGGGCCAGCGAGGCCCGGCGTGCTGCAGTCCATGGGGCCTCAAAGAGTCGGACATGACTGGCCAACTGAACAGCAGCGACAATGATGATCCACAAGGATCATCGTTACTTCCCTTCTTCCCTTCAAATACACACAGAAATCTGTATCTCTAACCCATACAAAGAAACCTACCTCTGTAATAGGTAATTCACAAGGATTAGCTCCTCCCTTCCTTCCTTTCACAAACACACACACAAAAATCTGTGTATCTAATAGATAATCCAGGACATAATTTTCAGCAAAGGGAACCCGGATCAACTTTCTGCAATAAATTTTAGGACCAAAGAATCCCCCAAAGAAGTGATAGGCTATATGTATGTGTCAAAATTGAATCAGGCGGCTGTACACTAACAAGAAGCATAAAAGTGGAGATTAAAGAAAAGTAAAGGAAGGAAAAGGAAGGCCCATCTGTTCCCTCCAGCCTCCCTGACTTGGGCTCCATCCCACCCCTGGTCCCTGAGCAGGCGTGGGCGCCCATGCTGGACTGGATGGAGTACAGACGGCAGGCAGGGTGCTGGTAATAGAGCCCCTCCAAACCTGTACTGTCTGGTTTGCTTGGCTGGGAACAGAGTCCCGGGCACCTAAAGGATGGTGGCCCAACCCTCTGACCTCCAGGACCTTGGAAAGTCGCCTAGACTCTAGGTCTCCTGGTGCTCTGGTGCCCAATTCAAGCTGCCTTCCTGACAGCGGAGCCTCCTCGGCCCCTCGGGAGGGTGCTGTGGCTCAGGCTGGGGGGAGTCTAGAGGGGAGGGGTGAAGCTTTAGGGGGAAGAGGTACTGAGACCACACCCTTGAGTGCTTCCTCAGGCACTTTCCACTATAATTCACAGCCCAGGAAGCTGATTTTCCCTAAGGACCTCCTGCAAGGGGAGCAAGAGTTGGGCAGGCGGAACTGCTGTTGTCCTGTGGACATTACCTGTAACTACAACTTGACCAGCAGTGCCCACTTGCACCTCCAATTCCCAAGGCCTGGGGGGCTGTTAATGCCAAGCTGCCCTCAGGAAAGATCTTGGGCAGGTGGTGCAGAGATATATTCCAAACAGAGTTGACATTCAAGCAGCCAATTCTGACAGGTAAGGATCCTAAATTCTTTATGGAAAAAAAAAACCCTCAAACAGCCACAGCACATGATGATCAACATCCTTAAATATTACAGGGGGAATGACAATCAAAACAACAGCAAGAAGTCAAATCCCACCTGTCCAAATGGACATCATCACAGGTGTATAAACAGTAAATGCAGGAGAAAGCCAGGGGATGTTTGAACTCCACATGGTTGGTGAGAATGGATATTGCCAACATCCCTTAGAAAAGACAATTTTCGCATGCCCCCAAAACCCTCAGAAAACCTTTCTGACAAGCTAAGCCTAGTATCTGACATCTTCACCTGGGTCAGTGTGCAGAGAAAAACCATCATTCAAAAAGATTCATGCACCCCAGCATTCACTGCTGCACTGCTTACAATAGCCAAGACACAGAACCAGAAAATGTCCTGACAGATTAAAGCTTAAGGAAAATGTCATACATAAATACAATGGACTATTACTCAGCCATGAACAAGCAGCACCGAAACTATGAAACTATGCTCCAGGTTGCCACAAGAATGGAACCTGGATGATCATGCACTAGAGTTAATCAACCAGACAGAGGAAGAAAGCAGCGTATGATGTTCCTTTGAGGCAAATAAAAAAAGAGATACTAAGGAGTTAATTTATGATACAGAAAGAGACTAGGAAAATTCAAACATAAACAAGAAACTTCCCCAAAAAAGAAACAATAAAGGCCAGGGATACATTTGGAAATCAGCACTACCATATACACAGGAATTTGTATCTCTTACATACACATAGAAATTTGTATCTATATAACATACACACAAAAATCTGAATCTGTATAAATAATTCACAAGGATTATCTCCTTCCTCCTTCCTTCCACACACATATATATGTATGTATGTATGTAAACTCTATCTCTAATAGATACTATGGGCTTCCCTGGTGACATAAAGGGTAAATAATATGAAGGCAATGAGGGAGACCTGGATTCAATGCCTGGGGCCAAAATATCCCCCAAAGAAGGGAATGGCTACCTACTCCAGTATTTGTGCCTGGAGAATTCCATGGAAAGAGGAACATAGTGGGTTACAGTCCTTGGTGTCGCATACGCTCAGAATAGATACACCAGAAGGACATAATATTCAGCCCAGAGAGGCTACTTGACCTTGCTCAATAATCTCTATGGCAAAGACTTGAAGAACAGATATGCTGTATGTAAATATCGTAACTGAAACAGGAGTCTGCTCACTGACAGCAAGCACAACAGTGCCAATCAAATGCAGGCCAACGTAGCATCCACGTGAGATTAACGAAAAGAGCGGTGTCTATTCTATCCCCTCCCATCTCCCTGACACGGGCTGCTTTCCAGCCCCTGGAACCTGAGCAGGCTTGGGTCCCATGAGCGGGTGGAGAGGGGTCCAGACAGTCGGGCCGGGTGTCCTTCCCTGAGCCTCCTCTTCAACAGGTACCATCTGGCTTGCCCTGGCTGGGACCACAGACCCGAGTGCATCCAAAGGACAGTGGACCGGCCCTCTGGCCACGAGGACCTAGGAAAAGTCACCTTCCTCCAGTCCGCTGGGGCTGGGGTCCCCAGCTGAAGCCTCCTTCCTGAGAGGGCAGCCTCCTAGGCACCTCAGCAGGGAGCGGTGGCCCAGGATGGGATGAGTCTGGAGGGGAGGGGTGAAGCCTTAAGGGGAAGAAGCAGTGAGACCCAAGGCCGTGGGTGTTTGCCCGGGCTCATTTCACTCTAATTCACAGCCCTGGAAGCCAACTTTCCCAAAGGCTTAGTTTGCCTGAAGAACCAGAGTTGGCAAGAAATGGTGCTGCCGCCTTGTGGACATTTCCTGTAACTACAACTTAAACATCTTCCTTCCCTCACCTCCATTCACAAGGCCTGTGGGGCTGCTAATGACAGCTGCCCTCGGGGAAAGGTCCTGGGGTGGGTATTGCAGAAATAAACTCCAAACACAACCGACTTTCAAGATGCCAGTTGCAACATGTACACTTTCTTCACACAATCTAAGGAAGAAAATAAAGAAAAAACAATCCCCAAACGGCCACTGGACAAGATACTCAGCATCCCTAATTATTACAGGAGGAAAGTCAATGAAAATAGCCAGAAATCTAATCACACTAATCAGAAATCTAATCACACTAATCTACAAACAATAAATACAGTAAGCTGCTGCTGCTATGTCAGTTCAGTCGTGTCCGACTCTGTGTGACCCCATAGACGGCAGCCCTCCAGGCTCCCCCATCCCTGGGATTCTCCAGGCAAGAATACTGGAGTGGGTTGCCATTTCCTTCTCCAGTGCATGAAAGTGAAAAGTGAAAGTGAAGTCGCTCAGTCTGTCCGACTGTTAGCGACCCCATGGACTGCAGCCCACCAGGCTACTCCGTCCATTGGATTTTCCAGGCAAGAGTACTGGGGTGGGGTGCCACTGCCTTCCCCGAAATGCAGTACAGAGCCAACAAAACACCTCCCTCTCTGACTCAGCACAATCAGTGGGATGGACATTGGCAATAGCCACTGAAAGGAGAGTCTTCGCGTGCCAGAAAAAACCACTTTCAAAGTAGCTAAGCTTAGGATCTGACATATGCAGACCTGGGCCGAGAAACTGTCATTGCAAAAGACATATGCATCCCAGGTTCACTGAAGCACTACTCACAGTAGCCGAGACACAGACCCAAGAAAAGGTCCAATGGCAGATTAGAGCCTAAAGAAAATGTGGTGCGTATACACAATGGACTGCTACTCAGCCATGAAGAGGCACCACTGAGATCACGAGACTGTGTCATCAGTCACTGGAAGGATGGACCCTGGAGGATCACACACTAAGTGACGTCAGCCAGAGGAAGACAAAAGAATATCATACCCCTACAGGGAAAATTTTTTAAATATATGAAGAAACTCATTGAAAACTCAAAAAAATCCCTGAGAATACAAACACAAACAACCAATCCTCAAAAATTAACAATAAAGGGAAATGGATAAATTCAGCAGTCATGACTAAATTTACACATGAATCTCTATCTGTAATAGGTAACCAACAAGGATTACATTTTTCCTTTCTTTCTTCCTTCCAAATGTATTCAGAAATCTGTCTCTAAAATATACACAGAAAACTAAATCTGTAATAGATAATTTACAAGGATTATCTCCTCCCTTCCTTACTTTCACAAATACAAAACATCTGTAATAATAGATCATCCTGAAGAACATGATTTTCAGCAGATTTTCAGCAGATGGAACATTCCTCAGCCCATCCTCAAAATGAGAGTTATGCTGTTTATGTCATAGTGGAATCAGATGGCTGTCCAATGACAAGAGGCACAAAATTAGAGATTAAAGAAAAGTAAAAGAAAGAAAAGGAATCCCATTTTGTTCCCTCTGACCCCCTCTGATTTGAGTTGCTATCCCATCCCTGGAGTCTGAGCAGGCTTGGGTCCCACTGCTGGAATGCGTAGGGGTAGAGACAGCTGGGCAGGGTGCTGTTAATTGAGCCCCCACTTAGACCTGTACTGTCGGGGTTGCTTGGCTGTGAACAAAGTCTCCAGTGCACCCAAAATATCATGCCCAACTCTCTGACCACTCTCTCTGGTGGATATTGCAGACATAAATTCCTAACAGCCGACTTTCAAGAAGCCAACGGCAACTGGTAAATTTTCCTAACACCCTAATTTAAGGGGAAAAAAAAAAGAAATAAAAACTATCCCAAACTGCAACAAGATGTTCAGCACCCCTAATGATTGCAGGAAGAACGACAGAATGACACCAAATGTCACCCTCCACCAGTCAGAACGGCCATCCACCCGAGTCTACAAGAAGTAAATGTAGGAGAGAGCCAGGAGGTGAGGGAACCCCTCTACATGGCCGGTGGGAATGCACATTGGCAACAGTCACTAGAAAAGACAGTCTCTGCATGCCAGAAAGTAAAGTTTCAAGATAGTTAAGCCTAGGTCTGACATTCCCACACCTGGGCTATGTTCTGTGAAAACCATCATTCAAAAGACACACGCACCCCGACATTCTCTGCAGCACTGCTTACCACGGACAAGACACAGAGACACAAAATTTCCACCCACCGCTCAAAGCTTAAACGAGATGCGCTGCATGCTCACCATGGACTATTGCTCAGCCGTAAAGAAGTGCCACTGAAGTTGTGGTGCCGTGTCCAGAGCTCCACAAGGGCGGACCCTGAAGGACCACACACTAAGTGAAACCAGCCAGACAAAGAAAATAGCAGAGGGAGAGCCTTCCAGGCAACATAAAAAGAGACAGAAAGATATTAACTGACAACATGAGAGGAGCCTCTGGGAATTCAGACACAAAGAATTAATGAAATAAAGGGCCAGGATGAGTTCAGAGGAGGCTGGCACTAACACATACACCGAATTTTTTATCTGTCATAGCTAATCTATGTGCATCATCTCCTTCACATTCACACAAAAACAAACAAAAACTGTATCTCTAATAGATACTGCACAAGGATCTGAAGTTCAGCACAGGAACTTTCCCCGGCCTTCTGCAATAACCTCTATGGAAAAAGAATCCAAGAAAGCACAGATATGCTGTGTGTATACATCTTAACTGAAAAACGCGGCTGTACATGGACGACAAGCACAAAGCTGCAGATCAACTATATTCCAACACGGCAAAGACATGAGATTACAGAGAAGAAGATAAAAGCAGTGTCCATTTCATTTCCCTCTTCCCTCCCTGACTGGGGCTCCTATCCCATCCCTGGGGCCCGAGGAGGCTTGGTTCCTGTGACTGGACTGGGAGGGCCGTAACACTGGGAAGAGTGCTCTTCATTTAAACCCTGTGACGCCTGTATTTTGTGGTTTCCTCTGGCTGGTTCCTAATGCCCTAGAGCACCCGGAGGATTGTGGCATGACCCTCTGACCTCGAAGACCTTGGAAAAGTCTCCTAGTCTTCAGTTCCCTGGTGCTGGGGTCCCAGCCTCCTAGGCCCCCCACCAGGGAGCAGTCCGCCAGGTAGGCATGAGGTTAGCGGGCCGGGAGTGAAGCCTCAGGGGGAAGAATAGTGAGACACAAGCCCCTGGGTGTTTGCTCAGGCACTTTCCACTCTAAGGCACAGCCCCCAAAGTCCACTTTCCCTCAGGCTCTGACTGCAGGTGGAGCCAGAGTCGTCATGAAGAAGTGCTGCCGCCTTGTGGACATTTCCTGTAACAACAACTTGCCCACCAGCGCTTACCTGTACCTCAACCACCTGTGGGGTGCTTAATGATAGCTGCCCTCAGGAAAGGTCCTGGGGTGGCTATTGCAGAAATAAATTCCAAACATAACCGACTCAAGAAGTCAATTGCGACGGGTAAATTTCCTCAAATCCTTTGTGGAAAAAAAAGAAGGAAAAAATGGCCACAGGACAAACCATTCAGCATCTAATTACAGGAAGAATGACAATCAAAACAATAACAGGAAATCAAATCCCACCAGTCAGAATGGACATCCTCAAAGGCCCACAAAGAGTAAGTGTGGGAGACAGCCAGTAAATGATTGAACCCCACTACATGGTTGGTGGGAGTGGACATTGCCAACAGCCGCTAGAAAAGACAGCCTCCACATGCCAGAAGATAAATTTTTCAAGAGAGCTAAGCCTCGTGTCTGACATCCACACCTGGGCCTATATCCCCAGAAATCCATCATTCAAAAAGACACAGGCACCCCAACATTCACTGCTGTACTACTTATAATAGCCAAGACACAGAATGACAAAATCCTGTAACAGATTAAAGCTTAAAGACAATGTGGTAAATAAATACACTGGAGTATTAGTCAGCCATGAAAAGCAGCACTGCAATGATGAAATTAGGCCACGGTTTGCCACAATGATGGAGGCTGGAGAATCAAACACTAAGTGGAAGAAAATAGCCAGTAGAGGAAGAAAATAGCATATGATGTTCCTTCTAATATTATTATTATTCTAATATATTAGTTTCTAACAAAGAAACTAATATACAGCACAGAGAGAGAGACTCTGAAAATTCAAACACAAACAAGGAATTCCAAAGAGAAGAAACCATAAAGGGCCAGGGATGAATTAGGAATTCAGGACTACATATACACAGAAACGGTATCTGTAATAGATAATTCACAAGGATTATCTCCTTTCTTCCCTGCCCTCCTTCCTTATTCCTTCCTTCCACATATACACAGAAATTTGTATGTCTAACAGTGGAAACAGTGTCAGACTTTATTTTGGGGGGCTCCAAAATCACTGCAAATGGTGACTGCAGCCATGAAATTAGAAGATGCTTACTCCATGGAAGAAAAGTTATGACCAACCTNGAAACAGTGGAAACAGTGGCTGACCTTATTTTGGGGGGGCTCCAAAATCACTGCAGATGGTGACTGCAGCCATGAAATTAAAAGACGCTTACTCCTTGGAAGAAAAGTTATGACCAACCTAGATAGTATATTCAAAAGCAGAGACATTACTTTGCCGACTAAGGTCCGTCTAGTCAAGGCTATGGTTTTTCCTGTGGTCATGTATGGATGTGAGAGTTGGACTGTGAAGAAGGCTGAGTGCCAAAGAATTGATGCTTTTGAACTGTGATGTTGGAGAAGACTCTTGAGAGTCCCTTGGACGGCAAGGAGATCCAACCAGTCCATTCTGAAGGAGATCAACCCTGGGATCCCTTGGACTGCAAGGAGATCCAACCAGTCCATTCTGAAGGAGATCAACCCTGGGATTTCTTTGGAAGGAATGATGCTAAAGCTGAAACTCCAGTACTTTGGCCATCTCATGTGAAGTGCTGACTCATTGAAAAAGACTCTGATGCTGGGAGGGATTGGGGGCAGGAGGAGAAGGGGATGACCATGGATGAGATGGCTGGATGGCATCACGGACTCAATGGACGTGAGTCTGAGTGAACTCCGGGAGATGGTGATGAACAGGGAGGCCTGGCATGATGCGATTCATGGGGTCGCAAAGAGTCGGACACGACTGAGTGACTGAACTGAACTGAACTGAACAGTAGTACTGTTACTTAACAGTAGTATTGAACCCACATCGCTTATAGTACTAAACAGTAGGCCTAAAATATTCAGTAAACCATGTTGTAAACAGATGTGCTGGCATCTAGGCTTGGTTTCTTTACTTACAGGGCACCTGCAGAGTAGATTGAGAATAATTCTTAAGGGCCCTAGTATTTAGAGGATAGTAATAAGCACTGGCTTCAAATTAAAGTCATCAGCTGCGTTAGCCCTTAACAAGAGAGTCAGCCTGTCCTTGAAAGCTTTGAAGCCAGGCATTAACTTCTCTCTAGCTATGAAAGTCCTAGATGGCATCTTCCTTCTTCCAGTAGAAGGCTATTTCCTCTACACTGTTTACAAAACTGTGTTTCTGTTTAGTGTAGCCACCTTCTATATTATCTTTTCTATATCTTCTGGATAACTTGCTGCAACTTCTACATCAATACCCGATCCTTCTCCTTATACTGTCATATTATGGAGGCAGCTTCTCTCCTTAAATCTCATGAACCAACCTCTGCTATTTTCCAGCACTCTCTCCCCTCTCTCAGCTTTAATATAGCTGAAGAGATTTAGGGACTTGCTCTGGATTTGACTTTGGCTTTGGAAACTTGTAGCTGGTTGGATCTTCTGTCTAGACCATCAGAAAAACTTTCTCTGTATCAGCAAATAAGCTGCTTCACTTTATCTATTAGGTGTTCACTGGAGTAGTACTTTTAATTTCCTTCAAGAATTTGTCCTTTGCCTCTATAATTTGGCTAACCATTTGGTGCAAGAGGCTTAGCTTTCAGTCCACCTTGGCTCTTGGCAACCTTCTTTCCTAAGCACAATCATTTCTAGCTTTTAAAAAAATTTATGATTTATTTATTTCTGGCTGTGCTGGCTCTTCGTTGCTGCACGTGAGCTTTCTCTTGTTTCAGTGAGCAGGGGCTACGCTCTAGCTTCGATGCATAGGCTTCTTTTTGTGGTGGCTTCTCCTGTTCTGGGGCACAGGCTCTGGGGCACTTGGCCTCAGTAGTCGTGGTACAGGGCATGTGGTCCCAGACCAGGGATCAGACCAGCGTGCCCTGCATTGGCAGGCAGATTCTTAGCCATTGGACCACCAGGGAAGCCTTCCTTTCTAGCTTTTGCTTAAAGCGAGAGACTTGAAGTGTGACTTACTTTCACATCAACACGTAGATGCCATTGCAGGGTTTTAAATGACTTAATTTTAATGTCGTTTCAGGGAATAGGGAGACCAGAGGAAAAGGAGAGAGACAGGAATGGCCAGTAAGGGGAGCAGTCAGAACACACATGTTTATCGATTTGCTTCATCATCTTACAAGGCTGCAGTGTGTGACATCCCAGAACAATTACATCGAGGTAACATCGAAGATCACTGATCACAGATTTCCATAACAATTAATTAAATAATAATAATAATGAAAGGGTTTGAATATTGCGAGAATTACCAAAATGTGACTCAAGAGATACAAAGTGAGCAAATGCTGTTGGAAAAATGGTGCTAATAGACTTGCTTGATGCAAGGTTGCCACAAATTTTCAATCTATAAGAAATACAGTATGGGTGAAGCACAATAAAGCAAAGCACAATAAAATGAGCTATACTATAGATATGTCCTTATTTACAAATTATATTCATAATCATATTCATAATGCTTATAAATTTATATAAACATAATTTTTTACTCTTTCAAACATTTAAATGAACTCAGATATTTTAAACATTTTACATTATAACTAATATATAATCTTTGTATTCTCCATAACAAAATTATTAATAAAATATTTACATTTTATTATTTATTTATTATTCATTGTTTTAATAGATTTCATTCAACTCTGTGACACAGAAACTTGGGCATGACTTGGGCAAACTCCAGGAGATAGCAAGGGACAGGGAGGCCTGACATGCTGTGGTCTGTGGGGTCGCAAATAGTTGGACATGACTTAGTGATTGAACCACAACAAATGACACAGTGAATCATGTCAGATGATACGTTCATACATAATAGCTGGTTTTAATTTTTCTGCATAGCTGAAAACCAAAGTTATAATGACAGTAGGTCCAAGTGAGAAAGAAAAACCATATCATTGGCAGAATTTTCAACATTATGAATTTTTAATCCCTGTTAACAATTATGCAAAGACTTTTGTTGAAATTAGGCTCATAAATTCCTGTGTTCTCTGATATCAAACAGTTCTTACAGAACCAATCAAACCCACTGAACTTCTCTTCTGGAAATTTCAGCTGAAGTACAGTTGATTTACAGTGTTATACTAGTTTCAGGCATCCAGCATAGTGATTTAGTATTCTCACAGATTGCATGCGTGCATGATCAGTCACTCAACTGTCTCCAGCTCTTTGCGATTCCATGGACTATAGCCCTCCAGGCTCCTGTCCATGTCATTTTTCCAGGCAAGAATACTGGAGCAGGTTACCATTTCCTGCTCCTGGGGATCTTCCTGACCCAGGGGTCAAACCTGAGTCTCCGGCTTTGACAGGCGGATTCCTTACCACTGAGCCACATGGGAAGCCCATTTTTATAGATCATACTCCATTGAAAGTTGCTACAAACTAATGCTGATAATTTACTAGGTTGTACAGTATATCCTTGCTAGTGATCTATTTTGTACATTATAGTATGTAGCTCTTAATCCCATGCCCCTAATCTTGCCCCTCCCCCCTTTCCTTTACTCACCAGTAACCACTAATTTGTTTGCTATGTCTGTCTGTTTCTGCTTAGTAACATACATTTGTTTATTTTTTAGATTCTACATGTACGTGATCTCGCATAGTATTTGTCTTTCTCTGACTTACGTCATGAAACGTAATATTCTCTAGGTCTATCCACATTGCTGAAAATGGCAGAATTTCATTCTGTTTATGGCTGAGTAGTATATTCCATTGCTGCTGCTACTGCTGCTAAGTCACTTCAGTCACGTCCAACTCTGTGCGACCCCAGAGATGGCAGCCCACCAGGCCCCCCCATCTCTGGGATTCTCCAGGCAAGAACACTGGAGTGGGTTGCCATTTCCTTCTCCAACGCATGAAAGTGAAAAGTGAAAGTGAAGTCGCTCAGTCGTGTTTGACTCCTAGCGATCCCATGAACTGCAGCCTACCAGGCTGCTCTGTCCATGAGATTTTCCAGGCAAGAGTTCTGGAGTGGGGTGCCATTGCCTTATAAATATATATAATAATATTCAATTATATATATATATATCACATCTTGTTTATTCTTTCATCTGCTGATGGATATTTGGGTTGCTTCATATCTTGGTAATTATAAATATTGCTGTTATGAACACTGGGGTGTATTATCTTTTTGAATTAATGTTTTCTTTTTTTCTGGATATATAACCAAGAGTGGAATTGCTGGATCATATATACGCCTAAATTTATTTTGGGGGGGAATCTCTACACTGTTTTCTATGGTGGCTGCACCAATTTACATCTCAACAGTGTATAACAATGTCCTTTTCTCCACATTCTTGACAGTGTTTGTTATTTATAGGATTTTTTTATGATAACCATCTGACAGGTATGAGGTGTTATCTTGCTATGTTTTGATTAGCATTTCTCTAATAATTAGCAATGTTGAGCATCTTTTTCATGTGCCTGTTTGCTATCTGTATGTCTTCTTTAGAAAAATGCCTATTCAGGTCTTCTGCCCATTTTTGATTGGGTTGTTTGGAGTTTGGGGTTGTTGTGTTTTTTTTTTTTCCAGATATTGAGTTGTATGAGCTCTTTATGTAGTTTGGATATTAACCTCTTGACAGTCATATCATTTGCAAACATTTCCTTCCACTCCAAAAGTTGTCTTTGCATTTTGTCAATGATTGCCTTTGCTGCACAAAAGCTTTCAAATTTTATTAGATACCATTTGCTTGCTTCTGCTTTTTATTTTTTTTGCTTTAGAAGACAGATCCAAAAAACACTGCTACGATTTATGTAAAAAAGTGTTCTGCCTGTGTTCTCTACTAGGAGATTATAGTTTCAGGTCTTACATTTAGGTCTTTAATCCATTTTGAGTGTTTTTTGTGGGTTTTTTGTATATGGTATTAAAGAACGTTCTAATTTCATCAATTTACATGTAACTGTCCAGTGTTTCCAGAACCACTTACCAAAAAGACTCTCTTCTCTCCATTGTATATTCTTGTCTTCTTTGTCATAGATCGGTTGACCATGAGTGCATGGGTTTATTTCTGAGCTCTCTACCCTGTCCCGCTGATTTATGTGTCTGTTTTTATGCCAGTGCCATGCTATTTTGATTACTGTAGCTTTGAAGTATTATATGACGTCTAGGAAGGTAATACCTCCAGCTTTGTTCTTTTTTCTCAAGCTTGCTTTGGCAATTCAGGGTCTTCTATGGTTCCAAATAAATTTTAGGATTACTTGCTCTAGTTCTGTGAAAAGTGTCACAGGTATTTTGATAGGGGTTAGGAAGGCAACAGCACCCCACCCCAGTACTCTTGCCTGGAAAATCCAATGGACGGAGGAGCCTGGTGGGCTGCAGTCCATGGGGTCACTAACAGTCGGACAGACTGAGCGACTTCACTTTCACTTTTCTCTTTCATGCATTGGAGAAGGAAATGGCAACCCACTCCAGTATTCTTGCCTGGAGAATCCCAGGGATGGGGGAGCCTGGTGGGCTGCCGTCTATGGGGTCACACAGAGTCGGACACGACTGAAGTGACTTAGCAGCAGCAGCAGCATATTAAATCTATAGATTGCTTTGGGTAGTATGGCCGTGTTAACAATACTAATTCTTCCAGTTTAAAAGCATGGATAGCCCTTCCATTTCTTTGTATCACCTTCAATTTCCTTCAAAAATGTCTTATAGTTTTTACAGTACAGGTCTTCCATCTCTTTGGTTAAGTTTATTCTTAGGTATTTTATTCTTTTCGATGTGATGGAAATTTTTATGCCAGTCAGAAAATCCTGTTCTCTGAAGTACAAAAGCATGAAATTTTTTGTGGTTGAGGCACATCATTTTCCACAACAAAATCATATAATGTTTGAAACATTTCCAAACATCCATTTTCAAGATGTTCTCACCACAGCAAGAATTCTTTTGAAAAGCAGGTATTTTCTCTCATTGATAAAATGTCACCTTTGCTTTGAAGAATAATAAGTTTAAAACAACAGCTGCCAGTGTCACAGAAAAGGTTAGTGAATTTAGAATACTTGTTTTTAAAAAAACGTGTAACTCAATTTTAGCCATTTTAAACAAAAGAATATACAAAGGTAGAGATGTTATATATTCAGATGTGCTGAGAAAATGTAGCTCTGTCTGCAACTTTGTCTGTAACTAGCATAGTTTTACTCATAACCCCAACTACTTTGTGGATAAAAACTAACTCAGATTTCACTCACCAGGCCTGTGTGTTGGGGCCTCAGGCACCTGTTCTGCCTTGGTGAGTCCAGCTCCTGTCTACCTGGGCTGAGCTGGAGCACACCTGAGCAGGTTACCCACCTGGGGTAGAGCTCAACTGAGTGGGCCACCTCCCTTTGTGTAGACAAAGATGGCCAGCACCTGGCACAGCTCTTGACATTTGAGATACATCATATATGTTTGATGAACAGATGAAGAAATAAATGGTACAACCACAAGATGAGACTTTATGTTTGCAGCCATATAAAGTTACACTTATGCAGAATTTTTAGTGACATAAGAAAATGCCTAAGATGTAGTGATAAGAACAGAACATGGACTTATATATACATCACGTGTATTTATTAAACTTGGTTGAAACTATTGTATGTAAACTTATAAAAATAATATGGGGCACTAAAATCCTGACACTGGTTTTCCTGGTGGAGTGACATCCTGAGTGATTCTGTGTGTATATGTCTTCAGAATTTTCCACAATAAGTGTTTATGACCTTTTCAATCAGAAGAAATGCACTTTCTAATTAGAAAAGTAAAAACAGATATTGCTGACCACCGTATAAAGCAAATCTAACCCTTTTGGAAAGTAATTTGGCACCAAGATCCACAAAAATGTTTTATCCTTGACCCAGTGGTTCAATTTCTGAAATAAGAACATGACCCTAAATGTGTAAAATAAGTAAGTGCATAAGCATAGAGGAACTGTTAAGTAAATACTTAAATATAAAAAAGAAACTAACTCAAATTTTAATCTAATTTCATATTTAATAAAATTTGGTAATTACTCATCTTTAAAATGGGCCATTCTTTTGCCTCAAGATGACCAGAAAACTTCTTTTGGTAAAAAAGATTTTCATGGTCCCTCCCTTTTTCACAAAGTTTGAGGTGATTCTACTGTTAAAGTCCATGATTTGTCACAGTAGCCACATCAATGACCTCCTGTGGCGCTTTACACCCTTCTGACTTCAGTCCTCCCCTATGCTCGGCTGACAGTGAATGCATTTCCCATGTGACTACAGCTGACGCTTGCACGCCCTATGCTGTGTGTTCACAGAGGCCTCGTAGCTTCAGTGTCCAGTTTCACTGGTCATTTTGCCAGCGGCAGACGCAATGTGAGTGAATATTTGTCCATTGTCAGGAATTCAGGGACCACACGCCCCACCTTTCCCCTTCACCAAAAGAAAAAATGCTATTTTGCTTTAAAAAAAAAAAAAGATGAGAAAGCATGAGTTATAATGATGAGAAAGTACAGAACAAAAAGCAAAAGAGGAAAAAAAAGGATCATGAGTAAGGTTATTTAAACCCTTTCTCCTGACCAGGGCTACTCTGCAGCAAATGCAGAGCCTAATCACTCTGAAGAGCTTTGAAAATGGGTTATTTTAGCTCCCTAGTCAGAATCTAATGCAACTGAACACAATTTACCTTTTTTAAAAAATTTCTTTTCTGTGTCTTTTGTTCTCAAGGACCATCACAGTAATGAACTGGATACCCAAAGTAGAGCTATTATGTTTAAAATGCTCAAATGGCTAGGCCTACATATGGCCTTAAAATATTTGAGTCTTTGGAGGAAATTAAAACACACTGGAAGGTTAGAAGGGGTTTCCAAAAGAATCACATTTTCACCTCAAATCAAAGATTCTGGGCCTGCCATAACCACAAGCTTTGGGTCTTATTCTCCCCATATGTGAAATATTTTGACTGTTTCTCACTATGACAAAAATTGAAATTTAATTTCAAACAATGAAGTAGAAGTGACATTTACAACTTATAAGAAAACACAATCTTCATATACTCTTCATACAGTACTTTTCAATCTTAAAATTAAAGATCCTCCGACTGCAAGTAGAGTTCAAACCAAAACATAGTGTGACACCTCTGGTGGGTGGGACTTTTTTTTGACATCACTGAGATCAGTCTTCGGTAAAGTTGATCAATCCTATATATGTTTACTACCAGGACTGTTCTGTTTCATAGGATAGAGCTTCCAGACATCTTCACTTCTCAAGCCTGTTTAAAGGTGAGAATATTCAGTCCAACAGACTTGTGCTGAGCTCCTCCTTTGTGCTAAGACTTAGTTTCAGTTTTGTGAGAGTTTCAGAAATGAAGAGTCCCTACCTTCAAGAGTTTCTTCGGGGAAGAAGAGGTAAACTCATTTTTTTTTAAATGCTGGAAAAGTCAACGATATAAGAGATACTAAGTATTAAAAGGGCTGTTCTAAAATTCCAAATTATTAAATAATGACATTTAATTAGCAGAATAATCCAGGTTGAAAGCTAAATCCATTTTTTTTCCTTCAGTCAAAATTAAAGTTTCTATAGGTTGAAAATACAGAAGTACGGTGTATAAGGAAGTAAAAAAGGCAAGTGGGGTAAGAATACTTAACTGTTAACTAGGCTTTTAACCAAAAATAAATACAGTCTACCTCCTGCATGGGCAGAGGAGCCTGGTGGGCTGCAGTCCATGGGGTCGCTAAGAGTCGGACTCGACTGAGTGACTTCACTTTCACTTTCCACTTTCACGCATTGGAGAAGGAAATGGCAACCCACTCCAGTGTTCTTGCCTGGAGAGTCCCATGAATGGGGGAGCCTGGTGGGCTGCTGTCTATGGGGTCGCACAGAGTCAGACAGGACTGAAGTGACTCAGCGGCAGCAGCAGCATCACCTGCCATTTTAAAAAGACACAAAGTGGAGGAGGGTAGAGACTAAGAGGGAAATAATCTTTTTATCTACTGACTCAAATGCATTCTTTTTCATAGCTGAGTAATATTCCATTGTACATATGAACCACAACTTCTGTATCCATTCATCCATGGGGATTTTTGTATTTATTTATTTTTAATTGACTGATGATTGGTTTAAAATACAGGTTTGATTTCTGCCCTCATCAGCATGAATTAACCAGAGGTGTACATATGTCTCCTCCTCTTGAGTCTCTGACCCCGCCGCACCTTGCGCCTATTCTCACCCTCTAGTTACTACAGAGCCCCAGTCTGAGTTCCCTGAGCCATACAGCTAACTCCCACTGGCTGTCTGTTTGTTACTGTATGTGCGTCCATGCTACTCTCTCCATTCATCTCAGCCTCTCCCTCTCCTCCTCCACCCTTGTCCATAAGTCTGCTCTCTATGTCTGCCTCTCCACTGCTGCTCTGTGAACAGATTCGTCAACACCATCTCTCTTGATTCCATATAAGTAATGCTGTCTGTTTGTTACTGTATGTGCGTCCATGCTACTCTCTCCATTCATCTCAGCCTCTCCCTCTCCTCCTCCACCCTTGTCCATAAGTCTGCTCTCTATGTCTGCCTCTCCACTGCTGCTCTGTGAACAGATTCGTCAACACCATCTCTCTTGATTCCATATAAGTAAGTGAAGTCGCTCAGTCGTGTCCGACTCTTGGCGACCCCATGGACTACAGCCCACCAGGCTCCTCTGTCCATGGAATTCTCCAGGCAAGAATACTGGAGTGGGATGCCATTCCCTTCTCCAGGGGATCTTCCCGACCCAGGGATCGAACCTAGGTCTCCCGCATTGGAGGCAGATGCTTTAACCTCTGAGCCACCAGGGAAGATTCCATATATATGTGTTAAAATATGATATTGTTTTTCTTTTTCTGACTTACTTCACTCTATAAAATAGGCTCTAGGTTCATCGACCTCATTAGAACTGATTCAAAGTGTTCCTCTTTATGGCTGAGTAATATTTCCATTGTACATATGTACCACATCTTCTTTATGCATTCATCTGTCGATGGACATCTAGGTTGCTTCCATGCCTTGGCTATATTTACAATGAATATTAGGGCACATGTGTCTTTTTCAGTTTTGGTTTCTTCAGGGTATATGCCTAGAAGTGGTATTGCTGGGTCACATGATGGTTTTATTCTTAGTTTTTTAAAGAATCCTCATAGTGTCTTCCATAGTGGCTGGATCAATTTATATTCCCACAGAGGGGCTGAATTTTTAATGACAGGACCTCAGGACAGCGCTGAGGTTGAACCATCAGGAGCCACTGCCTGACTGCAGATCAGTCAGATCCAGACACTGGACCCAAGATGCACAATCTCTCAGTGCCAAGTTCATACTATAGAACCGGACCAATCCCTAAACCAGAAAGCCAATCTCTCCTTCTGCATTCAAGCCATGACTCATTCAAAAACAAAGTTAAGGCTACCTAGAAATATGCAAACATTTAATAAGAGAAAATACATACAAAATAAAAAGATGAGGCAAAGAGCAAATAAAATTGAGAAAGCAAGATGGCTCTGGGAGTCAAGTCAGCCCACACAGCAGAGCAGGGGGTCCTGTGCTCTTTCTTGAGTAGCCTCCTCGCAGCCAGAATAGAGGCAAACACAATGAGGTACACTGTGTGCTGCCACCGTCCTGGAATCCAGATACCAAAGAAGCTGAGCCACAGTCAGATTTTTCAGAACAAAGGGAAAGTAGCAGGTTGTGGAGACACATCCCCCTAACTCTAGGAAACCTTGATAGCTTGTTCCCCACACAAGACCCAAGACCCAGTGACGTGGCTAGAGAGTCCCCTACACAATCTCCTGTCTCACAGTCTCTTGTGTCAGCTCCCTGGTCAGTGCAACAGAGCTGCTCCTCTCTGCCCACTTGATGGTGCTCACACTACTCTCACTGACATACGAAGTGCTACTGATGATATGAGGTGTCTGAGGACTCTTAAACCAACTCTCTGTGTGAGTCTTAGACCCATTCTGTCCTGTCTCCTTTATTCACTTGTCCTTAACTCTCATCAGACTGGTAAAATTCAGTATGCAATTTATTAGGCCAAATGCACCAGCTATGAACTAGATAGATGATTCCCCAAAAGCAGCAGCAGAGCCTTCAAACCATCGGGGATCTTGGCACAGTTTAAATGAAGAAGAGTGGCCCAAAATACAAATACTCTACAAGGAGTCTTACCACCAACAGGAGGACACACTTGCAGCTTCTGCACGCACAGAAAGAGCACACCTCACCCAACAGTAACTCAGCAAATGGGAATGTGTTCTAAGGAAGAAATGCAAAATAAGAAAGAAATAGAAGTACGTTCAAACATATCCATTGTCAAAGATGTCTGTGTTGTTTATAGTTACTTATTTTTAAAGAACTTGAAACAGCTTAAATGTCCAAGAATTGGGAAACTGATAAGTAAACCATTGTCTCAACTCAATGCTATATTATATTATCACTCAAATGATGTTTAAGAAAATTTTGTTGCACCAGACAAAGGCTCATGATGCAATTTACATCGCATAGAAATGTGTGTATACATATTAGAATCTCAACTTTTGGAGAAAAGTTCCTATGCATAGGATTAAAAGGTTGAAAGGAAAATCAATCAAATGCACACACACACACACACACAAAAAGCCTTAGAATGATAAGACTATGGGTGACTTTTTTTCTTTTATCTATTTCCAAACTTTCTTTTATTGTGGTTGCATCAGTCTCATCATAAAATATGTATAAATAAATAAAAACATCCAAGGTAACATAAAAACTATTAAACATATCAAACAACTTTTTAAATTGTTATCTATAGATAGATAATTAGAGAGACAGTGATAGAGATCATGAGAGGTCTGTGCTCGAAAGGATATAAGAGAATCTTTCCCTGGAAATCAGTTGAAACAAAGAGAAGGAGTGAGAAGACATACAGGAAAAAGGTCCTTCAATAGTGAATGGTGGGGGAAAAAAAGCTACATAATGCGTGCTCTATTATTACATTTCTCCCGTGATGTTGATAAAACCAAGGTGCAGCAATCAACTGTGCCACTGCCTAGACCAAACAATAAGAGATAGTCATCATTTCCAAACCTGTCTCCAAAGTCATTTTTCAGCACAATCTCTACTTAATCTCATGGCATCAGAGTGGTTCGGAAGTCCCACATTTCACCAGACACTTGCTTCTGGGAGAGTTGAAAGATGTTCAGATGTACAATAAAAGATAATGAAGAGATAATGCCTGATCCTGCCTGATTCAATTCTTAGCCTTTAAATGCCATATCTGCCAGTGAAAGGGGGAAAAAAAAAGTTCTGTCCATCTGTTGTATTTTTGCCTGCTTCATTAAATGCATTTTACATACGGCCTTGAGACTTGATACTATTCATAGAAATTTAAACAGACCTTGTATTTGTTTTCTAGGGCTGTCATAATAAATACTACTGACTGGGTGGCTTAAACAACAGAAATTTATTTCTTCACAGTTGTAGAGGCTAGAAGTTCAAGATCAAAGTGTCAGCTGGGTTAGTTTATTTCAAAGCCTCTTTCCTTGGCTTACAGATGGCCGTCTTTTTCTGGTATTTTCACGTGATCTTCCCCCGTGCGTTTCCGAGTCCAAATCTCTTCTTAAGGACGCTATTCATATTTAGGTTAGGGCCCACCCACGTGACTTCATTACCTTAAGTACATCTTTAAAATGCCTTGTGTCCAAATACAGTCACATACTGAGGTACTGGGGGTTAGAGTTTCAACATAGGAATTTGGACAGGGGAAGGGGGTGGTCACAGTTCCATCCATACAGTCCTGAATCCTGCATTCTGGAAGCTCTTCATCTAAAACATAAACTAATATGAGTGAACAAAAACCAAATAAAGTAAGCACTGAGGAAGCCCTGGACTCTGCTGTTTGTGTGGAATTAGCACGGGTATTATGTGGGGCTTTGTGTGCCCGTGGTCCGTTTTCCCTTAGGCCATCTGAACCATGTAATGAGCCATGTCACAGAGGAGTTCCTAGAGTCTTGCTCTTCTCCTGAATCTAACCTCGTGACCTGACACCATGACCTCTCAGATCCTCCTTGTGGGGCCCTGAACCGGTCATGTAACTGACCTTTGATTCTCCCAGAGCAGATCTTACAAACTGTTAAAGGGAGCGTGATTTAAAGACTCTGTGAAGACTTCTAGACACCAACTGCGTGCGTAGTCCTCCTCTCTGCTAGGGCTAGAGGAAATAAAGACGAGGCCACCTGGAGGGTTTGTCCACACCTGCAAACATCACTGAGGCTGCTCAGAATTAGCAGAAGGGAGGAGGTTACTCAGGGAAGGCAATGGCACCCCACCCCAGTACTCTTGCCTGGAAAATCCAATGGATGGAGGAGCCTGGTATGATTTTAAACAAAAGATATTTTGCCTGCAAACTACTCATTTTCCAAAGCCTCATCAAAAAGATGTCTGAATTTGTGACTGTTAGGATGATCTACATTACGAATTTTCTCAAGGCAAGTTTTCTCCCCCTTCTGCCAATCCAGTATCATGTCTCCCTCCCTCTCCTCAAAAAATCAATTTTCAGAAATAAATTTAGGTGTAAATCAAAAGGTATCCCTGTAGCTTGTCATTTCAATCAATAAAGCGACAAGCATTTGTTAAATGCTTCCTCTGTGCCTAGCCATGTTCTAAGTGCTTGGAGACATAAAAGCAGCACAAGGAATCTCTCCAGATCTATTTAAAACCTACCTGTCACACTGAAAATGTCTCAAAGGTGCCAAAGGAAAAAGAGAGACAGAACTTCAGGAAGCTTTTTTCCTTTGTGAGCCTTTGAAACTCATGTAAAATACTACAGAAGAGCTTTTGAAACTTAGATTCTTAAACAGGGAAAAAAACAGATTGGCCTGAGGTTTGAAAGAGAGGTTGTTACAGCTACTATGAGGCATTCTTCAGGGAAAATAGTTCTTTCAGTGTTTATGAGTTATTCACTTGAAAGGTAGTATCTAGCTTTCTGACACTGTGGGTGTTTGGGAAAAACTTCCATATGTTTTTGAAACTTAGATTCTTAAACAGGGAAAAAAACAGATTGGCCTGAGGTTTGAAAGAGAGGTTGTTACAGCTACTATGAGGCATTCTTCAGGGAAAATAGTTCTTTCAGTGTTTATGAGTTATTCACTTGAAAGGTAGTATCTAGCTTTCTGACACTGTGGGTGTTTGGGAAAAACTTCCATATGTTTTCTGGAAGGCAGTTTTAAATCACAAGAGCACAGAGAAACACAGAGAAGACAGCAGACAGCAGAGACAGAGAAGATTTGCTGTCTTTTACACGGAATAAAACAATGTGTGTCAGAGGCAGAGCTGCTCTGAGCCCTCATTAGTGGAGGTAGGAGGCCAGGGTAGCCCTCATTTTGAGATGATAATCCCAGTAACTGTCTTCTCTACCATAATTTTTAAATCCAAAGGTCAGAATGGTACTGCCTCAAGAGTCTGACACAAATAAAGCAGTTAGTTCAAGACCCAAGATTATCAAGTAGATGAGGTTTAAAGATGGGTGATTCACTGAAATCGAATTCAGACATCCCTTGTTTTGCACAGTCCCAAGATGTACAAACTGCAGTTACTATGGTTTAATTAAATAACACCAGTCGTTCGCTACAACAATGCAAATTTCAGTGACCACCATTTAGTAACTCAAGTCATCACATTGGATACAAACTTTGCTGCTAACCTTCCCTCCACAAATCACAACCTAACAGATGGTCATCACACTCGGTGACCGCTCACATCACTTCTTTCCAAGTCTGCCAGTGACTGGCCACTGCACATTCGTTGCTTATTTATTTCACAGACAGTAAATAGTACAGCTGTATGGGCTCCTTTTCTCCCAGTGATAAATTAATGAAGCAGTTTACAAAAAAGATTAACTGCAGGAAAGAAACAAAAAGTGGTAACACTGGAAGTGGAATTGGCTGCAAGGAGAAGATCTGAAAAAAGGCAAAAGAAAGGAGATCCAGGCTTCCATGAGGCTCTGGTCTAACCTATAGTGACAAGATTCAGTGAATATAAAAAAACCAAGGTAAAGTTGCTCCCACATATTTTAGTTTAAATTGTATCAATAGAAGCAACAGAAAGCCAATTATGGTTGAAATGGAGCACTTATCTACTAGGGCTTGAGACTGCAAGAAAAAATCATTCAAATCAGGTCAGCCAGCATTCAGGCCAAATGGTAAAGTTAGCTGGCATATGAAAAGAAAACAGTAATTAAAGGGAGACCAGAAAAGAACCTCTCACTGCCAGTAAAAGTTTCCATCATTTCATATGTGGGCATGAACTGACTAATGTTACACTATCTGATGAAGTGGTTAGCACAAATAAGGATGCTGCTGTGAAATTCGAATCCAGGTTGCAAGGATTAGTTAAAGCAGGTAGTTATGATGCTTTCAGATATGAAAGTGGCTGTGACAAAAGCGTACTGGTGTTCCAGAGGAAGTGAGACTGCAAGGAAAAAAAAAAAAAAACCTAAGGTTAAGAGAACTCTCAGACCTTTCATGACATTAAAAGCACAAAGGACAAAATGTTGAAAGCTGATTCAAACTTAAAAAGATTATGACAATTTGTCAAGGCATAAAAATGTTCCCTGGTAGCTCAGCTGGTAAAGAATCTGCCTGAAATACAGGAGACCTGGGTTCAATCCCTGGGTTGGGAGGATCCCCTAGAGAAGGGAAAGGCTACCCACTCCAGTATTCTGGCCTGGAGAATTCCATGGACTGTATAGTCCATGGGATTGCAAAGAGTCGGACACAACTGAGCGACTTTTACTCACTTCAGAGTACTGATAGATGCTACAATGTGGAGGAGCCTTGAGATATCATGCTAAGTGAAAGAAGCCAGTCACAGAAGACGACATACTATATAATTCCACCAACATGAAATGTCCAGAATGGGTAGCTCTATAAATACATAAAGTAGATCGGTGTTTGCTTAGGGATGGGGGAAGGTGGAATGGGAGGGTGATAGCTCCAGGGTATGGGGCCATCTGTTTAAACATGTCAGAGAACTCTCAAAATAACCAGGATGCGAAGGGCCAAGACTCCAAAGAAAAGGGAAGCTTGCTAAAGTGAGTTCGATATTCTGTTTACTTTCTCCTCAGACAAATGATGCTTCTTAGGGTGGTAGAGGCTTTATGGGGGCAGAGGGGAGGGCGGGAGGGAGAGTGAGAGGCAAGGCAGTCTACAAATAAATGAATTTATCAAACTTACTAGTAATTTTTTTTTTTCGGTGTGACTGAAGCAATGAAATTAAAAGATGCTTGCTCCTTGGAAGAAAAGCTATTACAAACCTATAGAAGCATGTTAAAAAGAAGAGACATCACTTTGCCAACAAAGGTCCTGTCTAGTCAAAGCTATGGTTTTTCCAGTAGTCACGTACGGATGTGAGAGCTGAACCATAAAGAAGGCTGAGGGCTGAAGAACTGATGCTTTCGAATTGTGGTGCTGGATGAGAATCTTGAGGGTCCCTTGGACAGCAAGGAAATCAACCCTGAATATTCACTGGAAAGACTGATGCTGAAACTGAAGCTCCAATACTTTGGCCACCTGATAGGAAGAGTCAACTTATTAGAAAAGACCCAGATGCTGGGAAAGACTGAGGGCAGGAGGAGAAGGGGATGACAGAGGATGAGATTATTGGATGGTATCACTGACTTAATGGGCATGACTTTGAGCAAACTCAGGGAGATACTGAAGGACAGGGAAGCCGGGCGGGCTGCAGTTCATGGGGTGGCAAAGAGTTGGACACAACTTAGCAACTGAACAACAACAACCAGTAAACAAGGTTAATAGACAACAAAAATAAACTATAAGGAAATGGGATTTGAAAAATGATACAGTGGTAGCTCTCATCTCCCTCCTCCCCAATGGAAGGAAATAGAGATAGCGCTAAGTCAGGTCCGACTCTTGTGATGCCATGAACTGTAGCCTGCCAGGCTCCTCAGTCCATGGGATTCTCCAGGCAAGAACACTGGGGTGGGTTACCATTTCCTTCTCCAGGGGAACTTCCCAACTCGGGAATTAAACCCAGGTCTCCCACATCGTGGGCAGATGCTTTACCAACGAGCTTCGCAGGAAGCTCCTCTCCCCGATGGAGCTCAGACTTAGTTTCTTTAAGTAGTCATCTGATGATGAGTGTAGCACCCTGAAGGAGGTCACATGGCCTATATTTAAATAACTGAACTCCTATTTATCCAACAAACAAGAGTTCGTGCAGGTATTCCTTTTAGACGGGCCCTCAGAACAGCTCTCCAGGCATTCAGCTGTGAGGAAACCCAACACCCCAGATGCCACAGTAGTTCCAGGCACATCTTCCTGAGCTCTGGGAGAGAAGAAAGGAAGCTAAATCATACAGCAGATACAATCCGCAAGCTCACTTTCAGTCACCCTTATTTTCAAGGGGCACTGATTCTGTATGGAGACCTCCTTGGGCCTGGCGGAGAGGCTCTCAGAAATGTAAACAAAAGGTTAAGAGCCAGAGGTCAAGAAGCCTGGTTGGTGAGCCTCGGAACTTGATGGAGAGCCTGCTCTAAAGACTGTTAGCGCCTCCCTCCACTGCTGCATCAATGACTGTTTGGAAAAATGATTATTAACAAAGGGTTATTAATGCCATTACTAGATCACGAACACAGAAGTATCAATCCAAAGACCTCTAAGACCCAAAACACAAGTGGAGAACAATACCAAACAGAATTTACAGAAAAACATAGTAACATAAATGTTTCATAACCGTCTGAAAATGACAGCAACCGTCCATTGCCTGGGGTAGAAATCAAAATTAAAATTAAAATGAGTTATCTGCTTTGCCAAACACATTAGCAGAGCCTTTTTTAATAATAATTTTCACACACAGAAAGAGAGATGGGCACCCTTGTGTCTACTTCAAAAGCTGTGGAAGCTTAAGAGAAGAGAAATTCAAACAAGGCTGCTTCTAGTCTAAATGCCGCAAGGGGACACGTGATGTGGGGATGGGGGGTAATGTGTCCTAGGCCACCTCATGTCCAAGCAAGTTGAAATAGCTCCTACTTGAAATAAGTACAGCCCTCCAGCTACAGCGAATAGGAAGACTACTATCTTTCTTTATGCTGTTGACCTGGCTTTTCAGTCAGGAACCAGGAACGACCTTAAAAGAGAGCTAAATCTACCGGCAAACTGTTAGAAAGAAGAGTCTGGGAGAACACATTTCAGAATTCAGGCTGAAAGCATACTCTCCATGCAGCCCTCCAGCACACCCACCCGCCATACCCACACCCCACACATGCTCACACACATTCACTCTTTTTCTGCTTCTTGCCTTTATTTTCAAAACATACCTCCTCCTAATCCTCTTTTTTTTTTTTTTTTGCGGGACTTTAGTTCCCTCACCAGGGACTGAACTCAGGCCACCGCAGTGAAAGCATGGAGAGTCCTAACCACTGGACCGCCTGGGAGTTCCCTCAATCCTCTAACTTCTTTTCGGCCACTTTCCCCTCTCTACCAGCTAATCTTCCTCTGTCTGCCCCTTAAATACCCACAAAGGTCAGTATCCCTGCCTTTGTCCTCTTTAAGGTTTACGCCTTCTTGTTGAGTGGTCTCAGATTCTTCTGTTGTTTCAAGAACTATCTACAATAACAACTTTCAAATCCAAACCTCCAAACCTTCATGAACTTTCCTCAAAAACTATTGCATCTATAGTTTTTGTATTGCCTTCAAATGTACACATCTAAAATGGAATTTCCCTTTCTTACCTCATTTCACCTCCTTTTTATCTTATATCCATTCATTCATTCACTCATTCATCCAACAAATAGTTGCCAAATTGGCAGCTCTTATCGAGCATTCATTCTTCCACACTAGGCTGTTGAGAACCAACCTTCGTTATTCTCAGCCTTTCTCCTGTTTAGGTCAAGGAACACACAGTGCAATGGCTTAAGTCCAAAACCTTGAGATTCAGTTAAACTTCAATTCCTGGAATGCTGAGGCCAAAGAATATTCTGGAAATAGACTTTCTAATTACCAGAGAACCCGAGGCCCCTTTCTAGATCAGGCTTTTAATGAATTCTAATTTACTCTTTCTTTGATTTGAGACCTTTTAAAGCCTGAAGGTCATCTTATCCCCCCAAATTATCATTGCAGAGTCCTTTTGAGATTGAGTGTATACTGAGGCCATAAACTGGGCTCCTGAACCCACCGCTGATGCCAATCACTTTTTCTCTCCTCCCTCGCCTCATCCTGGCCATTGTTGTTCCAGATTCCCACTGGCCATCTTCCCCTATCTCCCAGTGCTGTCCTCAGGCAAACACTCTCCTCATCTCAGGGGACTCAGAAAATCATGGCTGTTGAGACTCAGAACCTGTGCTCCTAACAGTGAACAGTGATCATCGGTAGCATCTTTGAAGGATGAGGAAAGGGGTCCCCCTGGGCCAGTGTGAAGCTCAATCATAGTACAGCATCACGGCTGTTGGGCCCTGAGCAGTTCTCAAAATTGAATATGGAGTGAGCAGTCACTGGCTGAAAAGCAACGTGTAATTTTCACCAAGTGGAGTGAGTGGACTGTGGGCAGCTTTAAATTATCATTGCAGAGTCCTTTTGAGATTGAGTGTATACTGAGGCCATAAACTGGGCTCCTGAACCCACCGCTGATGCCAATCACTTTTTCTCTCCTCCCTCGCCTCATCCTGGCCATTGTTGTTCCAGATTCCCACTGGCCATCTTCCCCTATCTCCCAGTGCTGTCCTCAGGCAAACACTCTCCTCATCTCAGGGGACTCAGAAAATCATGGCTGTTGAGACTCAGAACCTGTGCTCCTAACAGTGAACAGTGATCATCGGTAGCATCTTTGAAGGATGAGGAAAGGGGTCCCCCTGGGCCAGTGTGAAGCTCAATCATAGTACAGCATCACGGCTGTTGGGCCCTGAGCAGTTCTCAAAATTGAATATGGAGTGAGCAGTCACTGGCTGAAAAGCAACGTGTAATTTTCACCAAGTGGAGTGAGTGGACTGTGGGCAGCTTCTCCCCTTGGGTGGCCGCCCAGCCCCTGCACCCTGCAAGTGCACAGCCGAGAAAGGGAGGGCTCCAGAGAGAGCTCAGGGTGACCTCTGAGGGTCCCAGAAGGATGCACTACTGCTCAGAAAGCCTTCTCAAATGCCAAGATGTGGGACATTTAAAAGCCAGGATGATGCCCCCTCACTTCACTTGCAGGTGTCTCTGCATGGGGATAGCCCCAAACTGACCAAGTCAACCTGGCCACCTGCAGGGGCTGGGATTGGAAAACAGACGAGGGAATGGGTGGGTCAACTGACGGGAGTGGGCAGCGCAGCAAAGCCCAGCATCTGTGGAGCACAGCACAGCTCCGGTCCTTCTCTCAAGGTCAGCATCCACTGTCAGACCCGAAACAGAGACTCATGGCGCCCCCTGGTGGCAGCTGTCGGGATCCTGCAAGGACACCCTCCTGTGAGCTCAAGAGGAACGAAGCCCCCCTCTCTGATCCTAAAGGGCTTCCCAGGTGGCTCAGTGGTAAAGAATCTGCCTGCAGTGCAGGAGACACAGGTTTGATCCCTTGGTTGGGAAGATCCCCTGGAGAAGAAAATGGCAACCCACCCTAGTATTCTTGCCCAGAGAATCCCATGGACAGAGGAGCCTGGTGGGCTACAGTCCATGGCGTCGCAAAGAGTTAGCACACAAGAAAGCAAGCAAGGCTGAGTCTAAAGGCATGAAGCTGGCTAGTCTCAAATGCTGATACCACCAGAAGCTCAGGAAAGGGAGCAAACCCTGGAGGACAGGGTAGGGGGTAAGAGGGAACAGATTTCTCCCTACAAAAGCAGGTTTCAAATTGAGAAGGGGTGGAGGACTTCCCTGGCCAGTGGTTAAGACTCCCCGCTCCCAATGCAGGGGGCCCAGGTTCTATCCCTGGTCAAGGAAATAGATCCTGCCTGCTGTGGTGAAATCCGGTGCAGCCAAATAAAATATTAAAAGTTTAAAAATGGAAACAAATTTAGAAGGGGCGTCACTGGGTCCCCTTCGAGGAAGAGCTTACCCACAGGTCTCCGTGTGTGCTCAGTCGTGCCCGGCTCTGTGCAACCCCGTGGACGGTAGCCCGCCGGGGCCCTCTGTTCATGGGACTCTCCGGGCAAGAATACTGGAGTGGGTTGCCATGCCCTCCTCCAGGGGTTTTCTCGACCCAGGGATCGAACCTGTGTCTCTTACCACTTGTGCCACACAAAAAATGAGGCCAAAGGCAGGAGCTGTTCCCAGAATGGGGCAGTGGAAGCTGGATAAATAAATATGAAAAATGGTTCCTTGAGGAACCCGTGAACTAAAAGGGAAAAATCCAAGGCAGTTCCTAAGTAAAGCTGCGCTAAATACTCAAGCCTGGCCTATCTTCATTTTCACCCTGGGTTTCTTCTCCATGTGACAGGGTCAAGAGAGGCCCAGACATTCCCAGAAACTTCCCAGAGAGAATTATCAAACTTTTGGCTAGCTTTAGTGTTTGACGCCCACAAATGGATGCTTTTACGCACACACAGAGTAAGAGAATGGTTTGCTGGGCTCCAGAAGATCGGAGGATATTGTTTCAAAGAATTATATCTTGTTCTCTCCAGGCAGGTGATAAGCGGCGCAGGCTTGAATCTGGGAGATGAATACCTTCCTTTGATGCTATCAGGGCATCTCTGTGACATGGTCCATGTACACAAAGTCCTTCACAAAGAGGGCAAAAGTCTCTTGTGGACATGAGGCTGGAGTTGGTAATTCACCTGTCACCTCCACCACTGTGATGTGCCTGCTTGGCGGTCAGACTGGGTCAAGTGCACTTTTTTTATTGAATTGGGCACCGAAGGGTCTGGAGATCAAGAGGAGATTGTAGAACATCTGGTACCAGTGGAAGATCGCCGTCTTTATTCCTTTGATGTTGGAGTCAACGTGCATGCTAAGGCACTTCAGTTGTGTCCGCCCCTTTGCGACCCTATGGACTGTAGCCCACCAGGGGCCTCTGTCTATGGGATTCTCCAGGCAAGAATACTGGAGTGGGTTGCCATGCCCTCCTCCAGGGGATCTTTGATGTCTCAGCTCAAGTAGAGAGAGCAAATTCACCCTTCCTACACCTTTTTGTTCTATTCAGTCCCTCAGCAGATTGGATGATTCTCATAGAAATTGGTGAGGAGGATCTTCTTCAATCTTCTGATTCAAATACTAATACCTTCCAAAGATACCCTCACAGACACACTCAGAAATAACTTTATTACCAATCTGGGCATGTCTTAGCCTAGTCAAGTTCACATAAACTCCGTCATGACAACCACAAATTTGAATGGTAAAAAAGATATACAATGAAAAGTATGTCTTAACACGGGTACATGCTAAGTCCCTTCAGTCGTGTCTGACTCTTTGCAACCCTATGGACTGTAGCCTCCCAGGCTCCTCTGTCCATGGGATTCTCCAGTCAAGAATACTGGGGTTGCCATCAAGAAGTGGGTTGCTATTTCCTCCTCCAGGGATATCTTAATATATGATGCAGGAATTCCTTCCCCGGATATATATCCAAAGAAAACAAAAACACTAATTCAAAAGATACATGCACCCCAATGTTCATAGCAGCGTTATTTTTAATAGCCAAGAGGTCCATCAACAGAAGAACGGATAGGGAACTCCCTGGTGGCCCAGTGGTTAGGTCTTGGTGCTTTCACTATCAAGGGCCCAGGTTCCATCCCAGTCAGGGAAATAAGATCCTGCAAGTTATGTGGTATGGCTAAAAATAAATAAAACAGAAAAATGAATAAAGAAGATATGGTGTACACACACACGGAATCCTACTCAGTCATAAAGAAAGAATGAAATGTTGCCATTTGCCGCCTTGGACTTGGAGGGCATTATGCTAAGTGAAACAAGTCAGAGAGAGAAGCACAAATACTGTATGTTACCATTTATGTATGCATATGCATGTGTTAGCTGCTCAGTTGTGTCTGACTCTTTGCAATGGACTATAGCCCACCAGGCTCCTCTGTCTGTGGAATTCTCCAGACAAGAATACTGGAGTGGGTAACTATTCTCTTCTCCAGGGGGATCTTCCCAACCCACGGATCAAACCCCAGCCTCCCGCATTACAGTCAGATTCTTTACTGTCTGAGCCACCACTTACATGTGGAATCTGAACAATAAAGCAGCTTCCCTGACAGTCCAATGGTTAAGACTCCAAGCTTCCACTGTAGGGGGCACAGGTTCGATCCCTGGTCAGAGAATTAAGATCCCGCATGCCACAAGACATAGCCAAAAAATAAATAAATTTTAAAAATAAGATAAAACAAACCAGAGAATAAAACAGCAAAAAAAGAGTAAGTCTTCACCCTATCCCAGATGCCTAGCCTGTTACCTTATTCCAGACGTACAGGTTTTTTAAGTTTCTGTAATTATCTAGTAGAACTTAAATCTCACTTTACAAGTAAGGAGACTGAGACTGAGCATGGTTGAGTGACTGCCTGAGATCGCACAGCTAAAGGGGCTGGTGGGAAGGAATAGAGGTCTTCCTGGACACCATACTGCCACTGACATCATCTCAGGAGCTCACACGCATGTCCTGGACGTACGGCCTGGACTGAGGGCCGTCAGAGACACAGGGCTGCCCAGGGAGCCGGCTCGAGGCAGTCTAGCCGGCTCTGGGTCAGTGCAACTGCAGCAGGAGGCCTGTGATCTGCTAAGCAATTAAGCTGTTCTGGAGGTTTCTCTGGCTTTCCTCTCCTGTTCTCATTCACTGGGCTATGCTGGGACTAAAACGTGCTAAGCAGAAAGATGTTTGGAAAGTAAGTGTCACATGACACATCTGAGGAAGGGAGGAGGCCGATATTGATAACTTTATACCTTAATTTGGACACACGTGTCCTCGCTAGATGTAAAGTTCCTAGAAGAAAGTTGCTTGCTCTTCTTTCGAAGAGGGTGGACTCCTGCTGCTCTAATGAGTCACCAGCACCCCCCCCCACCCCAGTGCAGACAGTGCTCCTGTTAAACAGCCCTGTGCACACCTAGAAGGTTTGGGGCCAAACAGCATACTTAGGTAGTGATATTTCTGTCAAGGAGCCAGCACAGGGGTGCCAGTCAGCTGGGGCGCAAGATAGTTGAGCCAGGAAAATTCAAGCACCGGGAGTAGCCCATATCTGCTACTTGTCCCGTCCCCTGCTGACATTCTATGACTGCAGAGACACCTCTCCATCAGTGTCTACACAGCAAAAGATGGTGAAGGACAGGGAAGCCTCACGTGCTGCAGTTCCATGGGGTCGCAGAGAGTCGGGCGTGACTGAGCGACTGAATAACAACACAAAACAAAACCCCCAAGACCGGAGGCTTAAAACAGCGATCATTCACTAGGCCACAATCCTCCCAGGGTTCAGCCTGGCAGTTCTGCTGGCCTCGCCTGCAGTGGCTCAAGTGGCTGCAGTCACCAGGGCCAGGATGGTCCAAGCTGGCCTCACTCACACACAGGAGGGCTGGCTGGGACTCTCAGTCAAGGCTCCTTGGTTCTCCTCCATGTGGCTCTCCAGAAGAAGAGCCTGGGTTTCTTACTGGGTAACAGCAGGTCCCAAGACACTGAAAGGGGAAGCTGTGGGGTCTCTGGAAGGTTTAACTTCTTGCTGGCCAAAGCAAGTCACAAGACAATTCCAGATTCAAGGAGCAGGACATTAGACTCTACATCTTGAGATGCATCTCAAGAAAGAGATGCAAAATATTTTGGTCATGAAGTTCAACCTACTACAAGCTTTAGAATCATTTAATAATTCTCATCAGGACTTCCCTGGTGGCACAGTTCAACCTACTACAAGCTTTAGAATCACTTAATAATTCTAATCAGGACTTCCCTGGTGGCACAGTGGATAAGAATCCACCTGCCGAGGCAGGGGACACGAGTTCCATCCCTGGTCCAGGAAGAGGAGCAACTAAGCCCATGTGCCACAACTGCTGAAGCCCGTACACCTAGAACCTGTGCTCTGCAACAGAAGCAGGCACTGCGGTGAGGAGCCCCTGCAACGAGGAGCAGCCCCTGCCCTCCACGACCAGAGCAAGCCACACGCAGCAACGAGACCCGACCCAACCGAACCAGTAAGTGAATGATTTAAAAAGCAATTCTCGCCTGTTGGCCAATCTGCACTCGTGGAAAATCAAACATGCATGAGGTGTTGTGCTCAATGCCTCAGTGTGGAAGAACTCTAAGAGCCAGTCAACGCAGGAAGAATCGTGGACCTAAATGAGCAAGAGATTACGGGGCGCCTTTCAGAGGACTGCCGGGCTTTGTCTAGGGACCTTTCAGTGTCACTTGATTCTGTTCATGACTACGCCTTTGATTTTTTAAGTTTGTAAAACTATGATATGCCAAGAAGATAATGTGTTCAGTACAGTCTTTGATTGCTTTTATTTTATAGTTTTTTAGCTTATTTATTTTATTTTTGTCTGTACTAAGTCTCCGTTGCTAGGCTCGGGCTTTCTCTAGATGTGACGAGTGGGGGCTGCTCTTCGCTGTGGTGCACGGGCTTCTGGGAGGATTCTCTTGTTGCAGAGCACAGGCTGTAGGCCCTGCAGGTGTCAGTAGTTGTGGCTTAGTTGCTCCGAGGCATGTGGAATTGAACCCATGTCGGCTGCATTGGCAAGCAGCTTCCCATCCATTGTGCTACCAGGGAAGTTCTTTTGATTATTTTTATTAAATTCATTTATAGCTCTGCAAGTTGGAAAAACTGACAGTAACGCAGATAATGTGGGGCCGTAGAAATGCAAATGAACATTGAGATAAACTATGAGATAAAATTGCTTTCTCAATTAAAGAAGAAGACACATTTGTTAAAGGCTTTTAAGTAGCTCACAGATTTCTAAGAAGGACAGTGAGATAGACTCTATGGCTAAATATCCAGAGGTAAGGTCGCCAAAGAGTCATACATGACTTAGCTTATTTGCTGATTTCATGGCAAATAGATAGGGAAACAGTGGAAACAGTGTCAGACTTTATTTGGGAGGGGTTCCAAAATCACTGCAGATGGTGATTGCAGCCATGAAATTAAAAGACGCTTACTCCTTGGATGCGGGAGGGAGAGTGAGAGGCAAGGCAGTCTACAAATAAATGAATTTATCAAACTTACTAGTAATTTTTTTTTTTCGGTGTGACTGAAGCAATGAAATTAAAAGATGCTTGCTCCTTGGAAGAAAAGCTATTACAAACCTATAGAAGCATGTTAAAAAGAAGAGACATCACTTTGCCAACAAAGGTCCTGTCTAGTCAAAGCTATGGTTTTTCCAGTAGTCACGTACGGATGTGAGAGCTGAACCATAAAGAAGGCTGAGGGCTGAAGAACTGATGCTTTCGAATTGTGGTGCTGGATGAGAATCTTGAGGGTCCCTTGGACAGCAAGGAAATCAACCCTGAATATTCACTGGAAAGACTGATGCTGAAACTGAAGCTCCAATACTTTGGCCACCTGATAGGAAGAGTCAACTTATTAGAAAAGACCCAGATGCTGGGAAAGACTGAGGGCAGGAGGAGAAGGGGATGACAGAGGATGAGATTATTGGATGGTATCACTGACTTAATGGGCATGACTTTGAGCAAACTCAGGGAGATACTGAAGGACAGGGAAGCCGGGCGGGCTGCAGTTCATGGGGTGGCAAAGAGTTGGACACAACTTAGCAACTGAACAACAACAACCAGTAAACAAGGTTAATAGACAACAAAAATAAACTATAAGGAAATGGGATTTGAAAAATGATACAGTGGTAGCTCTCATCTCCCTCCTCCCCAATGGAAGGAAATAGAGATNCACAACTTAGCAACTGAACAACAACAACCAGTAAACAAGGTTAATAGACAACAAAAATAAACTATAAGGAAATGGGATTTGAAAAATGATACAGTGGTAGCTCTCATCTCCCTCCTCCCCAATGGAAGGAAATAGAGATAGCGCTAAGTCAGGTCCGACTCTTGTGATCCCATGAACTGTAGCCTGCCAGGCTCCTCTGTCCATGGGATTCTCCAGGCAAGAACACTGGGGTGGGTTACCATTTCCTTCTCCAGGGGAACTTCCCAACTCGGGAATTAAACCCAGGTCTCCCACATCGTGGGCAGATGCTTTACCAACGAGCTTCGCAGGAAGCTCCTCTCCCCGATGGAGCTCAGACTTAGTTTCTTTAAGTAGTCATCTGATGATGAGTGTAGCACCCTGAAGGAGGTCACATGGCCTATATTTAAATAACTGAACTCCTATTTATCCAACAAACAAGAGTTCGTGCAGGTATTCCTTTTAGACGGGCCCTCAGAACAGCTCTCCAGGCATTCAGCTGTGAGGAAACCCAACACCCCAGATGCCACAGTAGTTCCAGGCACATCTTCCTGAGCTCTGGGAGAGAAGAAAGGAAGCTAAATCATACAGCAGATACAATCCGCAAGCTCACTTTCAGTCACCCTTATTTTCAAGGGGCACTGATTCTGCATGGAGACCTCCTTGGGCCTGGCGGAGAGGCTCTCAGAAATGTAAACAAAAGGTTAAGAGCCAGAGGTCAAGAAGCCTGGTTGGTGAGCCTCGGAACTTGATGGAGAGCCTGCTCTAAAGACTGTTAGCGCCTCCCTCCACTGCTGCATCAATGACTGTTTGGAAAAATGATTATTAACAAAGGGTTATTAATGCCATTACTAGATCATGAACATAGAAGTATCAATCCAAAGACCTCTAAGACCCAAAACACAAGTGGAGAACAATACCAAACAGAATTTACAGAAAAACATAGTAACATAAATGTTTCATAACCGTCTGAAAATGACAGCAACCGTCCATTGCCTGGGGTAGAAATCAAAATTAAAATTAAAATGAGTTATCTGCTTTGCCAAACACATTAGCAGAGCCTTTTTTAATAATAATTTTCACACACAGAAAGAGAGATGGGCACCCTTGTGTCTACTTCAAAAGCTGTGGAAGCTTAAGAGAAGAGAAATTCAAACAAGGCTGCTTCTAGTCTAAATGCCGCAAGGGGACACGTGATGTGGGGATGGGGGGTAATGTGTCCTAGGCCACCTCATGTCCAAGCAAGTTGAAATAGCTCCTACTTGAAATAAGTACAGCCCTCCAGCTACAGCGAATAGGAAGACTACTATCTTTCTTTATGCTGTTGACCTGGCTTTTCAGTCAGGAACCAGGAACGACCTTAAAAGAGAGCTAAATCTACCGGCAAACTGTTAGAAAGAAGAGTCTGGGAGAACACATTTCAGAATTCAGGCTGAAAGCATACTCTCCATGCAGCCCTCCAGCACACCCACCCGCCATACCCACACCCCACACATGCTCACACACATTCACTCTTTTTCTGCTTCTTGCCTTTATTTTCAAAACATACCTCCTCCTAATCCTCTTTTTTTTTTTTTTTTGCGGGACTTTAGTTCCCTCACCAGGGACTGAACTCAGGCCACCGCAGTGAAAGCATGGAGAGTCCTAACCACTGGACCGCCTGGGAGTTCCCTCAATCCTCTAACTTCTTTTCGGCCACTTTCCCCTCTCTACCAGCTAATCTTCCTCTGTCTGCCCCTTAAATACCCACAAAGGTCAGTATCCCTGCCTTTGTCCTCTTTAAGGTTTACGCCTTCTTGTTGAGTGGTCTCAGATTCTTCTGTTGTTTCAAGAACTATCTACAATAACAACTTTCAAATCCAGACCTCCAAACCTTCATGAACTTTCCTCAAAAACTATTGCATCTATAGTTTTTGTATTGCCTTCAAATGTACACATCTAAAATGGAATTTCCCTTCCTTACCTCATTTCACCTACTTTTTATCTTATATCCATTCATTCATTCACTCATTCATCCAACAAATAGTTGCCAAATTGGCAGCTCTTATCGAGCATTCATTCTTCCACACTAGGCTGTTGAGAACCAACCTTCGTTATTCTCAGCCTTTCTCCTGTTTAGGTCAAGGAACACACAGTGCAATGGCTTAAGTCCAAAACCTTGAGATTCAGTTAAACTTCAATTCCTGGAATGCTGAGGCCAAAGAATATTCTGGAAATAGACTTTCTAATTACCAGAGAACCCGAGGCCCCTTTCTAGATCAGGCTTTTAATGAATTCTAATTTACTCTGTCTTCGATTTGAGACCTTTTAAAGCCTGAAGGTCATCTTATCCCCCCAAATTATCATTGCAGAGTCCTTTTGAGATTGAGTGTATACTGAGGCCATAAACTGGGCTCCTGAACCCACCGCTGATGCCAATCACTTTTTCTCTCCTCCCTCGCCTCATCCTGGCCATTGTTGTTCCAGATTCCCACTGGCCATCTTCCCCTATCTCCCAGTGCTGTCCTCAGGCAAACACTCTCCTCATCTCAGGGGACTCAGAAAATCATGGCTGTTGAGACTCAGAACCTGTGCTCCTAACAGTGAACAGTGATCATCGGTAGCATCTTTGAAGGATGAGGAAAGGGGTCCCCCTGGGCCAGTGTGAAGCTCAATCATAGTACAGCATCACGGCTGTTGGGCCCTGAGCAGTTCTCAAAATTGAATATGGAGTGAGCAGTCACTGGCTGAAAAGCAACGTGTAATTTTCACCAAGTGGAGTGAGTGGACTGTGGGCAGCTTCTCCCCTTGGGTGGCCGCCCAGCCCCTGCACCCTGCAAGTGCACAGCCGAGAAAGGGAGGGCTCCAGAGAGAGCTCAGGGTGACCTCTGAGGGTCCCAGAAGGATGCACTACTGCTCAGAAAGCCTTCTCAAATGCCAAGATGTGGGACATTTAAAAGCCAGGATGATGCCCCCTCACTTCACTTGCAGGTGTCTCTGCATGGGGATAGCCCCAAACTGACCAAGTCAACCTGGCCACCTGCAGGGGCTGGGATTGGAAAACAGACGAGGGAATGGGTGGGTCAACTGACGGGAGTGGGCAGCGCAGCAAAGCCCAGCATCTGTGGAGCACAGCACAGCTCCGGTCCTTCTCTCAAGGTCAGCATCCACTGTCAGACCCGAAACAGAGACTCATGGCGCCCCCTGGTGGCAGCTGTCGGGATCCTGCAAGGACACCCTCCTGTGAGCTCAAGAGGAACGAAGCCCCCCTCTCTGATCCTAAAGGGCTTCCCAGGTGGCTCAGTGGTAAAGAATCTGCCTGCAGTGCAGGAGACACAGGTTTGATCCCTTGGTTGGGAAGATCCCCTGGAGAAGAAAATGGCAACCCACCCTAGTATTCTTGCCCAGAGAATCCCATGGACAGAGGAGCCTGGTGGGCTACAGTCCATGGCGTCGCAAAGAGTTAGCACACAAGAAAGCAAGCAAGGCTGAGTCTAAAGGCATGAAGCTGGCTAGTCTCAAATGCTGATACCACCAGAAGCTCAGGAAAGGGAGCAAACCCTGGAGGACAGGGTAGGGGGTAAGAGGGAACAGATTTCTCCCTACAAAAGCAGGTTTCAAATTGAGAAGGGGTGGAGGACTTCCCTGGCCAGTGGTTAAGACTCCCCGCTCCCAATGCAGGGGGCCCAGGTTCTATCCCTGGTCAAGGAAATAGATCCTGCCTGCTGTGGTGAAATCCGGTGCAGCCAAATAAAATATTAAAAGTTTAAAAATGGAAACAAATTTAGAAGGGGCGTCACTGGGTCCCCTTCGAGGAAGAGCTTACCCACAGGTCTCCGTGTGTGCTCAGTCGTGCCCAGCTCTGTGCAACCCCGTGGACGGTAGCCCGCCGGGGCCCTCTGTTCATGGGACTCTCCGGGCAAGAATACTGGAGTGGGTTGCCATGCCCTCCTCCAGGGGTTTTCTCGACCCAGGGATCGAACCTGTGTCTCTTACCACTTGTGCCACACAAAAAATGAGGCCAAAGGCAGGAGCTGTTCCCAGAATGGGGCAGTGGAAGCTGGATAAATAAATATGAAAAATGGTTCCTTGAGGAACCCGTGAACTAAAAGGGAAAAATCCAAGGCAGTTCCTAAGTAAAGCTGCGCTAAATACCCAAGCCTGGCCTATCTTCATTTTCACCCTGGGTTTCTTCTCCATGTGACAGGGTCAAGAGAGGCCCAGACATTCCCAGAAACTTCCCAGAGAGAATTATCAAACTTTTGGCTAGCTTTAGTGTTTGACGCCCACAAATGGATGCTTTTACGCACACACAGAGTAAGAGAATGGTTTGCTGGGCTCCAGAAGATCGGAGGATATTGTTTCAAAGAATTATATCTTGTTCTCTCCAGGCAGGTGATAAGCGGCGCAGGCTTGAATCTGGGAGATGAATACCTTCCTTTGATGCTATCAGGGCATCTCTGTGACATGGTCCATGTACACAAAGTCCTTCACAAAGAGGGCAAAAGTCTCTTGTGGACATGAGGCTGGAGTTGGTAATTCACCTGCCACCTCCACCACTGTGATGTGCCTGCTTGGCGGTCAGACTGGGTCAAGTGCACTTTTTTTATTGAATTGGGCACCGAAGGGTCTGGAGATCAAGAGGAGATTGTAGAACATCTGGTACCAGTGGAAGATCGCCGTCTTTATTCCTTTGATGTTGGAGTCAACGTGCATGCTAAGGCACTTCAGTTGTGTCCGCCCCTTTGCGACCCTACGGACTGTAGCCCACCAGGGGCCTCTGTCTATGGGATTCTCCAGGCAAGAATACTGGAGTGGGTTGCCATGCCCTCCTCCAGGGGATCTTCCTGACCCAGGGACTGAACACACCATCTCTTAAGTCTCCTGCCCTGGCAGATGGAGTCTCTTAAGTCTGCTTCACCAGCACCACGTGAGAAGCCCTGAGGCAAGAGGTGAGGGCAAGAAATGTGCTGACCTGTTTTCCTCCCCTTTCTGTGGCCTGTATGCCTCTCCCCACCTTTGCAATGGACTTGACCTGGCTGAAGGCAAGTGTTGACCATTAGAGAGCAAGAGTGGTGGGGGTGGGGCAGGAGGCACCGTCGTAGCCCATCCCCCACCCACTCTGATCAATGTCACCTTCTGGGAGGATTGTGCACCTGGGGTTGAGATATCTCAGAGGCAAACAAAGAGTTCATTATTAACCTAGTACATTTGTTCCACGTGGCCCAGTGTTTACTTGCTATCTTATTGACGGATTTGGTAATCCTCCGTTCTGTTAATAAGTTCTGCAGACCTGAGTCCTTGAGTTGTCTTTAGATCTATTTAATATGGCTACTTCCTGGGAGTGCCAACCCATCCTGTCACAGCGAGAAAACACCGGACAAATGCTCATTGTGAGAAGGCACTGGGGCAGGGGCCTTGGACCCCAGAGTCAGACTCCCAATTCTGCATTTCTGCAAATAAATGGTTCTTATTATGTCTACGCTTCCCAGGTGGCCCTAGTGGTAAAGAACTCAGACGGCAATGCAGGAGACATGAGACACACGTTTAGTCCCTGAGTTGGGAAGATCCCTTGGAGGAGGAGGGCATGGTGACCCACTCCAGTATTCTTGCCTGAAAAATCCCATGGGCAGAAGAGTCTGGCGGGCTACAGTCCATGGGGCTGCAAAGGGTGGGATAGGACTGGGCAACTAGGCACACACCCTTGACGTCTACGCCCACACTCGCAATTACCTCTCCTCGGTCCACTTCCTGCCTGAACCTCTTGCTCAGCTGTGGATGCGACTCTGGGAATCTGTTAACTGTGGAGTTTCCATTCCTTCGGAGGCACACAAAAAGCAATTTTATTCATTCTGACCACTGTTCTGTCCCTTGATAATAGCTCGAGCAGATTGTTCTACTTCCTGAAAATCTCACACGTAATAAAAGGATCCGATTACTTTGGAACGTCACTCTCCCGTCCAAAGCCAAGCTCTGTCTCTCCCCCATCACAGGAGGAGGTGGCGGGGGCGGGGGGG
>SJYX01016781.1:214265-234688 GCA_006410675.1 Oreotragus oreotragus | reverse complement strand
TCAAATGTATTCTTTTTAATGGCTGAATAATACTCCATTGTGTATATGTACCACAGCTTTCTTATTCATTCATCTGCTGATGGACATCTAGGTTGCTTCCATGTCCTGGCTATTATAAACAGTGCTGCAATGAACATTAGGGTACACGTGTCTCTTTCAATTGTGATTTCCTTGGTATGTATGCCCAGCAGTGGGATTGCTGGGTCATAAGGCAGTTCTATTTCCAGTTTTTTAATGAATCTCCACACTGTTCTCCATAGTGGCTGTACTAGTTTGCATTCCCACCAACAATGAAAGAGGGTTCCCTTTTCTTCACACCCTCTTTAGCATTTATTGCTTGTACACTTTTGGATCACAGCCATTCTGAAAGGCATGAAATGGTACCTCATTGTGGTCTTGATTTGCATTTCTCTGATAATGAGTGATGTTGAGCATCTTTTCATGTATTTGTTAGGCATCTGTATGTCTTCTTTGGAGAAATGTCTATTCAGTTCTTTGGCCCAGTTTTTTATTGGGTAGTTTATTTTTCTGGAATTGAGCTGCAGGAGTTGCTTGTATATTTTTGAGATTAGTTGTTTGTCAGTTGCTTCATTTGCTATTATTTTCTCCCATTCCGAAGGCTGTCTTTTCACCTTGCTTATAGTTTCCTTTGTTGTGCAGAAGCTTTTAATTTTAATTAGATCCCAATTGTTTATTTTTGCCTTTATTTCTAGTATTCTGGGAGGTGGGTCTTTTCACCTTGCTTATAGTTCCCTTTGTTGTGCAGAAGCTTTTAATTTTAAATATTCTTAATATTTTCATTTTTATTTTCTTATTGTTGTCTCACATCATTCACTCAGTCACGTCTGACTCTTTGTGACTCCATTGACCACAGCATGCAAGGCTTACCTGTCCTTCACCAACTCCAGGAACTTGCTCAAACTCATGTCCATCAAGTCAGTGATGCCATTCAACCATTTCATCCTCTGTTGTCCCCTTTTCCTCCTGCCTTCAATTTTTCCCAGCATCAGCGTCTCTTCCAATGAGCCAATTCTTCGCATCAGGTGGCCAAAGTATTGGAATTTCAGCTTCAGCATCAGTCCTTCCAATGAATATTCAGGACTGATTTCCTTTAGGATTGACTGGTTGGATCTCCTTGCAGTCCAAGGGACTCAACAAGAGCTTTCTCCAACACCACATTTCAAAAGCATCAATTCTTCCATGCTCAGCTTTCTTTATAGTCCAACTCTCACATCCATACATGACCACTGGAAAAACCATAGCTTTGACTAGACTCACCTTTGTTGCCAGTGTAATGTCTCTACTTTTTAATATGCTGTCTAGGTTGGTTATAGTTTTTCTTCCAAGGGGCAAGTGTCTTTTAATTTCATGGCTGCAGTCACCATCTGCAGTGATTTTGGAGCCCCCGAAAATAATGTCTGTCAGTTTCCATTATTTCCCCTTCTATTAGCCATGAAGCAACAGGACTGGATGCCATGATTTTAGTTTTTTGAATGTTGGGGTTTTAAGCCAGCCTTTTCACTCTTTCACTTTCCTCAAGAGACTCTTTAGTTCTTCTTCACTTTCTACCATAGGGTGGTATCATCTGTGTATCTGAGGTTATTGATATTTCTCCCAGCAATCTTGATTTCAGCTTGTGCTTTATCCAGCCCAGCATTTCACATGATGTACTCTACATATAAGTTAAATAAGCAGGATGACATTATACAGCCTTCACATATTCCTTTCCCAATTTGGAACCAGTGCATTGTTCCATGTACAGTTCTAATGGTTGCTTCTTGACCAGCATACAGATTTCTCAGGAGACAGATAACATGGTCTGTTATCTGAGGTTATTGATATTTCTCCCAGCAATCTTGATTTCAGCTTGTGCTTTATCCAGCCCAGCATTTCACATGATGTACTCTACATATAAGTTAAATAAGCAGGATGACATTATACAGTCTTCACATATTCCTTTCCCAATTTGGAACCACTTCATTGTTCCATGTCTAGTTCTAACTGTTTCCTCTTGATCTACATATAAATTTCTCAGGAGACAGGCAACGTGGTCTGGTATTCCCATCTCTTAAAGAATTTTCCACAGTTTGTTATGATCCACACAGTCAAAGGCTTTGGTGTAATCAATAAAGCAAAAGTAGATGGGTTTTTTTTTTTTTTTTTGAATTCTCTTGCTTTTTTGATGATCCAGCATATGTTAGCAATTTGACCTCTGGTTCCTCTGACTTTTCTAAATCCAGTTTGAACATCTGAAGTTTGTGGTTGACGTATTGTTGAAGACTGGTTTGGAGAATTTTGATGTCTATTTCTTTATATACTGTATTTCCTATGCAAACAGCTATTTTTAAATATGTATCTGTTTGTCTAAAAACTTTTGCCTTTGAGGGTAAGAATAAGGGTGGATAGGTTGAAAATGGGTTTCCCTGGGAGCTCAGAGGGTAAAGAATTCACCTACAATGCAGGAGACCCAAGTTCAATCCTTGGGTCAGGAAGATACCCTGGAGAAGGGAATGGCTACCTACTCTAGTATTCTTGCCTGGAGAATCCCATGGACAGAAGAGCCTGGTGGGTTATATCAGTGGGGTCACAAAGAGTCAGATAGGACTGAGTGACTAATATTCACACTTTCACAAGCTGAAAATATCAATGGAAGCTCACCAGTCTTGAGTCATGTGCTGAATGGATGCTTGAGAGAACTTGAGTTATTGCCATGGCTTCTCTGCAGCTCATTTCAATAGTAGGGCTCCTCAGTAAATTTTTGTTTGCTTGTTATCATCAAAGTTTCTTATTCCATGATTCTAAATTTTGTGGTAAATAGGCTCAAAATTATCAATTTTGAAAATCCAATAGAATAATTCATTTCTAATTCAATCCTTTGTCTCCTGGAAGACATGTTTAAATAGTGCTCCTAGCAGTTTGAGATTTGCTTTGGAATTTTGTTTTAAAGTATGTTGTCCCCTCTTCTCACACCTTCATGAAGCTTAGTACAGAAAACTGGTTTAAGAGTGGTGATTTGACTATCATGGACTTAAAAGGACATAAAAACCTAACACAGTGGTTTTGAAATACAAGCCAGTTGATCTTCATTTTTCATAAAAGATGTAAATATAATTTATAAAATTTGATGTCCACAAGCTGAGTGAAGATTTGCAGAGGACAGTAATGAGCACCTTCAACATCGTACATCTAAATTAAATATGACATTAATGGAAGCTACTTAATGCAGATCAGCTCTGCTCTGATGGCCATTTTAATTGGATTGCTGCTGCTGTGAATGGAAAAGCTGCTGATAGTGTTAGAAAAACTGGGCTTACAGTACAGAACCACCTATGAAGATGTTGAATTTGAATTTGTATGTATAATCAGTCAAATCCACTCATCACATCCCTCCTTTAGAGGTGCAATTTGATTCAGTGCTTGGCCAAACACACAGTGGCTCATTGTCAGTTCTATGCCTTATGTTCTGATCACAAAAGTCTTTTTCCTGACCCAGACTTCATATCTGCCCGCTTGCTGTGGCTTCTGGTTATGTCACATAATTACTAATGTAATTTCACCCTAAGATGAGGCTTTCTACTGTTGAATACCAGTATTAAATGAGAACAGAGTTAAACACAAAATTTTCAAAAGATGACATTCATGCCCAAAGCAGAAATGACTGTAATAAGCTTTTTCTAATAAAACACTGTCCTATATAGATTGTATTTCTTTCCTTTAAATTTTTTAAAAATTATTTTTCAGTTTTATTGAGATAAATTGATGTATAATATTATAATAGTTTAAGGTATATACATATTGTGAAATGATTGAAACAGTAAAGTTAATTAACAGATCCATTATCTCACATCTTTACTTTTTTTTTCTTTTGGCAAGCAAAGTTAAGATTGACTCCCTTAGCAACTTTCAAGTATATGATACAGGATTATTAACTTTAGTCTCCATGCTGCATATAGATCCCCAGAACTCATTCATCTTATGGCAGGGGGTTGTACCTTTGAACAATATCTCCCTATTTTCTACTCTCCCTCCAGCCCTTGGCTAGCACTATCTACTCCCTATTCCTATAAGTTTGGATATTTTAGATTCCATATACCATAAAGCTCTCAAGGTCCATTCCTTTCCATAAATAGTAGGCTTTCCTTCTTTTATGCCTGAATAATACTCCATTGTACATATATGTACCATATCTTCTTTATCCAGTCACCCACTGGTGGACTTTTAGGTTACTTTCATGTCTTGGCTATTATGAATAACACTGCAGTGAACATTGAAGTGTGGTTATCCCTTCAAGAAAGTGATTTCATTTCCTTTATATATAGCCAGAAATAGGTCATATGGTAATTCTAAGTTTAATTTTTTGAGGAGACTTCATGCTGTTTTCCATAGTGGTTATACCAATTTACATTCTGACTAACAGTGCAAAAGAATTTTCTTTTCTCCACATCCTTGCCAACATTTATTGTCTTTTTCTGTTGATGGCCATTCTAACAATGTGAGGAAGTGCTTTAGTTTGGATTGGATTTCCCTGGTGATTGCTGTTTTTACACATTTTTTTCATATATCCATTGGCCATTTGTATGTCTTCTTGGAAAAAAGCTGGTTCGTGTTCTCTGCTCACTTTTTAATTGGGTTTGGAGGATTTTGCTACTGAGTGATATAAGTTCATTATATATTGCAGATAGTAGCCCCTTATCAGATCTACATTTATCGAATCTTCTCTCTAATTCTTTGGTTGCCTCTTCATTGTATTCACCATTTCTTTTGCTGTGTAGGTTTTTAGATTGAAGTTGTTCTACTTATTCATTTCTGCTTTGTTGTTTTGACCAATGACAAGTAGCTTTCCCTTTGTTTTCTTCCAGGAGTTTTATAGTTTTCAGGTCTTACACTTGTCTTTAATACATTTTGAGATAAATTTTGTGAGTAGCATAAGTGTTCAACTTCATTTTTTGCATATCTGGTTTTGCCTATTGAGTATTCTTAGGTCTCTTTCTCAAAAATTAGTTGACCATTTATCAGAGACTTTATTTCAGAGTTCTCTATTCTATTCTGTTGGTCTACATGTCTGCATTTAAGAACCCACTTGTCATTTCAGGAGATGAAAAAGACACAGGTTTGATTCCCTGGTCAGGAAGATATCCTGGAGAAGGAAATGGTGATCTACTGCGGTATTCTTGCCTGGAGAATCCCATGGACAGAGGAGCCTGGCAGGCTACAGTCNTTCTCTATTCTATTCTGTTGGTCTACATGTCTGCATTTAAGAACCCACTTGTCATTTCAGGAGATGAAAAAGACACAGGTTTGATTCCCTGGTCAGGAAGATATCCTGGAGAAGGAAATGGTGATCTACTGCGGTATTCTTGCCTGGAGAATCCCATGGACAGAGGAGCCTGGCAGGCTACAGTCCATAGAGTCACAAAGAGTTGGATATGACTGAAGTGACTGAGCATGCAGCACGCATGCTGTTTGACTATTACAGCTTTGTATAAGAAAATCAGAAAATTGATGCTCAAACTTTATTCTCACTCAAGATTGATTTGGCTATTTGGGATTATTTATGGTCTATCAGATATCATGTGGTCTATCATGTGGTCCATGAAATTTAACGACGCTTGCTCCTTGGAAGGAAAGTTATGACCAACCTAGACAGCATAATAAAAAGCAGAGACATTACTTTGTCAACAAAGGTCCATCTAGTCAAAGTTATGGTTTTTCCAGTGGTCATGTATGGATGTGAGAGTTGGACTATAAAGAAAGCTGAGCACCAAAGAATTGATGTAGAAGACTCTTGAGAGTCCCTTGGACTGCAAGGAGATCCAACCAGTCCATCCTAAAGGAGATCAGTCTTGGGTGTTCATTGAAAGGACTGATGTTGAAACTGAAACTCCGGTACTTTGGGCACCTAATGTGAAGAACTGACTAATTTGAAAAGACCCCGATGCTGGGAAAGATTGAAAGCAGGAGGAGAAGGGGATGACAGAGGATAAGATGGTTGGATGGCATCACCAACTCAATGGACATGGGTTTGGGTGGACTCCGGGAGTTGGTGATGGACAGGGAGACCTGGCGTGCTGCGGTTCATGGGGTCACAAAGAGTTGGACACGACTGAGCAACTGAACTGGGCTGAACTGTGATCTATATTCATTTTAGAATTACTTGCTCTTTGAAAAATGCCATTGGAATTTTGAAGAACTTCTTTTTAGGATTTTTTGTAAGGCATCTCTTGTGGTAATAAATTGCCTTAGATTTTGCTTGTTGTTGTTGTTTAGTTTCTAAGTCATGTCTGATTCTTTTGGGACCCCATGGACTGTAGCCAGCCAGACTTCTTTCTCCACGGGATTTCCCAGGCAAGGACACTGGAGGAAGTTACCATTTCCTTCTCCAGGGATTGAACCTGTGTCTTCTGCATTGACAGGCAGATTCTTTACTGCTGAACCACCAGGGAAGTCTCAGCTTTCGTTTGTCTCTCCTTCACTTCTGAAGGGCAGTTTTTCTATTATACTATTCTGGTTTGGCAGTTTTTCTTTCAATACTTTGAATATGTCATTCCACTCTCTCCTGGTCTGAAAGTTTTCTGCAGAGAAATACACTGATAGCCTGATGAAGTTCCCTTGTATAGAATGAGTCATTTTTTCTCTTGTTGCTCTCAAGATTTTTTTGCTTATCTTCTTTGGGTTGATCTTGCTTGGAGTTTGATCTTCCTGAACCTGGATATCCGTAATCTCTTCCAAGATCTGGGACGTTTTCAGCTTTTATTATTTTAAATAAACTTCTGCCCCTTTCTTTCTCTCTTCTCCGTCTGGGATTTCTATTACTCAATTTTTTTTTTTTTCATTTGGTGGTGTCTCATTTACATTTTTTTCATTCTTTTTCATTATTTTTCTTCCTATTCCTCTAACTTGCTAATTTCAAATGCCCTGTCTTTGATTTTGCTGATTCTTTTTCTCTACATGATTCAGTCTGTTGTTAAACTCTCTATTGAATTTTTGGTTGTGTCATTATATTGTTCAACTCCTGGGTTTACTTTGGCTCTTTATCATTGCTTCTATTTCTTTATTAAACTTATCATTTTGTTCATGAGCTGTATTCCTGATTTTATTTAGTTGACTCAAATTCTCTTGCAGTTCATTTAGTTACTTTAAGATGATTGTTTTGAATTCTGTGTTAGATGAATTTTAGATTTCCACTTTTGAGGGATCGTTTACTAGTACTTTATGAATATTCACTGGTGGTGTCATATTTGCTTGATTTCTTGCGATTTATGTAACCTTGCTTTGGGTCTATACATTTGAAGGAGCAAGCTTCCATTTCAAGTTTAACAGACTAGACTAGTGCCCTGGTGGTCTAGTGGCTAGGATTCAGTGTTTCACTGCCGCAGCCTGGGTTCAGTTCCTGGTCAGGGAAGGTGTGTTTTGTGGACTAGTGGTAAATAACCTGTCTGCCTGTGCAGGAAACATAAGAGATGCAGGTTTGATTCCTGGGTCTGGAAGATCCCCTGGAGGAGGGCATGGTGGCAACCCACTCCAGTATTCTTGCCTGAAGAATCCCAAGGACAGAGGAGCTTGGTGGGCTATAATCCATAGGGTCACAAAGAGTCAGACACGACTGAAGTGACTTAGCACGCATGCACACATGACAGGTTGAGCAGGCAAAGAATTTTTCTTGAGGTTGCCTCTGAAATCACAGTCATGTTTGGTCAGAGCTGGTTATGAGGCTGTTGCAGGATATATATACAGTGTGATTAGCAGTTGATGAGCTTGTTACCAGGGAATTGGGTGCGCATGGATCCTGTCTGGTGCCTGGTAGATGGGATGGCCTCCAGGACCTTGTTCAGTGGGGTAGCACTGGGACATGGATCACTTCAGGGTCCACAGTTGGGTTCTCAGATAGTGGGCCTATTACCAGGTGGGTGGCCTAAGTGACTCTCACCAAGTTCCTGGGAAGGATTGCTGCCTGGATGTGCACCTGTGTGGGCAGGAATAACTCTGGACCACAGCTGAGTATGCTTGAATCTAAGCCGCAGGGATACTGTAGGATCCACAGCTAAGACTGATGTCTGCAAACATGGCTTTAGAGGCATAGATGGATGTGTCTCCCACCAGGTTCCTGGATGAGCTGGCCTGGTCCCTTACCATGGCTGGAACTAAGTACAGGGCTCTTTTAGCACCTCCTGGGTTGTAGACATGAGTTTTTCTCTCATGTAGACCGTGCTTTCAAAATCAGTTTTGAACTCTCCTTTCTAAATCTTTAAAAATAAAGCACCAGAAATACACAAAATTATTTCTTTAATTCTAAAGAATAAGAATCAGGACTATTATTTTAATCTAGTTTGCCTCCAAAAGAAGTTGTTGAATTTAATGTCAACTTATAAACTTGTGGCTCTACTCAAGTGGGAGAACTACTAGATTAGATTGTATCCGGTCAGAAATAGTTATTCTAGAGATTTTTGAAAAGCTATTTTCTAGTATACCTCCACTTTTTGTATTAGATTATTTTACTGTAAGCTACATGAATGGTTAAACCCAGTTTACAACTTTTCTTCAATCTAATTATTCCTTAGTATTATTTGAAATTGACTATCCATGAACATTAAACTCTTGTTAAACACTCTTGCTATTGTTACTGCTAAGTCGCTTCAATCATGTCGACTCTGTGCGACCCCATAGATGGCAGCCCACTAGGCTCCCCGCCCCTGGGATTTTCCAGGCAAGAACACTGGAGTGGGTTGCCATTTCCTTCTCCATAAACACTCTTAGGAGGAATATTTAATAATGGAGAAACCTCTACACACACACACACACACGCACACACACACACACACACACGAAACCACTGTATATTTAAATTCTGTTTATATTTCTTTAACATCATATTTCTTTAACACATGAAACCACTGTATATTTAAATTTTTTATATTTCTTTAACATAAACCACTGTATATTTAAATTCTATTTATATTTCTTTAATATCATATTTCTTTAACACCAAAAACCACTGTATATTTAAATTCTGTTTATATTTCTTTAATATCATTTATATTTCTTTAACATCATGAAAATATGCAAATAATTTTCTTTCTTCTTTTTCAAAATATTAATGCAGGCCTCTTTCCTGTTGAAAAGACATTCGTAACCAGAAGCCAAAGGCTGTTGCTGCCAAAGGCTGCTGCTTTTGATACAACCAAAGGATGTTTTAAAAATTTGATTAATTTAAAAATGAACTAGTCACTGTTTTCCATCCTTTTCCAGAACAAGAAGGTAGCCATGGCAAGGAAAACATAGAAATTCGTAAGTGATGTTGGCTAATACACCAGAAGCCTCAAATAACCCTTTTCTTTTCATATACAAGACTTAATACAATGCTAGATCATTGATTCTAATGGAGATGCTTCAGAATAAGGGTGCCACTGTTGAAATGTGATCTTTCATTGTCATTTAATTTCCACTCTTAAAGAGACAACCATTGCATGTGAAAATAAGAATAATGTCTGATAATGTCCTATCAGGGCTTCCCCAATAGCTCAGCTGGTAAAGAATCCACCTGCAATGCAGGATACCCCATTTCGATTCTTGGGTCAGGAAGATCCTCTGGAGAAGGGATAGGCTACCCACTCCAATGTCCTATCAAATGCATCACATAACTGAGAAGTGCTGGTTATCCGACTGGAATTTCCTTCCCTGGATCTTAGTTCCCTGACCAGGTATTGCACCTGTGCTCCCTACAACAGAAGCACAGTCTTAACCACTAGATCAGCAGAGAAGTTCTTGAGATTCCTTCTTCTACTGGTAGCTACCAAAATGTCAGATGGGGCTTCCCAGGCGGTGCAATGGTAAAGAATCCGCCTGCCATTGCAGGAGATGCAAGAGATGCTGTTTCGATCCCTGAATCAGGAAGATCGCCTGGAGGAGGAAGTGACACACTCCAGTAGTCTTGCCTAGAAAATTCCATGGACAGAGGAGCTTGGCAGGCTACAATCTATGAGGCTGCAGAGTAGCACATGACTGAGTGACTAAGCATGCATACACAGAAAATGTCAGATAAGATGGAAGAGCTGCAGAGGTGGTGTGAATACAGCATCAGTAATGATGCTGCATTAGAGACAGTGGATTTTCTATGGAAATCGAGTATCTCAGAAACAGGAGGAGTAACAGATATCTTGGGCCAGTATTGATTTAAGGAAAAAATGTTTCAGTTCAGTTCAGTTCAGTCGCTCAGTCGTGTCTGACTCTTTGCGACCCCATAAATTGCAGCACGCCAGGCCTCCCTATTCATCACCATCTCTCGGAGTTCACTCAGACTCACGTCCATCAAGTCCGTGATGCCATCCAGCCATCTCATCCTCGGTCGTCCCCTTCTCCTCCTGCCCCCAATCCCTCCCAGCATCAGAGTCTTTTCCAATGAGTCAACTCTTCGCATGAGGTGGCCAAAGTACTGGAGTTTCAGCTTTAGCATCATTCCTTCCAAAGAAATCCCAGGGTTGATCTCCTTCAGAATGGACTGGATGGATCTCCTTGCAGTCCAAGAGACTCTCAAGAGTCTTCTCCAACACCACAGTTCAAAAGCATCAATTCTTCGGCGCTCAGCTTTCTTCACAGTCCAACTGTCACATCCATGCATGACCACTGAAAAAACATAGCCTTGACTAGACAGACTTTACTTAGCAAAGTAATGTCTCAGCTTTTGAATATACTATCTAGGTTGGTCGTAACTTTTCTTCCAAGGAGTAAGCGTCTTCTAATTTCATGGCTGCAGTCACCATCTGCAGTGATTTTGGAGCCCCCCAAAATAAAGTCTGACAGTGTTTCCACTGTTTCCCCATCTATCTCCCATGAAGTGATCGGACCGGATGCCATGATCTTCATTTTCTGAATGTTGAGCTTTAAGCCAACTTTTTCACTCTCCTCTTTCACTTTCATCAAGAGGCTTTTTAGCTCCTCTTCATTTTACCAGGGATAAATGATATTAATGTCTCCCAAAGTGAGAATCCCTCACCAACAGCACTAACCTCTCTTGGGAAATTATCAGACATGCAAATTCTTGGGCCACATTTGAGACTTACTGGAATCTGAAACTCTACAGTATAGAGGTGTTTTAACAAGTCCTTCAGATGATTCTACTGGACTCTTAAGCTTGAAAACCACTGGTCTAGAATAAGTAATGATTTTTCCAAAGAAAGCAATGGGGACTTGATTAGAAGCTCAGTTGGGAAGGAGCTGGCTGAATGTTGGGAAAGCAGAGTCATGCTCAGTGGCAATGCCAAGTGTGCTGATTCTGATGACACAATTTATGGCTGAACACAGGGTTATATTTTATTAGCCATTGTCTGGAACAGTTAAGTTTCCCAGACCTGAAAAAGAAAACTGCTATACAGATGATACGGGCTTCCCAGGTGACGTTAGTGGTAAAGAATCCACCTGCCAATACAGGAAACTAAGAGACACGAGTTCGATCCTTGGGTTGGGAAGATCTCCTGGAGGAAGGCATGGCAACTTGCTCCAGTATTCTTGCCTGGAGGATCCAATGGACAGAGGAGCCTGGAGGGCTCTTATCCGTAGGGTCACAAAGAGTTGGAAACCACTGAAGCATCACAGCAGGCACACATACATACAGATAAGGAACATTTGAGATTTATTTCCAATGAAACTGCTCACAAATCTGGCCAAGGTACATTGAGACAATTGACATGCACTAAACTTATTTAAAACATTTTCTCTAATTTGGGCAATCTCAGGCATTTACACTAAATTAAGCAAAGTACCTGTCTTAGGAAAAATATGATCTGTGAGCAGGCAACTAAGAGACTCCTGTCAGAGATTATATAACCCTGGAAGTGTCTCTAAAATCAGCCACATAATTAGGAATATTTTGTAGGCTTATCATATCACATTGACATAATGAGAGCAAAGAAAAAAATGGCTACAGCATAAATGCATACATACTGCAAGTTCTGCACACCTATGCACAATACGAGAAAATTACTAGCTTTCCTATAACTAAGGATTATCACAATTTAAAATTGTAAAAGTATTTCATGAATTAAACTAAAATGCCATTTAGCAGATTTTTCAAAGTTATGTGTCTAAAAATTATTTGACTTTACTAGCATTGCATAAATTTTATAGTTTAAATAGGAAAGATGTTTTAGTTATATTTGTTATGAAAATGTGAACTTTTATTCATGTCAGGCATGGATTATTATTATTAAAATTATTCTAAAAAGTTGTCATCAAGTCAAGACATTATAAATGAACACAGAATACTGTCAGTTTGACTAAAGCTTGTAGGTGATTTTTTCAACATCTTCAGGGTAGGTCGAATATTTATATACTTAAGTAGCTCAGACATTGTATGTAACCGATTTAAAGGGCAGTGACATTAAGATAGCTATGTATTTAATATTCCCTTTGGAGCGTTAAGCCCTTTTTCATGATTAACTTACCTCCTGGAGCTCATGCTTTTTGAGGACATAGTCCCTTACTTCTCTGATTATCTCAACTCTGAGACCCTGCCTGATAGGACCCCTACTGTCTATCTGTCCCTTGAAATAAATCTCTGTTTTCTGTGCCTACCATTCATCAATGGGGTTATTTTGCCATTATATAAAAAGTGCTACATTTTGTGTTGGAAATTTTCTATTGTCCATCCTCAATTAATTCTCTACTCTTCTCCAATCTGCTCTTTACTCCAAGAAGTTCATCAGTATAAACTGCATTATCCCAGCTGACTGCCTTACTCTCTGGCAATGGTTTGCATTCAGCCAGTGTGGAGCACGGGCAGGAGAGAAAAGTGTACTGGGAGGATGAATCCTGAGAAGTGCCTCCCTATGATCCCTCCCCGATAGGCTGAGACCACTTGGCTGTTTTCCACCAAAGGCCACAGTGGCTGGAAGGCCTTTTCCTGCAGTCATTCTTAGTGAGTTCCATTACCTGTTCCCTGTCTTCCTCTCATTTCTCTTAACCCTGTTAAACTGTCCTGTTACCCATGTGAGTGGGCCAACTCTTTCCTTCAGAGAAGGAAGCCTTGACTGTTGCAATTTTGTTCACAAATATTTGCTGGGTATGTAATAACCAAAGAAATAAAGCAGTACCAGAACCACCCCATTTCTTTCTTCTATCCTTTCGCTGGTTTTCAGAAAGTCAGAGGCATTTGTATCACAGTGACATGTCTAATTCTGGTCTTAGAAAGGCAAAACAAGCACCAGAGTAGAAGTATTAAAATCCTTAAACTTGATAGGATAAATAACCTGATGTAAGCCATGATGCCTTATGTCTATAGAACACTTTACGGCTTATTAGATGCTCTCACATACATAATCTCACTTAAAAAAAAAACTATGTCTGGGGAATGATGATAAAAGAAAGGCAAAAATTGACTTCATAACTTTGCAGCTTGGGTGCAACGTTTTATGTTTTTAGAGAACATCTTGTTCTATATCTATGTATGTAGCCATTTCAATGCACATAAATCTCATGCATGTGAAAGTCCCTTAGTAAGCATTCAATAAATGATGTTTCCTTTCTCTAACCCCATATGCAGTATCTAATTTTGCCGTAGTGTTGAACGTTATCTAAATAACTGCCTGGATTTTAAGAATTCAAACAAGTATTCTATACTGAAGGAGCTTGCAATGCAGTTGGGAGGTAAGTTATTTTTCTACTTATTATTTAAATCACCTCAGAACTTACTGACTTAAAAACAATAAGTGTTTGTTAACTTTACCAATTTCTATGAGTCACTAGTTTGAGTCAAAAGCTTGTTTAATCAAATGCAAGTTTATTCACGGGAGTAAGAAATTGAGAGAGGCTGAATCATATACCTATCATGTCAACTGATTCTGAAGATAAAACTAAGTTCATTTTTTCTGTTTTACTGAATTCTGGTAATGTTTAGCATTATTCCTGAATACTGATCTTGATTTTGGCCCCTTGTTTAGATTATTTTTACATATAGAGGATTGTGTCTGATTTCTATTTTGCCTTTCTCATGGAGCCCAGAACTGTGCTCAACACATAATCAGAATTCAGAATAGATTTACTGAAGAAGTCAATAAGTTGATTGAGGCTTGTTCATTTCCCATCCACTCCATTGCCTTATCAATAGGGAGAAAGGTATAACTTCCGTCAGAACTGTCTTGTTAAATAAATGAGCATCCACTTGTACTTGTCATGGTTATAGGATGCAGGGAAATGTGTTTTCACAATAGGCCTGAGAGTTACCTGTGACTGTTGCTAAGGGAACAGAAGGAAGGAAGGCAAGCAGGGTCCTCTGCTGCTTGGCTCCCCTGGGGTGGCTTTTTGAACCCTAATGTTACTCTATCAGTTGCTTCCAGCTTGGCAGACAATAGGCTTCTTTGGTAACTTAAATATGGTAACAAATACCAAGGTTTGCTCTTTATGTCTTATCAATTTTCTATCTTACTAAGGTAGGTGAAATCCACAATGACTGTGCTGAGGGAATAGCGTAAGAACAATGCAGTGCATGGGGGATAAATAATTCATTTTGAAGGTCACTATACTGGATCAGTTGCAATGAAATGATGTCACTAAATATAGAGGATTTCTGGAGGGGAACTTGGAAATAAAGGTGAAAACTTTGTGTAAAGACTTAGCCACTGGCTATATTTCAGAGCATGATTTCTAACAAGAGCAGGCCAAATTATTTTTAGAAGTATTCATGGGGGCCAATAAAGGTTTATGACAACTTTATATAATGAAGACTTAAAATTTTATTATGCAGTTTGAAATCACCACCATGCCCTGTAAAGTTAAACCTAGCACTTGAAAAAAGGCAGGAACAAAATCTTAGGAATTTCACTCATAGAATCTTAACTGTAAACAGATTAGGAAGATCCTGCAAACACTCTGGAAATATGCTCTTACTATGATCTAGGAACTCCTCATGAGATGAAATTTAGCAAATTCTGATGCTGAAGTTTGGTGTTCTGTTAAGAAAAATACATGTCTGTGTGTATACACACACACACACTGGAATTTTATTTAGCCATGAGGAAAGAGGATAACCTACTGCCATTTGTGGAACCTCATGGAGTAGCACAGAATTGGACATGACTGAAGCGACTTAGCAGCAGCAGCAAGCACATTATGCTAAATGAGAAAGGCAAGTACTGTGTGATATCACTCAAGTGTGGAATCTAAAAAGTTAAACTTACAAAAACAAAGAGTGGTATGGTGGATACAAGGGGATGTGGGACACGGGATTAAGACTGATGTTTCTCAAAAAACTAGAAAATAAACTGTAAACATTTAAAGCACAATATAATGAATACAGATAACAATATTGTACTATAATCATCAAACTTGGTGTTTAGTGGTTTAGTCACTAAGTCATGTCCAACTCTTGCAACCTCATGGACTGTAGCCTGCCAGTCTCCTCTGTCCATGGGATTCTCCAGGCAAGAATACTGGAGTGGGTTGCCATTTTCCTTCTTCTACTTGCTAAGAGACTAAAACTTAACTAGCTCATCCACTAAAAAGAAGGAATAATTATGTAATATGATAAATGTGCTAAATTTTGCTGCAATGATAATATATACATATATCAAATTAGCATGTCATATACCTTAAGTTTACAAAATGCTGTATTGTCAGGTATATTAAATTTTTTTTAAATTGAATTTTGAAATTGAATTTTTTAGATTTCAATTTTAAAAAGTGAATTTTGTCTCCTTATATACAAACAAAAGATTGCTCTTTTACCTTTTACCCATTGGCCATAGTTAAAAGCATTAGGGCCATGAAAAAGCATGTAATTTTTTTTTTTTTTTTTTTAATGAAAGGCTTCTTACTACTAGGCTGACTCACTTATTTTCTTCTCCTGGGTCTATGATGGGAAAANCTTTTACCCATTGGCCATAGTTAAAAGCATTAGGGCCATGAAAAAGCATGTTTTTTTTTTTTTTTTTTTAATGAAAGGCTTCTTACTACTAGGCTGACTCACTTATTTTCTTCTCCTGGGTCTATGATGGGAAAAGGGAGGGGTGGTGGGTTGTTAGGCAGCCCCCTCCCCATTTCCCTTCCTTATGCTTCTCCTCCCTCACCTTCCTCTAGATAGCCGCTCCTTTCTCCTTAAAAATGGATTGAGTAGGAGAGAGGACTGGTGAAGCCAGGAAAGGTTTACCTGATGGGTGAGACCACGATATGGCACTGATGCTGTCTGGGCTGGATGCATCTAGAGTCCTATTACTCCTCTAGGTGAGCCTCTTAGGCAGGATCAAAATAACTCCAGCTCTCCCCACATTTCTACCCTGAGCACAAGTATACCCACTCCCACTGCAGCCCATTCTGCTCTGCTGCACTGGGCAGCTGGCCAGCCACCATCTTGCCTTTTGGTTGTTTTGGGTGTGAGTCTGGTACCAGTCTCTGAAGTTCACCAACTCTAGATTTCCAAGTCAAGCTTTCCAAGTGGCTTTCTTGAAGCTCATCTGTCTCTGCTTGATGTGGGGAGAAAGCACAAGTACATTCCTCCCCTGACTCCTTGTAGCGATGAGGGGAAGGGGGATTGGGGAGCACAAAGACTGTCCCAACACTAGAGTAGCTACTTCTGAAGGAGTTATCTCCAAAACTGGGCCCGCCTCTTTGTAACACCAGCCCCTTATCTACCACTAGATTTGTTGACTTGTCTTTTATTCCCCTCATAATTCCTGCACAAGGACTCTATCATCATACTTTGAAATATGAAAGGAGTGTTTAGCACCTCAGTGTTGCCCTCCTTTGGGGCTCCAAACAAAACTGAGGCAAAGAGTCCTGCTTTAACATCCTAATACGCAAATATCACGCTTTACTCTCTTGTCTACTCTGTCTTTTGATTTTCAAATTCAATTTGGATGTCAAATTCCTCTACACAGTACTTTCCTCCTCAAACCCTTGTCCATCCTATAATTTCCCTCACTGGATTTCCTACCACTGAAAATATCCTACCCCTTCCTCAGTCCACTAATAGTCCTTGTCTCTGTTTTTTCAGCGTATTGTTTTATCTTTCACTGTAGAAAGTTCATGGTGGCTTTCTTCAGGTCTAAAAGATTATTTTTTAAGCCACTTTTCCAAGGTCTCATTTTGTTCACTTCTTTTTTTTTTTTCTGTGTCCTGTTTGGTTTCCTGTTTCCTAGTTACTCTGCTCATTCACTGCCCTGGGACTATGTCCTAAGTCAAAACTGGGCCTTGCTCTGACTACACTGCTACTTCAGCCATAATCAACAAGTACTCACTAAACACTTACAGTGTACTTAATGCTTTTCTGACAGTATGTAAGATCAGGGAACTTTAAGGACTATGCTTAAGGAGTTTCACTTTCATTAGTCAGGACAAAACATATCTCCGCCCCCCACCAAAAAAATAGAGATTACTCATTGTGCTAAAATATTTGATCTGAAAATGTGCAGGTTTTCATTTGCACCATAAAATTTTGGACTAAAAAGTTTTCAAATTTAAAACCTCTTCTGAATGTGAAGGCTTTCCGCATTGTTCACAGACAGCTTACCTATTTTACACTATTTTGGGGGGTTTTTTTAGCCCCACAGCTTTTGACATCCTACCTCTATGATGAAGGATCAAATCCATGCCCTTCACTCTCACTGGAAGCATGGACTGTCATAGAAATCCCCTTTTCTTGAAAAATTTTTTTTTTTTTTAGTTTGACACTTTTTAACATGTTAGATCCACAGATGCACCTGCCTTAGCTTTCTACCACTAACATAAATTTTCCATAAATTGTTCATGAAATACATTTTAAATTTAGATTTTTGCACATTTGAAGGTTCCCAAATGGTACTAGTGGTTAAGAATCTGCCTGCTATTCCAGAGACACAAAAGACATGGGTTCAATTCCCAGATCAAGAAGATCCCCTGGAGGAGAAAATGGCAACCCACTCCAGTATTCTTGCCTAGGAAATCCCATGGACAGAAGAGTCTGGCAGGCTACAGTCTGTGGGGTCGTGAAGAGTCAGACACAACTTAGCAACTCAGCACACACACATTAATGACATCATTTTACTTTCAATTATATCCATGCCTGATATTTAGCATCTAAGTTATTGGGTAAAGAATCAGATTCTTTTTTTCTTTTGTCATTCTTTTCCATCAGGCAAATGTATTAGATGTTCTGAGCTTTATGAAGATGATAATAATGTTAATGACAATAATAATGACATACACTTTCCAAAGTGCTGTCATGTACATTATCTTATCTCATTCTAAAAATGCACTGAGATGATTATAACTACTCTGTTCATGACTGAACCTCTCACAGCTCATAATAGCTCCTCTGCCTCCCACCAGCTCTGCCACAGACACTTTGCAGAGAACTACAGCCCTGGGTTCTGTTGCTCAGGAAAATCCTCAGGCTCCAAACCCAGTTGTTCACACTTCTCTGACTCAAACTGCAAACCTGTTGATTTGGTTCCCTTTCTTGCCCTTCAACTTTCTTTTTAGACCTGACTAGAAAGGTCCTTCTAGTCAAGGCTATGGTTTTTCCAGTAGTCATGCATGGATGTGAGAGTTGGACTGTGAAGAAAGCTGAGCGCCGAAGAATTGATGCTTTTTAACTGTGGTGTTGGAGAAGACTCTTGAGAGTCCCTTGGACTGCAAGGAGATCCAACCAATCCATTCGAAGGAGATCAGCCCTGGGATTTCTTTGGAAGGAATGATGCTAAAGCTGAAACTTCAGTACTTTGGCCACCTCATGCAAAGAGTTGACTCATTGGAAAAGACTCTGATGCTGGGAGGGATTGGGGGCAGGAGGAGAAGGGGACGACCGAGGATGAGATGGCTGGATGGCATCATGGACTCGATGGACGTGAGTCTGAGTGAACTCCNNNNCAGCCCTGGGATTTCTTTGGAAGGAATGATGCTAAAGCTGAAACTTCAGTACTTTGGCCACCTCATGCAAAGAGTTGACTCATTGGAAAAGACTCTGATGCTGGGAGGGATTGGGGGCAGGAGGAGAAGGGGACGACCGAGGATGAGATGGCTGGATGGCATCACCAACTTGATGGACGTGAGTTTGGGTGAACTCTGGGAGTTGGTGATGGACAGGGAGGCCTGGCGTGCTGCGATTCATGGGATCGCAAAGAGTCGGACACAACTGAGCAACTGAACTGAACTGAGTTGACTTGTTTCTCAGGCCTGCCTTACTCCAGAACATGCATTTTGGTTCCACCTTGCTCTGTGCCTTCTAGTCGGTGCCGTCATGACCCACTCTCAGCTACAGAACTTGGGATCACATTCAGGGAGGAAGCTCATCATCAGTCATTGCCAACAGAAGGAGTAATCTAAAACTCCCAGTTTAGAGACCCCTCAGGAGTTACTATTTTCTCCCCATGTGGAAGCATGATTCTAGGACACAATATCCTCCATGAACACACCCCATCATTCTGAAGACCGATGGTCATTGTTGTCGTTAATGTAGATTTGTTATTAGCACAAAATGAAGTCAATTTTCCAACACATGTGATGATATTAATGTGTGATCCTTGGAACTATGTTAGATGACTTCCAATTCTACAATTTGGTATTTCTTCAATGCTTTTCCTTATGAAACTCTACCACTACTAGCCCAGCTTTTGTTTCACAAAGGATTATATAAACAGCCCACATTGAGCCATAGTAGTGCTAATGACTTGAAGGAATTAAAAACCGAGCAGATAAATACAGGGATGGTAGAAGCCGGAAGGATGGCAATTATGAGAGATGAGTCAGTCGAGCATTGCCTCTACAAGAAGAGTTTGCACATGGCATGCCTTTAGCCTAGCTACTCAGTTCAGTTCAGTTCAGTTCAGTTGCTCAGTCGTGTCCGACTCTGCGACCCCATGAATTGCAGCACGCCAGGCCTCCCTGTCCACCACCATCTCCCGGAGTTCACTCAAACTCATGTCCATCGAGTTGGTGATGCCATCCAGCCATCTCACCCTCTGTCGTCCCCTTCTCCTCCTGCCCCCAATCCCTCCCAGCATCAGGGTCTTTTCCCATGAATCAACTCTTAGTATGAGGTGGCCAAAATATTGGAGTTTCAGGTTTAGCATCAGTCCTTCCAATGAACACCCAGGACTGATCTTTAGGATGGACTGGTTGGATTTTCTTGCAGTCCAAGGGACTCTCAAGAGTCTTCTCCAACACCAGAGTTCAAAAGCATCAATTCTTCGGTGCTCTGCCTTCTTCACAGTCCAACTTTCACATCCATACATGACCACAGGAAAAACCATAGCCTTGACTAGGCGGACCTTAGTCGGCAAAGTAATGTCTCTGCTTTTGAATATACTATCCAGGTTGGTCATAACTTTTCTTCCAAGGAGTAAGCGTCTTTTAATTTCATGGCTGCAGTCACCATCTGCAGTGATTTTGGAGCCCAAAAAAATAAAGTCTGACACTGTTTCCACTGTTTCCCCATCTATTTCCCATGAAGTGATGGGACC
>SJYX01016781.1:197405-209617 GCA_006410675.1 Oreotragus oreotragus | reverse complement strand
CACACACACACACACACACACACACACACACACTCATATTCTAGTTGAGGAGTCAGACTATAAACACATAATTTAAATTATACAGATTCTATTTATGACATGATTGAAAAGGCAGCACTATAGTGATGGAAAAAACATGAGTGGTTGTTAAAATTTAGGGTTGATGTGGTGTGATATTGGTTATATGTGGCTCTGCACACACTAAAATTCATGGAAATGCATATCTTAAATTAAAGTTGAATTACTGAACATTAAAATAAAACCCAAAGATATAGAATTTTCAATAAGCAGACTGGTTAAAATATAATAAACTTACAGTACCAAGTTTTATTAATGATGTGCAACAACTGAACAATTCATTTACTGCTGGTAGAAAGTAGATTTGTACAACAATTTTAGAAAACTCCTTGGCATATCTACTACATATGCATACCTTATAACCCCAAAATTCATGTCCTATAAATATGCCCAACAAAAAATGCAGACATAAGACTTTAAAAACTGTGCAATGTATATCTAAGTAGTATTCATAATGGATTGGTGTGTGTTTGATATTTTCAAGAACAAAAAGAACCTCAAGGTAATTTTTTAATGAGCTAGTAATTTAAATTTAAAAAATTAATTTCTGAATCTTTTTAAAGTCATTTTCATACTTAAAAACATATAATGTAAAACAAGTTTATAATTGTTAGAATTCAAGATTTTAAGCATGAAAAAATTTAAAATGTAAATAAAATACAGTCTTCCTAAATTAAAATTGTAAATAAGAGTGCCAGTTTCAGATGCATTAAATTATATATATATATATGTATATATATATATAAAACTATGTCTGAGCTCTACTATTGAAATATGGAAACAATGACTAGTATCAATATTGATAATTACCTTTAGTTACTATACTATATTCTCTGAACACCATTTTCCTCTAAGGGTATCAGGGCTAATTTAATGTCTGAGGTAGCTATACTCAATTCCTTGGTCAGGACGATCCCCTGGAGGATATCATGGCAACCCATTCCGGTATTCTTCCTGGAGAATTCCATGGACAGAGGAGCCTGGAGGGCTACAGCCCACAGGGTTGCAAACAGCTGGACACAACTGAAGCTTCTAAGGTGCACGGTACCTAGCTCTACTAGTAAGATGAAGCAAGATCCTGTTACACAAGACAGAAATGAACCCAGAAAGGCGTCACATGAATGTTAAATGCCATTTATTCATGCTTGTCCTTGGTAACTCAGATGTTAAAGAATCTCCCTGCAATGCAGGAGATCCCACTATGATCCCTGAGTCTGGAAGATCCCCTGGAGAAGGAAACGGCAACCCACTCCAGTATTCTTGCCTGGAGAATTCTACCGTCAGAGGAGCCTGGCCAGCTACACCCCAGGGGGTCGCAGAGTTGGACAGGGCTGAATGACTAACACTAACGCAATAAATAAATGAGTGACCATTTGTGTTATGAACATACTCTACAAACATCATCACAAGAAAGCATGATATTTTTTAATGTGCCTAGTATTGCATTAGCTCCTCAAAGAAACAAAATTATTCTCTACTTTGTAAGCTGTACCTAAAAAATCACTGTCTATCGATAAAAAGAAGGAAGGCAGCATCTCCTAAAACATCCCTTATCCCTAGATATGATTAAAAAAAGAAGATAGAACTATATTATCTATCGAGACTTGAATAATCCATGTTAAACTAAAGATGAAAATCTAAAAATTGTGAAATTATTAAAACATACATCAAAAATTTATTTTTCTGTGTGTTGTCTTAATATATTGTCAGATCATAATATATTTTATCTAAAGAGCAATCAATCATATAAAGACAACAAGAAATTATTTGTTTAAAGTCTGCTCATGTTTTAATGCCAAAGACAACTCACTACTGCATTTTAATCTTATTCTCTATTATATGACCATGTATTTTTAAACAAAATGTTTCTTACTGACTAAAAATTGAACAATATTAAAGAAGTTTTATCATATTAAGAATCATAATTGAAGTCATAATCAGCAGAATTTCAATTCAATAAAATATTTGCAATATTAGGGAGGGGAAACCTCCATTTTCTGGCTCTATTTTCCTGTGGGGAGTTTGTTCTGAGTGGCACTGTTGGTCAGTTTCCATATCCCACAGCTGTTCTTTCTCATCAGAGGAAGATGGGCTTATCTGAGAGTGGAGTAATGAAAAACTGTGTTTAGCTCAGCCCCGCCTATCTTTATTCTCTTAAGTCTGCCAATCAGCACAGAGACTCATTCTTATCCTCCCTAGGCCATGGATTAGATTGAGTAAGACAAGTTCCCATTAAGGAAGTTGTCTTCAGTTCAGTTCAGTTCAGTCGCTCAATTGTGTCTGACTCTTTGCGACCCCATGAATCGCAGCAAGCCAGGCTTCCCTGTCCATCACCATCTCCCGGAGTTCACTCAGACTCACGTCCATCGAGTCCATGATGCCATCCAGCCATCTCATCCTCGGTCGTCCCCTTCTCCTCCTGCCCCCAATCCCTCCCAGCATCAGAGTCTTTTCCAATGAGTCAACTCTTCGCATGAGGTGGCCAAAGTACTGGAGTTTCAGCTTTAGCATCATTCCTTCCAAAGAAATCCCAGGGTTGATCTCCTTCAGAATGGACTGGTTGGATCTCCTTGCAGTCCAAGGGACTCTCAAGAGTCTTCTCCAACACCACAGTTCAAAAGCATCGATTCTTCGGCGCTCAGCTTTCTTCACAGTCCAACTTTCACATCCATACATGACCACAGGAAAAACCATAGCCTTGACTAGGCGGACCTTAGTCGGCAAAGTAATGTCTCTGCTTTTGAATATACTATCCAGGTTGGTCATAACTTTTCTTCCAAGGAGTAAGCGTCTTTTAATTTCATGGCTGCAGTCACCATCTGCAGTGATTTTGGAGCCCAAAAAAATAAAGTCTGACACTGTTTCCACTGTTTCCCCATCTATTTCCCATGAAGTGATGGGACCGGATGCCATGATCTTCGTTTTCTGAATGTTGAGCTTTAAGCCAACTTTTTCGCTCTCCTCCTTCACTTTCATCAAGAGGCTTTTTAGCTCCTCCTCACTTTCTGCCATAAGGGTGGTGTCATCAGCATATCTGAGGTTATTGATATTTCTCCCGGCAATCTTGATTCCAGCTTGTGTTTCTTCCAGTCCAGCGTTTCTCATGATGTACTCTGCATATAAGTTAAATAAGCAGGGAGACAATATACAGCCTTGACGTACTCCTTTTCCTATTTGGAACCAGTCTGTTGTTCCATGTCCAGTTCTAACTGTTGCTTCCTGACCTGCATACAGATTTCTCAAGAGGCAGGTTAGGTGGTCTGGTATTCCCATCTCTTTCAGAATTTTCCACAGTTTATTGTGATCCACACAGTCAAAGGCTTTGGCATAGTCAATAAAGCAGAAATAGATGTTTTTCTGGAACTCTCTTGCTTTTTCCATGATCCAGCGGATGTTGGCAATTTGATCTCTGGTTCCTCTGCCTGTTCTAAAACCAGCTTGAACATCAGGGAGTTCACGGTTCACATATTGCTGAAGCCTGGCTTGGAGAATTTTGAGCATTACTTTACTAGCGTGTGAGATGAGTGCAATTGTGCGGTAGTTTGAGCATTCTTTGGCATTGCCTTTCTTTGGAATTGGAATGAAAACTGACCTTTTCCAGTCCTGTGGCCACTGCTGAGTTTTCCAAATTTGCTGGCATATTGAGTGCAGCACTTTCACAGCATCATCTTCCAGGATTTGAAACAGCTCAACGGGAATTCCATCACCTCCACTAGCTTTGTTCTTAGTGATGCTTTCTAAGGCCCACTTGACTTCACATTCCAAGATGTCTGGCTCTAGATTAGTGATCACATCCTCATGATTATCTGGGTCGTGAAGATCTTTTCTGTACAGTTCTTCTGTGTATTCTTGCCACCTCTTCTTAATATCTTCTGCTTCTGTTAGGTCCATACCATTTCTATCCTTTATCGAGCCCATCTTTGCATGAAATGTTCCCTTGGTATCTCCAATTCTCTTGAAGAGATCTCTAGTCTTTCCCATTCTGTTGTTTTCCTCTATCTCTTTGCATTGATTGCTGAAGAAGGCTTTCTTATCTCTTCTTGCTATTCTTTGGAACTCTGCATTCAGATGCTTATATCTTTTCTTTTCTCCTTTGCTTTTCGCCTCTCTTCTTTTCAGTGCTATTTGTAAGGCTTCTCCAGACAGCCATTTTGCTTTTTTGCATTTCTTTTCCATGGGGATGGTCTTGATCCCTGTCTCCTGTACAATGTCACGAACCTCATTCCATAGTTCATCAGGAACTCTGTCTATCAGATCTAGGCCCTTAAATCTATTTCTCACTTCCACTGTATAATCATAAGGGATTTGATTTAGGTCATACCTGAATGGTCTAGCGGTTTTCCCTACTTTCTTCAATTTAAGTCTGAATTTGGAAATAAGGAGTTCATGATCTGAGCCACAGTCAGCTCCTGGTCTTGTTTTTGTTGACTGTATAGAGCTTCTCCATCTTTGGCTGCAAAGAATATAATCAATCTGATTTCGGTGTTGACCATCTGGTGATGTCCATGTGTAGAGTCTTCTCTTGTGTTGCTGGAAGAGGGTGTTTGCTATGACCAGTGCATTTTCTTGGCAAAACTCTATTAGTCTTTGCCCTGCTTCATTCCGCATTCCAAGGCCAAATTTGCCTGTTACTCCAGGTGTTTCTTGACTTCCTACTTTAGCATTCCAGTCCCCTATAATGAAAAGGACATCTTTTTTGGGTGTTAGTTCTACAAGGTCTTGTAGGTCTTCATAAAACCGTTCAACTTCAGCTTCTTCAGCATTACTGGTTGGGGCATAGACTTGGATAACTGTGATATTGAATGGTTTGCCTTGGAAACGAACAGAGATCATTCTGTCGTTTTTGAGATTGCATCCAAGTACTGCATTTCGGACTCTTTTGTTGACCATGATGGCTACTCCATTTCTTCTGAGGGATTCCTGCCCGCAGTAGTAGATATAATGGTCATCTGAGTTAAATTCACCCATTCCAGTCCATTTTAGTTCGCTGATTCCTAGAATGTCGACGTTCACCCTTGCCATCTCTTGTTTGACCACTTCCAATTTGCCTTGATTCATGGACCTGACATTCCAGGTTCCTATGCAATATTGTTCTTTACAGCATCGGATCTTGCTTCTATCACCAGTCACATGCACAACTGGGTATTGTTTTTGCTTTGGCTCCATCCCTTCATTCTTTCTGGAGTTATTTCTCCACTGATCTCCAGTAGCATATTGGGCACCTAACGACCTGGGGAGATTCTCTTTTGATATCCTATCATTTTGCCTTTTCATACTGTTCATGGGGTTCTCAAGGCAAGAATACTGAAGTGGCTTGCCATTCCCTTCTCCAGTGGACCACGTTCTGTCAGACCTCTCCACCATGACCCGCCTGCCTTCGGTTGCCCTGCAGGCATGGCTTGGTTTCATTGAGTTAGACAAGGCCCTGGTCCTAGTGTGATTAGATTGACTAGTTTTCTGCCAGTATGGTTTCAGTGTGTCTGCCCTCTGATGCCCTCCTGCAACACCTATCATCTTACTTGGGTTTCTCTTACCTTGGGCGTGGGTTGTCTCTTCACGGCTGCTCCAGCAAGGCACAGCCGCTGCTCCTTACCTTGGACGAGGGGTATCTCCTTACCGCCGCAGTTCCTGACTTTCAACTTGTCTTACTAAACATCTTAGATTCTAGAAATTTCTGTGTCTAGTGAGTATGCTTATTCAGGAGTGTAATGTAAACAAGTCACTTTATTATTAAATCTATAGCCATGTATGCAAATCTAGACTTTGTCAGCATATCACTATAAAAAACATTTTATTCTGTCTGCTTAAAGTCTGTGACCTTCTGTTAATAGAGGCTAAACACAGATAATGGGGAAGTTTTCATTTCTTACTTGTTTTAATCCTAGATTCAGGTGCACTTGCCTGTGACTCTATAGGCAGAGACACAGACTGATATTAAGAAGTGAAATACACATGCAATGCTATGCCTTTAAAGGTTAGAGGAACTTGGTTTGGCTCAATTCATGCAGAATTTATAGGGAATTACATTGTACCATGAGAACACTTACAAAATTGTGCAGTTGAATTTTAACAATGCAGCCTTAGTAAATAGACTTTTATAGTAAAAAGTGCTATAGCTTGACTGTGAACTCCCTCCTCCTCAGTTCAGCACCAGCGTGACCAATGTGAGGGACCTAGAAAAAATATGAATTTTTGAATATTTTTGAAAAACAACTTAGTTAAAATAAAGCCTAAATTTATTTGAAAGTCAGAATAGCTTAAAAAAATTACAGTTGAGGCTGCATTCCTGGGTGAATTTTTATTTCAGTGAAGTCAACGATGTGTCATAAACATACTCTTCATGAGCACTTTTTCACATTTAAATTTACTTTCCAGAGTTCTGGTCTCCAAGCATCAGGCATAGACTGACAGGTTTTCTGTCAAAGTAAAGTCAAATGGTTTTCCCCATTGATCCCATTTAACCAAGACACCATTAAGACCTCTAATTTATTAGACAATGCTAGGTCCTGGGTTACCAAAATATAATTCTGCCAGGAATAGTTTTGCCATAGGAACTAATGACACTAAATCACTTGAGTATGAGCCTGTCCTTTTTTATTCATTTGTTGGGCTCTTTCACAGACCCAGGAAACACTCACACCTGAGTATAACACTATATCTAAAAGCATCTTTGATTCTTTTTTCATATACAATATTAAAATTTTGAAGCAAACTGTAATCAACCCAGGTATCTAAAATGTCTCAAGATTAGATTAAGTATAGAAAAAAAGGATTTGGGGGGAACTGGAATAATTTTATGATCAGATTCTTTATATTTTGATTTATGTTGGAATAGTTATTAGTACATAATTTCATGAAGGATTTTGAACTTAACCTACCTGAAGGACTTTTAATATATGATCAATAGCTAATTTTTCCTGACATTGGTAATGGTGGAAATTCAACTGAGAATCTCATCATGGTTGACATTTTATTTTTGGAGTATCTGTATTTTATCATTTAATCTCATTGTAAAACTTTCATAATATATATTGATAAAAGTTTGAACTTTTTGGTTTTATGATCAGATTCTTTATATTTTGATTTATGTTGGAATAGTTATTAGTACATAATTTCATGAAGGATTTTGAACTTAACCTACCTGAAGGACTTTTAATATATGATCAATAGCTAATTTTTCCTGACATTGGTAATGGTGGAAATTCAACTGAGAATCTCATCATGGTTGACATTTTATTTTTGGAGTATCTGTATTTTATCATTTAATCTCATTGTAAAACTTTCATAATATATATTGATAAAAGTTTGAACTTTTTGGTTTGAGGTTTAAAGTTGGCTTGCAGATATCTGAATTAATGTACACCATGACTTTTTAAAATTTGTAATTTTCTTTAGAAGTGATATTAGAACAATCAGCAAGTGATTGGGGCACATGAAGTTACAAGCAGCATGGTTCAATTGCAATCTCTTTTGCTGGGTTGCATTATTGTAAAAATATGCATTATCCTCTTGTTAAGCTTTTTCCTTTTGGAAATCTCTCTATTGTATCCTTTTCCACTAGACCTCTCCATGATATTAGACCATACTACCATTTCTCAGCCTTGGCTGGGTGAATCTCTTTAAACCTGTGACTCACAACCTGACCCATATCTTGTCCCTAGGGAACATTTGGTATTTTCTGGAGACACTTTTATTTTTTACAACTTGGGGTTGATACTTGTATCTAGTGGGTAAAGAGATGGAAGACATTGGTAAACAATAATGCACAAGACAATGCTACCCTCCTTTCCCTCCCCCAAAAGACAAAGAATTATCTGATTTCAAATGTTAGTAATGGTGAATTGGAGAAACTCAGCTTTAGACAATGAAATGTACAAAGGGACATGAATCATTTCTGAGCCTTAAGCACTGAAGTATGTTTCTGCCATCACTCTTTTCATCTCCCATGAGATAAGTGAAGGGGTTCAGATAGGAGTTGCCCCCAGTGTCTTAGATCCCCAAATGAAGACAGGGAGCAGTGTCACAGTCAAGTCACAGGGAAATATAACGTGACAAAGAAGTCTTTTTGTTGTTGTAAGCCATTAAAATTTAGGAATACTTTGTTATCTTATATAAATGTAAGCTGATTAACTACTTATTGTCTTTTAGTGATAAGATGAACAGTTTAATACCCAATATAAGTACAGTGTCTTCTGAATGTTTCTCAATTGGTTCCAGGAAAGAATCATTTTATTTATTGCTCTGCATGAAATTTTAAGAATATATGCTCAGATAAGGTTGATAATTCAGAAAAAACATGTGAACACTTCTATCAAAAGGGTTTTTATCTCCTAATGATGCCAGAAAGTATGAAATGTGCTAAAATTCACCTTCTCTTGAAAGGCAAAAGCATGTCAGTAGGCAGCTTAACTGAGTAAATTTTCTTAAATTTAACGTAGTTTTTAAAATAGTTTAACTCAAATCCCAAATAATCTGTAACTTGTGAAATAGTTCATAGGTACTGGCTCTCAACAGACTTGAGGAAATAAAAATTTGAAAATGATTTTATTTAGGGTACAATACACAGCACCCTCATAGCTTCCTTTTATGAAGCCAACATTATGGATAACTGGCAAGTTCAGTTCAGTGGCAAAATGAACAAAATCTATGTATGCAAAATACTCCTACTCTATAGTCAATGGTCTTGAATTTCAATTAGGGAGAGCAAAGAAGCTTGAATGTCTGTAACCATGTGTGTGAGAATAGTTTCAGGGTCTCTTATTTTAAAGTCCATCTTCTAACATAAATAAATAAATAAATAAAGTCCATCTTCTAATCTTCAGAGTCCATGCTTTTCTCATCATTTATCAAAATATATGGTGAACACACATGAACACATGTGTTGGTGTTATATTCTTTTTGGCCTCCTTGATTCATCGTTCTTCACCAGAATGCATTTTCTTTTTTGAAGAGTGTTTTGCCTTATAGCGTCTAATTCAGAATAGTTGGCACATAGTGAGTTTCAATATTTATGACTGACTTAGTGAACACATACATGAATAGATGACTTTAAATTGTGCTTATTCTCACAAAGCAAANCCTCCTTGATTCATCGTTCTTCACCAGAATGCATTTTCTTTTTTGAAGAGTGTTTTGCCTTATAGCGTCTAATTCAGAATAGTTGGCACATAGTGAGTTTCAATATTTATGACTGACTTAGTGAACACATACATGAATAGATGACTTTAAATTGTGCTTATTCTCACAAAGCAAAAAAAAAAAAAAAAAAGATATACATGAAAAGTTAGAGATTTAGAGCCAACCTAATGTTTCTATTATTATAATATTTTGCATATTTATTTCCTTAAATCCACATTTTACAAGAAAGAGAAATAAAATATTTTATTGCAACATCACTTTTTGGATCAGGAGTCAACAACCATTTTTACAAGAGGATGAGTGGTTTGTGGCTACTGGATTTCTTAGAATGGACTATAAGTATATCTATGAAATAAGCCAAGGAGTATAGACGTATAAAGAGGGTGACCAGATGCTGGAAAATACAGTTCTCTCACCTGGAAAATTCTTTCAAAGAAAGAATCCAGAGCCTATAACCTCTCTTGTCCTCACAACAAAGTACACCATGCTGATGTTTAAAGTTTCAGTCTAGGCTCTTTGCCACATTATGATAGTAATATATCTTTTTGAACTGTGTGTTAGATCCCTGGTTTCATCTGGAGAATGGTATCTACTTTATATTTTTGTATTTAATATAAGAGAATTTGAAGTTACCCTAATAAAAACATAAAGGAAATAATTTTCCTTAGATGTTTAGACTTCATAAAAATTTAGAAAAGTTGAAAGAGTTTTGAACCTCAAACTTCTTTATATTCACCATAAAGTGATTTTATTTTAAAGCCTTGTGTATTTCAGAGGGAATTTAATTTTTCAAAAGTCTGTACCTTGGATACCCACAGTATCGCTCTACTGGTGTTAACTTGTTTGTCTCTAAGATCACTACCTTGTTGAGCAAAAAGAATGATTTTCCTGGAATTTACACACACACAAAAACACACACACTCATACACAGACCTGCTTTCTGATGAGCATTAATTTTGTGTAATAATAATGTTTCTCTCCTGCCATCTAATTTATCTATATAAATCAGTCCACATTTATTGCAAGCATAAAGACTTTAGTCTAGAAAATAATTAGGTGAGTAGCATGTTATTGGTCATTTGAGTTTAAAGTAGGTAAAATATAAATCACTATGAGCCTTAATTCTTTGTGTTTTGTAAGCATGTATATGCTTCTTGGCTGTTACTGTCCCCTGAATGACTATTCTGCCTCTTGTTTCACCAATATGCAAAGAAAAAATTTACTTCTTTGATTTGCATTGAAATAATTTTGAAAATGTTCAAGTATGCTGGAAAATTACATTTAAAATCACTTTATTTTGCAAAATAACCTGAAGGTATTGAAGAAGTTCAAGATTTACTTCCTAATTTGAAATCAATTCTTACAAAGAAGTTTTTAATTTATAGAAAATAACATTGACAAAGAACCTCAGAAGAGAAACTGGACCAGCGCCATTAAAGCCTGTGCATCTGACTCAAGAGAAAGGCCATTTTATAGCATCTTCTGACCAGATCCCATTGTTGTCCAGGAGGAGTGTGAAATGCTTTCAGCAAAACAATTCATTTGCCTAGCTTGAGTAAGGAAAAAAACCCTCCAGTTGTTGCAGAAAATTCACATGCTTTTGTTGTGGTACTGTTGCTGTTTCATGTATTTATTATTCCTGCTACAACTGGTTTGTCAGCTCAGTTTGGCTCCCCTTATTTAGTGTCATAATCAACCCCTGAACAACCATCATACAATATCAATATTTTATCAATAGTATCCATAGTAATGACTGTAAGAGGCTTTTACAATATAGCAAGTTTACTGAGGCTTAGGTATTTGTTTTATGCACCTTCATAAACAAACTCATGCTCCTTTGCTTCGCATCAAGATACAACAGAAACAAGCTCCCTGTCCACAGAAATTTAAACCAAATAATGAATGAAACTTTGGTGTCCCCTGAGCTCCCAGAAATTTGCCTTCTTCTCTTGTATTTTTTGAAAAATCTCAAGTTATTTAACCTGTTGTGAATGAGAGCTTTGAAATCTGTAGTGAAGTTTCAATATGAAACATATATGAGACATTCTGCCTTATGCTTATTCATTCAATATAACACCCATTATGAGTCAGGCATTATAATGACTACTGAAGATAGAGAGACAAACAACAACAAAAATATAGAAAGTCTGCCTTCAAGGATTTCATAACATAGAAGAGGACAGCAGCCAAAATAATTAATAACCTCCTTCTACATGGCTCAAATTCAGACTCAAATTGAAGAAAGTAGGGAAAACCGCTAGACCATTCAGGTATGACCTAAATCAAATCCCTTATGATTATACAGTGGAAGTGAGAAATAGATTTAAGGGCCTAGATCTGATAGATAGATCCGACGAACTATGGACTGAGGTTCATGACATTGTACAGGAGACAGGGATCAAGACCATCCCCATGGAAAAGAAATGCCAAAAAGCAAAATGGCTCTCTGGGGAAGTCTTACAAATAGCTGTGAAAAGAAGAGAGGTGAAAAGCAAAGGAGAAAAGAAAAGATATAAGCATCTGAATGCAGAGTTCCAAAGAATAGCAAGAAGAGATAAGAAAGCCTTCTTCAGCAATCAATGCAAAGAAATAGAGGAAAACAACAGAATGGGAAAGACTAGAGATCTCTTCAAGAAAATTAGAGATACCAAGGGAACATTTCATGCAAAGATGGGCTCGACAAAGGACAGAAATGGTATGGACCTAACAGAAGCAGAAGATATTAAGAAGAGGTGGCAAGAATACACAGAAGAACTGTACAAAAAAGATCTTCACGACCCAGATAATCATGATGATGTGATCACTACTCTAGAGCCAAACATCTTGAAATGTGAAGTCAAGTGGGCCCTAGAAAGCATCACTACGAACAAGACTAGTGGAGGTGATGGAATTCCAGTTGAGCTGTTTCAAATCCTGACAGATGATGCTGTGAAAGTGCTGTACTTAATATGCCAGCAAATTTGGAAAACTCAGCAGTGGTCACAGGAATGGAAAAG
>SJYX01016781.1:166006-187568 GCA_006410675.1 Oreotragus oreotragus | reverse complement strand
TTCATCAGGAACTCTGTCTATCAGATCTAGGCCCTTAAATCTATTTCTCACTTCCACTGTATAATCATAAGGGATTTGATTTAGGTCATACCTGAATGGTCTAGCGGTTTTCCCTACTTTCTTCAATTTAAGTCTGAATTTGGAAATAAGGAGTTCATGATCTGAGCCACAGTCAGCTCCTGGTCTTGTTTTTGTTGACTGTATAGAGCTTCTCCATCTTTGACTGCAAAGAATATAATCAGTCTGATTTCGGTGTTGACCATCTGGTGATTTCCATGTGTAGAGTCTTCTCTTGTGCTGCTGGAAGAGGGTGTTTGCTATGACCAGTGCATTTTCTTGGCTAAACTCTAGTAGTCTTTGCCCTGCTTCATTCCATATTCCAAGGCCAAATTTGCCTGTTACTCCTGGTGTTTCTTGACTTTCTTTAGCATTCCAGTCCCCTATAATGAAAAGGACATCTTTTTTGGGTGTTAGTTCTAAAAGGTCTTGTAGATCTTCATAAAACCATTCAACTTCAGCTTCTTCAGCATTACTGGTTGGGGCATAGACTTGGATAACTGTGATGTTGAATGGTTTGCCTTGGAAACGAACAGAGATCATTCTGTCATTTTTGAGATTGCATCTAAGTACTGCATTTTGGACTCTTTTGTTGACCATGATGGCTACTCCATTTCTTCTGAGGGATTCCTGCCCACAGTAGTAGATATAATGGGGATAACAAAATTTAGAAATATGTCTATGTCTTGCTCTACACATACAAAGAATATTTGGCCATGGCCCAGTCAATTCATCACTTTGACAGACTAACTGCTTAGCTCTCATTTACTCCAAGGCTAGCTTTCCCACAATTTAAATATCAAAATAAACTTGATAGGTAGTTATAATAGGAAAAATGAGTCTAATATTGCAGTGCCTAAAAGACAAAGAAAATAAAAAGCCCCTGAAAACAGAACAAAAGAAAGCTGCAGACCATAGTGAGAACTTCAGGTGTAAGACACCCCCTTCTTGGCTAGCCAATTTGCATAGGGGAGGCTCAGGGAGAAGGAGACAAAATGTATAAAAAGAGGAAACTGAGACTGATTATGCCTTGAGGGTGTACTATGCTTGCCAAATAAAACTGAATTTCAACCAAGGTTTAACACTGGTCTGACATTTCAAATGTTTGGTGCAGCAAGACAGAATTGAGGAAATTACACTGTCCCTCCACATATCTTTTTCTGTGACCAGGATGCACCCTGGTTGAAGCCTCTACAAGGCAGGGCCAACCACAGCAGAAGCCCAACTCAGTGAAAGCTCATGCTGTGGAAGCCGAAAGTGACGGAAACCCAGCACAGTAGAAGTGACAAGCCCAGAGTGCTGGAAACTGTGGCAGCAAAAATAAAATTGGCAGAAAGCTCACACAGCTCAGTCTCACATTCCAGAAGACATCCAGTTAAGGTAGGTCACACCTACCTCCTCACACCTATGGCTGGAAGGACATCTGGCTAATAAAATTTTAATTCCTTTACAATCTCTTGTTTCTTGTTTCCTTGAACCCCCTGTGAACAGGCGAGCAGCAGTGGGTGCAATTGAGGGACTCTGGCAGAGGCTACTCCGCAGTGTGTCCCAAAGGCTTCACTATCTGCGGCACCCTAGTAGCTGTTGCCCAAGTAGGTGAGCGTTCTTCTGCCCTAATCTTCTTTGTGCTAAGGATCAGGCCAATGAACACTGTGGGCACAGGTCAGGCATTTAGCAATTTTTCCAGCAAGTTATGCAATGGGTTCCTTGGCACATTTTCCCCACTGCTTTTCCCTCCTGTCCTTCATTTCCTCTCTTCATCCATGCCACACTTTACAAAGTATTTGGAAAGTCATCATCTTTTTATTTCTGAAAATTGTGTTTGAAACTGTTTACCTAAGACTGGGACTCAGACTCATCTGGCAGGGACTCTGCTATGCTTAGTCACTCACTTGTGTTTGACTGGGACTTGAACCTGGCCAAAACTCAAACGGCCTGGTTTCAGTACCTAATGGAGGTTCTTGGTGTCTCATTGCAAAAAAAAATTCAGTGAGAGACACAGCAATAGGTAAGAGGTAGATTTGTTTGGATTCAGAGAGAAGCACACTCCACAGAGTTTGGGCCATCACAGAGGGAAAGTTGGAGGCCATCGAATGTGGTGTGGTTAGTTTTTATGGCCTGGGTAGTTTCATATGCTAATGAGTGGAAGGATTCTTCCAACAATTAGGGAACCACCCACTTCTTAGTCTTTTGATAGTACCTTGGAACTGTCATGAAGCCTCTGGGTGTGTTATTTAACTTGTAGATTAAGGATCTAGGTTTAGTTGAATATGACTTGTCTGCCATTTTGGACCCATTTGATTTTAATGGGTTTCTGTTATGCCCTTGGGCTATGTTATTCTTTCAAAAGTTGCACCCTGCCCTTTCCCTCTTGTTTCATGCTCTTTTAATGAGCCCCATCTGGGCAGAGTTCCAAAGAATAGCAAGAAGAGATAAGAAAGGCTTCCTCATCGATCAATGCAAAGAAATAGAGGAAAACAACAGAATGGGAAAGACTAGAGATCCCTTCAAGAAACTTAGAGATACCAAGGGAACATTTCATGCTAAGATGGGCTCGATAAAGGATAGAAATGGTATGGCCCTAACAGAAGTAGAAGATATTAAGAAGAAGTAGCAAGAATACACAGAAGAACTGTACAAAAAAGATCTTCATGACCAAGATAATCACAATGGTGTGATCACTCACCTAGACCCAGACATCTTGGAATGTGAAGTCAAGTGGACCTTAGAAAGCATCACTATGAACAAAGCTAGTGGAGGTGATGGAATTCCAGTGGAGCTATTTCAAATCCTGAAAGATGATGCTGTGAAAGTGCTGTACTTAATATGCCAGCAAACTGGGAAAACTCAGCAGTGGCCACAGGACTGGAAAAGGTCAATTTTTATTCCAATCCCAAAGAAAGGCAATGCCAAAGAATGCTCAAACTACTGCACAATTGCACTCATCTCATGCACTAGTAAAATAATGCTCAAAATTCTCCAAGTCAGGCTTCAGCAATACGTGAACCATGAAATTCCAGATATTCAAGCTGGTTTTAGAAAAGGCAGAGGAACCAGAGATCAAATTGCCGACATCCGCTGGATCATCGAAAAAGCAAGAGAGTTCCAGAAAAACATCTGTTTCTGCTTTATTGACTATGCCAAAGCCTTTGACTGTGTGGATCACAATACACTGTGGAAAATTCTGAAAGAGATGGGAATACCAGAGCACCTGACCTGCCTCTTGAGAAACCTATATGCAGGTCAGGAAGCAACAGTTAGAACTGGACATGGAACAGACTGGTTCCAAATAAGAAAAGGAGTATGTCAAGGCTGTATATTGTAACCCTGCTAATTTAACTTCTATGCAGAGTACATCATGAGAAACGCTGGACTGGAAGAAGCACAAGCTGGCATCATAATTGCCATTAGAAATATCAATAACCTCAGATATGCAGATGACACCACCCTTATGGTGAAAATTAAGAGGAACAAAAAAGCCTCTTGATGAAAGTAAAAGAGGAGAGTGAAAAAGTTGACTTAAAGCTCAACATTCAGAATATCTGATTCTATCAGTTCATGGGATATAGATGGGGAAACAGTGGAAACAGTGTCAGACTTTATTATTATTATTATTATTATTATTTGGCTCCAAAATCACTGCAGATGGTGACTGCAGCCATGAAATTAAAAGTCACTTACTCCTTGGAAGGAAAGTGATGACCAATCTAGATAGCATATTGAAAAGCAGAGACATTACTTTGCCAACAAAGGTCCGTCTAGTCAAGGCTATGGTTTTTCCAGTGGTTATGTATGGATGTGAGAGTTGGACTGTGAAGAAAGCTGAGGGCCAAAGAATTGATGCTTTTGAACTGTAGTGTTGGAGAAGACTCTTGAGAGTCCCTTGGACTGCAAGGAGATCCAACCAGTCCATTCTAAAGGAGATCAGTCCTGGGTGTTCTTGGAAGGAATCATGCTAAAGCTGAAACTCCAATACTTGGGCCACCTCATGTAAAGAGTTTACTTTTTGGAAAAGACTGATGCTGGGAGGGATTGGGGGCAGGAGGCGAAGGGGGCGACAGAGGATGAGATGGCTGGATGGCATTACTGACTCAATGGATGTTAGTTTGAGTGAACTCTGTGAGTTGGTGATGGACAGGGAGGCCTGGCGTGCTGCGATTCATGGGGTCGCAAAGAGTTGGACATGACTGAGTGACTGAACTGAACTGAATATCTGGGCCCACAATGTTGCATATAGCTGGCCCTTGGGAAGAAAATACTGTATAATATTCAATCCAACTGGATATTCAAGCCTTCATCTTCCATGTTTCCTACAACATATATGTCAACAACTCATCTCAGTGAACTTGCTAGGGCATGTGACAGGCACACACACAAATGCCAGCTAGAATTCCATCTGTTGTTGGCATCCCTTCAAAGGCAATTGTGCTTCCAGGGATAATGTTTGTACTGGTTGTTAGTCCTGTGGGCCATTTGGGCCCAAAACCTTACCACCCTTCTCCTAAAGCTATAAATATACCCCCAGATCAAATCTCCGCTCCACTTTTATGGGACATCTGGTCTGTGGACTCTTATCAACTTATTCTTAGTTCAGTCGCTCACTCACATCTGAATCTTTGTGACCCCATGGACTGTAGCATGCCAGGGTTCCCTCTCCATCACCAACTCCCAGGGATTACTCAAATGCATGTACATCAAGGAGGTGATGCCATCCAGCCATCTCATCCTTTGTCATCCCCTTTTCGTCCTGCCTTCAATCTTTCCCAACATCAGGGTCTTTTCCAGTGAGTCAGTTCTTCTCATCAGGTGGTCAAAGTATTTGAATTTCAACTTCAGCAGTAGGCCTTCCGATGAATATTCAGGACTGAATTCCTTTTGGATTGACTGGGTGGATCTCCTTGCAGTCCAGCGGACTCTCAGGAGTCTTTGCCAACACCACAGTTCAAAAGCATCAATTCTTCAGCACTCAGGTTTCTTTATAGTCCAACTCTCACACCTGTACATGACTACTGGAAAAACCATAGCTTTGACTAGACAGAGCTTTGTTGGCAAAGTAATATATATATATATTTATTAAATACTATATATTTAATATAAATATATTTATATTTATTTATATATATTAAATACTATATACTTATATAGTATTTATATACTGTCTAGGTTGGTCATAGTTTTTCTTCCAAGGAGTAGCATCTTTTAATTTCATGCCTTCAGTCACCATCTTCAGTGGTTTTGAACTCCAAGAAAATAAAGTCTGTCACTGTTTCCATTGTTTCCCCATCCATTTGTCATGAATTGATGGAACCGGATTCCATGATCTTAGTTTTCTGAATGTTGAGTTTTAAGCCAACTTTTTCACTCTCCTCTTTCACTTTCATCAAGAGGCTCTTTAGTTCTTTGCTTTCTACCATAAGGGTGGTATCATCTGCATATCTGAGGTTATTGATATTTCTGCCAGCAATCTTGATTCCAGCTTTTGCTTCATCCGTGTTGGCATTTCACATGATGTCCTTTGCATATAAGTTAAATGATCAGTGTGACAATATACAGCTTTGGCATTACTGCTTTCCCAATTTGGAACCAGTCTGTCGTTCCATGTACAGTTCTACTTAAGCCAGTTACTAACTCCTACAACCAAGACCCTGCCCCCTTGTAGGCAACATCACTCCACCCAGCTTATTATTAAAATACTCCTGAAGCCTCTAACAGGACCAGATAATTGATTCCTTTGTCATTACTTCTGTTATTACCTAGAGTGGGTCTTTGACAATGAAATGTTTACCATTGGAAACATTTTTACCCTAAATTGCCCTTATGGAGGACTAGGGGAGAAAAGCAGTGACTTACATTCCCTCGGAGCAATAAAGGATATAGCTATTTTGCCAAGTTCCCAGTCTCAGGGCACAGGCTTGGCTTGCTTTACATCATCTTATTTATTCTCATCCATGGTGTACAAACCAGCAATGAGTTAAGATTACACCCCCCTAATCCTACCCAGCAGTAGTTATACCAGAGATCTTAGGGACACCAAACTGCAGCCTTGAGTCCCAGGAGGTCTACCTTCCTCAACAGCCTAGGGATCTGGTCTCTGGCAGGTTGTCATGCCTCAGCCTGCTCAGGGGTCCATCAGCCCAGGGTGCCAGGAGTTCGACATGCCTCAACCTGCCTAAACATCTGGTCTCTGGGAGGTTGTCACGCCTCTCCTGCTTGGGGATCCACCAGTCTGGGGGTCGCAGGAGGTCAGTCAGCCTCGACTTGCCTAGAGATCTGGTCCACGGGAAGTTGTTTTGCTTCAACCAGTCTAGGGTCCCAGGAGGTAGACATGCCTCAACCTGACCAGGGACCAAATTCTTGGATGCCAACATGCCTCGACTTGCCCGGGGATTTGATCTCCAGGAGGTTGTCAGGCCTCAGCTTGCTTAGGGATCTGCATCTTGACCCACGGATACCGAGCTCTTAGGTTGCAACAGTTACTGGGTAGGATAAGCTTCAGAAAGAGTCACTGCTAAGGAAGTCCACCCATGAAAATAGAAAGAAGCCAATTAGTTGTGAGACAGTGCCTGGTCTCGGCAATAACTCAGGAGTCCAATGAGAACCCCAAAACTAAAAAAGGCCCTCTAAAAGTTTACCAGTCTAGACTTAGACTCTTATGAAGAACAGGTGATTTTAAAGGACAAATTCCTGCCCCAATGTGCATCAGGATAAAGTTACAACAGCTACAGCAGCAGGGTCCCACTGCCTCTTTAGATCAGATGGTCCAGGCAGTCACCAGTACCTTTTATACCAGAGAAAAGGAGAGGGAGGCCAAGGCCCAGGAAAGGCAGAGAAGGAAAGAGATAGGCAAGCCCAGATGCTAGTCACCCTCCAGCAAAGCCCTATGGCAAACTCCGAGTCCTTGAAGGACAAGACATGAGGCAAATGCCTATTCTGTAGACAGGCAGGACATTGGGTAAAAAGAGTGTCCAAACCGTGTCAAGTCTCCCAAGGCAGCTTGCTACAAATGCCATCAAATGGGAAATTGGGTGGTACCCTGCCCTGGGAACCCAAATGCCTCAAGGCCAAGGGCCAAGCCTTCCCTCACAATGGTTCAATAGGACTGAAGCAGCCTGCTCCAGCCAGCCCACCTGTCACAGATAACCATCACGGGGCTTTACCCAAGGGAGCAACTGGATGTGGCAGGTAGGTCTGAGTATTCCTTGGTTGACACAGGGACTACCTACTCTGCCCTGACCTCCTACTCCAGAGCCTTCTCCTCCAAAACCTGTACCATTTTGGATGCTACAGGTAAAAAATTACAAAAAGGTTCACCCAAGCACTTCTTTGTTGCTGGGACTGACAAATATTTTCCCACGTTTCTGGTGGTCCCTGAGTGTCCTACTCCCTTATTGGGAAGAGACCCATCTCTGCCTTTGAAATCTTGTAGCTATTGCAGTCCAGAGAGAAGATGTTTTAAAACTCTCTTTTGGCGGCAAACTAACCATTTTTACCAGCCACCAAGTGAAACAACTACTGAATGGGACAGACCATTTATGGATGTTGCATCAAAGGCTCCTCAGGTATCAAGTAGTGCTGATGGAAAATCCAGGCCTGATTATATCCCCTTCCGAGGTTCTTAACCCAGTTACCCTCCTGCCTACCCCAGAGTGTTTTCTCCCCTTCACTCTTGCCTAGGAAATTTGGACCACTGGACAAACCCCCTAGAGGGATTGTCAGAAGATCCTCTGACTAATCCTGAGGAAATCTGGTACACTGATGGAAGCAGCTTTGTCATGGATGGAAAAAGAAGAGCTGGATTTGCAGTAGTCTCCAGTTTTGAGACCATAGAGGCCAAACCTCTGCCGCCTGGTGAAAGTGAAAGTCGCTCTGTCATGTCCAACTCTTTGTGACCCATGGACTATACAGTCCATGGAATTCTCCAGGCCAGAATACTGGAGTGGGTAGAATTTCCCTTCTCCAGGGGATCTTCCCAACCCAGGGATTGAACCCAGGTCTTGCCACCTGATACTTCAGCCCAATTAGCTGCGCTCATAGCCCTGACTCACGCTTTAGAGCTGGGAACAGGAAAAAGAGTAGCCATTAACACTAACTCCAAGTATGCCTTTCTGGTGCTACATGCACATGCTGCTATTTGGAAAGAAAGAAGCCACTTCACCACCCGAGGGTCCCCAATCAAATATGGTGATTTAATCCTTAGGTTATTGGAGACAGTCCATCTGCCCCCTGAGGTTTCAGTCTCCTATTGTAAAGGACACCAAAAAGGGAGCATCGAAGTGGCACAAGGGAACCAAGCAGCCAATCAGGCAGCTAAGAGAGCAGCATTACAGAACAAAGACCTAAAAGGGGTTGCAGCTATAGTTCCACAGACTAATTTTCCAGAAACTCCCTCATACACTGAGTGTGAGACTCTTAAACTAAAAGTGAGGGCTTTTAAGAAGATCTTATGGGGTGGTTCCAAAAGGAGGGACTCCATTTTTCTGCCTGGGAACTTCTAATGGAAGTTGGTTAACTCCTTACATGCCACCACTGATTTAGGGGAGAAGGCTCTCCAAAGATTACTAGAAAGTTCCTTCAGAGTAATAGGCCTCCAAATGACTATAAGGCAAGTGGCCTCCTCTTGTCCCACTTGCCAATTAAACAAAGACCCCAGATGATCCAGCCCAACCAGTGGCAGTTGGACTTCACCCAGAAGCAAGTTCCTCAAGTATATAAATACCTACTAGTCATGATAGGTACATTTACAGGATGGATTGAAGGCTTTCCACCTGGACTGAGAAGGCTGAAGGGATACTAAAAAAAAAAAAAACAAAAAAAAAAACTGCTCCATGAAATCATTCCAAGATTTGACAGGCCCAAGTCATTACAAAGTGACAATGGGATGTAATTTACTTCTAAGGCCACCCAAGGGGTCTCTAAAGCATTGGGCATTACTTATTACTTCCAGTGGCTAGAGGCCTCAGTCTTCAGGGAAAGTAGAAAGAGCCAACCAATTCTTAAAATCTGATAAAAAAGATAACCCAGGAGATCTCCCTGGGATGGAAGGTGGCTTTATCAATAGTTCTTCTCCGCACCCATATTGCCCTTAAGGAAAAGGTTGGTCTTAATCCTTATGAGATGCTATATGGGAGACCTTTTGTTTATATCAATGACCTCTTCTTAGATCCAGAGGCTCAGACCCTCCCGTCTTATACTATGGCCATTGTGCAATTCCAACAAAATATATGCTTGTGAGGTATCAACCAGGACCCAAAAGATTTTAAAGAGCCACCATTATATGCTCCAGGGACTCAAGTCCTAATTAAAGTCTGGAAGGAGGGTCCCCAAAGGCTCAACTCCAGCCCACATGGAATGGCCCCTACCTTGTAATACATTCTCCCCCCATAGTAGCTAAGGTACCAGGGCACAACTCCTGGATTCACTCCTCATAAGTCAAGCTGTGGAAGAAAACAGAAGAGGATGCTTAATACACCTTTGAGCTCCTGGGAGATCTCAGATATCTGTTTAGGACTACAAATGACTGCCATTCTAATGAACACCCTTAAAATTAATTTTCTGGGATAAGATTTCTCAGGATAGCTCTAAAGAGCCAACACAGCTTGGCAGGGGTTGTAATCTAAAATAGACGGGAGATAGACCTCCTGATCCCTGAACAAGAGGGACTTGAGCCATCTTGAATGAAATGTGTTGTTTCTGGGTAAATACCTCCAGCTAAGTTGAAGAAAGTCTCACAAATCCTATGGGATCTCAAAGAATGAGCTGGAGAGTTCTTAGAGTGACTACAATCTCTCTTTGGAGGATCCGTTTCCTGGTGAGGGGGAATTTGGAGTTGGCTAATGCCCCTACTAACCCCTGTTGTGACAATATTGATACTGTTTATGACTGCTCCATGTATTATAAATTGTTTAATCCATTTTTTCTCTGCCCAGGTAACAAGCTACAAAATGCTGTGCTAGTTCAACAAGGATATCTAAAACTATACCCAACCACAGAAAAAATCACTCACCCTTAGATGGACACCATTATAATGACTCTGAGGCTTGAGACTAGCAAGCGGGGGAGGCCCAAGGCCCCTTGCCGTCCCAGCTCAGCAGGAAGTAATCAGAGAGATCACAACACCCCTATTCCTAAAGAATTGGGGCTCCCATATCTTGAGTGGGGAATGTTAGGTGGTTAGAAGAGGGGTAAAAGAGTCCAGAATGGCTGTGGCTAAAAGACAAAGGGAAAAGCCTGGGAAAACAGAACAAAAGCAAATCTGCAGACTGGAGTGTGAACTTTAGGTGGAACAAACACAGGGCCTTCTTGGCTAGCCCGATGTGCACAGGGCAGGCTCAGGGGGGAAGAGACAAAAACATACAAAAAGAGGAAATCAAGACAGCTTATGCCTCCAGGGTATATTACCCTTTGCTTGCCAAATAAAACTGAGTTGTAACCAAGCTGTGGGACTTCCCTGGTGGCTCAGATGGTAAAGCGTCTGCCTACAATGCATGAGACCCAGGTTCAGTCCCTGGGTTGGGAAGATTTCCCAGAGAAGGAAATGGCAACCCACTCCAGTATTCTTGCCTGGAAAATTCCATGGACATAGGAGCCTGGTAGGCTACAGTCCACGGGGTTGCAAAGAGTCAGACACGACTGAGTGACTTCACTTCACTTCACTTCCAAGTTGTAACAGTGGTCCACTGTTTCAAATCTTTGCTGTGGCAAGACAGCACCAAGGAAATTACACATTCCTCCAAGAAACAAATAGATGTAAATGTCACATTAGGCTGTTACTTATTAAAGAGAAGAGATTGCACACTGCCTTTACACTCAAACTGCAAGTCTTTCCTGGGTCTCCAGCTTGATGGCCTACTCTATAGAATCTGGACTTGCCAAGCCTCCACAGTTATATGACCCAGATCCTTAAAATTTAAAAAATAAAATAAAACAAATCTACCCACATATTTATCTATTTAGAAAGACATCTTATCCTGTTTCTCTGGAGAACCCTGACTGATATACTTCTAAATCTTTGGAATTCTCACATAATAAGAGTGTCTTTGTTATGCATGGTAAGCCTTTCATCATGATAATGAGGTGACTCAGGATGGGGCTCTAGCTAGCTTATTTTAACAAAATGACCCAGGATATGGCTGACAATGTTAGAAAGACTAACCAGATGATTAGAGGGTTCTTTGAGTTCCATGATATCAACTGGACCTCCAGCTAGAAATCTAGCCTCCTGGCAGTGACTTCCCAGTCATACCTATACAATGAAACTCAAAAAACCTCTAAACACAGAAGCTCAGTTGAGTTTCTCTAGTGGGCTATATCCTTTGAGTATTGCTATGTATCAGTTTCAGGAGGGAATCAGCATGGAAGTTTCACATCTAGAACCATTTCAGACTTTGCTTATGTCAGGCAAATGTATGCTCCTCGGTTCTCTCATTACAACAAAGATTTGGAGTGACGGACATTAAAACCCTCAGCGCGCCACAGCTCTCGGATCTTGGACAAACCATGTTATAACTTTTAGACAAATCAGTGTTATAGCTCTATTTTATTTAGAAAATAGCAGGAGAATCCATCCTTGAAGTGAGAGGGCGTGCCAACCCAAAGACGCGAAGAGAAGAGAGTAGAGCAGTGCACCAGCGTGCGGGGGAGAGAGAGAGGGAGAGAGAGAGAGCCCTTTGGCTCTGCTTTTTATATGTTTTTCTCTCCCCCTGGGCCTGCCCTATGCAAACTGGGCTATCTAGGAGTGCCGTTTGTTCTACCTGAAGTCCTCACTCCGGTCCTCGGACCTTCCTTTGTTATATTTTTGCGGGTTTTTCCCTTCCTTGTCTTTTGCTGCTGCTTCTGCTTCTAAGTCGCTTCAGTCGTGTCCGACTCTGTGCGATGACATAGACGGCAGCCCACCAGGCTCCACCGTCCCTGGGATTCTCCGGGCAAGAACAGTGGAGTGGGTTGCCATTTCCTTCTCCAATGTCTGAAAGTGAAAAGTGAAAGTGAATCACTCAGTCGTGTCCGACTTTTAGTGACCCCATGGACTGCGTCCTACCAGACTCCTCCATCCATGAGATTTTCTAGGCAAGAGTACTGGAGTAGCTTGCCATTGCCTTCTCCAGGGTGACCCTGGGGACCCCTAAAATTGTCACTAATGTCTATAAAGTAAGGGCAGTTTTATGGATGACTGTTATTAAACTTAATTTTGGCAAACCCATTGCTGGAAGAGATATGCTACATTAATTTTTAAGTAAAATATATTTTTATTTAAATTTCTGAATTATAAAAATTTGCATTACATTTTAGGCTTCAGGGGGCTTATGTCTAGGGACATGAGTTGAATAAGAATCTCATGAAGTTCTGACTGCAATATATCTATGGAATGGTTTTTCTTAGTTTTAACCTTAACTTCAAAAACTATACACTCCATATCCTAGCCTATCCTAGTTATTTCTGACTTTGCTTAAATCATTTAGCTTATATAATTCTCAAATTTTTCATTTGTAAAATGAAAAATTGTGCATGTTATATTTAAAAACTTATATTGAGATCAATTCATAACAATCTACAGACTTTTTCATGAAACAAAATAATAAATATTTTAAAGCCAGTACTACTACTTTTCTATAGTTTTGGAATGTCAAATTACACTGAGTAATTAGTTTACCAATTTTAGTATAATTTAAATTCTGTAATTGTAACAGATAAATCAAAAGTAAGTATAGCTTTATTTTAAATCTTTGCAACCTTCTTGCTGGCTCTAGTGGTAATGTGAAAAAATTGAAATAGACATTTAAACAAAGCAAAAAATAACTGCTCTGTGTATTTTCAACATAAACCTTTAAAATTCAATATCCTATTTAAAAACAAAACAAAAAACCTTGGTATGTAAGTGTACCTTAAATGTTGTAGTGTATAAACATGAATAATTTTTAATGTAATTTGACTGTTTTTTTTAGGTTTTTCTTTAAAAAGATAGACTTTTAAATAGTGAAACAACCCCAGGGAAGTACTAATCAAAACTGAGTAAATAATCAACAGGCATAACATAATACTGACATCCAGTGGCCACTTAGGCTATTTGCAGAGGGATGTTCTGCTCAGATTATTCATAGTGTTGGTAAGTTTTGTCATGTTATCCACGTGAGAAGCAATTTCCTTATTGATCACAACGTAAGTAATAAATGTAAGGTTAAAGACTGCTTGCTATTAGCAATATGTTTTTCTCTAATAACTCCCACAATTATTAACAGACTCCCAGAGCATTAAGCAAACAAAAAACAGCAGAAAACAACTACATCTCCCTCAATTCAATATTTATATAGATAATTACCAGCCTTTCGCTTTCCACAAATAATCCTATCGATACACTTGATCTTCAGTCTGCCTTTAGAGACTTTTTCACATGCTCCTTTGAATACATGCTTTTATTTGTAGCTGAGGTACATGTTTCAGTCAGGATTGTTGCTATTTAGTCACTAAGTCACATCCAGCTCTTTTGTGACCTCATGGACTGTAGCCTGACAGACTCCTCTGTTCACGGGATTTCCCAGCCAAGAGTACTGAAGTGGCTTGTCATTTCCTTCTCCAGCGAATCTTCCTGACCGAGGGATAGAACCTGCACCTCCTACACTGGCAGGCAGATTCTTTACCAGTAAGCCACCAGAAAAGCCCCTCAACCAGGATAGGCTGGGCTATATAGTTATAAATTTCCACACACTTATTCTTTATTCACATTACTAGTCAGAAGGAAAACTATGCTCACTAGAATTACTTATGAGTCCAGACAGACCAGCTACCGTCGTGAAATTGCCATTTGCTGTGGAGAAGGAAAGAGTGAGAGTTCCACGTGTCAGTCAGATGCGATAGTTCACAAAGGTCACAAGACTGTATTGGCAGAGCCAGTCACCCAGCCACATTCAGCAACAGGGGTCATGCCCTGATCCCGGATGTGTACTGGGTGAAAAGAAAGCAGCTGGACATCAGCACCCTTGAAATTACACCCCTCTGCCTTTCTTCTTTTGCCGTCTTGGTTAGTCCTTCTCCAACATTCTCTAAATAGTCAGGCCTTACCGTTTTAATCCCAACTTTGAATAACATTTAGGCTGATGATTCTTAAATTTATTTTTCAGCCTATACATTTCTATAGCACGCCAGATCTATTTAGCCAATACCTTACTTAATATATCCATTTGATACCATCAAATCCCTTAAATTAAAAGTGACTGCAATAGAAATTATGTTACTACTTCTGAACTTTTTCTATTTTGAAGTTTCTATATTTGTAAAACGACATTCTTTCTGTTAAACTTGCCAAAACCTAGCAATCATCCTTGAAAATCCTAGGCTATTATTGACTTAGAAGGCCTTCTTTAAAAATTACATCTTAATAATGACATTTCCCTGTCCTCAGTGAGGTTCAAGGCTAAGTTCATCAACCAAGTCAAGCTACCTAAGCAATTCAGATCCCGCACACAGTGCTAGAATAGTCAGTGGTAATAACTCTTTGAATCTAAGATGCTAAAGACAGCCTCTACATCTGTTAAACTGCCACACTGCCCTGAAAATAAATAGACTGAGGTAAAGAAAGCCAAGTCAACCGATAAGTGAATCCAATTTTTTTTTTTTTACTTGCTTCAACACCTAATACAGCTGTGCTTGTATCTAATAGTAGTCCTGGCTTTTCACGTACATGAGTCAATACATTGCTTTATTTTGTTTAAGGCAATTTGATTTAGATTTTCTGTCACTTGTACCTAAACAAGTTCTAAAGGAAATATACACAAAGACACATATACTTAGAGCAGTATTACATTATTTAAGTAATTATATAATGCATTGTTGTACATTGCATATGGTACAAATGTAATATATGTAATAATTATGTGATAATATTGAGGTATTTATAAAATTTACATGGAGTATTATGAAAGTGAAAGTGTTACTCACTCAATTGTGTCTGACTCTTTGAAACCCCATGGTCTGTAGCCTGCCAAGCTCTTCTGTCCATGGAATTCTCCAGGCAAGAGTACTGAAGTGGGTAACCATTCCCTCCTCCAAAGGATCTTCCCGACTGGGTCTCCTGCATTGCAGGCAGATAGATTCTTTACTGTCTGAGCCACCAAGGAAGCCCCATAAAGTTTTATACACACCCACTCCAGTGTTCTTGCCTGGAGAATCCCAGGGACGGGGGAGCCTGGTGGGCTGCCGTCTATGGGGTCGCACAGAGCTGGACACAACTGAAGTGACTTAGCAGCAGCAGCCTTAGCAGCAGCAGCAGCAGCATACATATGTNGCCCCATGAAGTTTTATACACACCCACTCCAGTGTTCTTGCCTGGAGAATCCCAGGGATGGGGGAGCCTGGTGGGCTGCCGTCTATGGGGTCGCACAGAGCTGGACACAACTGAAGTGACTTAGCAGCAGCAGCCTTAGCAGCAGCAGCAGCAGCATACATATGTTTATAAATAAATATATATGTATAATGCACACATATATATTACAATAGATATCATATTTCAATTAATGTAAAAATAATGGATACTTATACAATACTCACAGGATTTGCAGTATAAAATAAGTTGTATATATATGTTTAGGAAGACTTTAGTTGTAGGCAAGTCTGTGGTTCTGGCTTCCATTTGGGGGATCAGATTTATGGAATTATTAGTAACCAAAGTGACCACTGGGCTTCCCTGGTGGCATTAGTGGTAAAGAACCCACCTGACAATGCAGGAGATATAAGAGCTGTGGGTTTGATCCCTGAGTCAGGAAGATCCCCTGCAAGAGGGCATGGCAATCCCCTCCATTATTCTTGCCTGGAGAATCCCATGGACAGAGGAACCTGGAGGGCTACAGCCCATAGAGTCACAAAGAGTTGGACACAACTGAAGCAACTTAGCATGCATGCAAAGTGACCATTCTGTGTTTTTTCACACAGTTACATTCATGTGATGTGTATGGTGATTTTTATTTTTCTGTTCATGTGATCTGAAGCAGAGGCCCAGATTCAAGAGACCTACTAGCTGTTCTATCCACTTTTACATCACTTGCATGAGCCAATACTTGTAGGAAAACAGTGGTCAAATTTCTGAATGAAGATCAAGGTTTTCCTATACATTCCTGTTTCAGAATTTTTCTTTCCTAACCTGTCATTTTATGTTGGAAATTTGCTTGTTGAAAAAGAACTAGAGAGAACATTTTAAAAAAGACTGGAAAGAACTTAATAATAATATACACAAGTTTTGATTCAAAATATTTATCATTTAGATGGGCTGAAGAAACTACTTCACCTCTTTCTGGTGTGAGTATTGGCTTCATAAGGAAAATAAAAGCCTACAATTTGCATAAGTCAGATCAATTTTGTCTGTCTGGTTTTTTATGTTACATGAGGGCCACAGACTAGCTGGTACCTGAAATAATCTCTTTCTTATTTTCAAAGTTGGGTTTTCTAAAATTGTGTTTTAGAGCCCACAGTCTCTGAATCAGATGCTCTGTGTGACTTTTGGGAATCTGTACTTTAAGCAATGCATCCAGTGATACTATGTGTCTCTAAACTCAAAATCTAAAGTTTCAAACCAGGAGCTTAAAAGCTGAAAAACAAAAGAAAAAAAAAAATCTTATTTAATCATCATTTTTAAGGCTCAAGCATATTATTGACTGAAATCTTGGGGTGCTAATAAATCTATTTTTGTGTTTTCCTTTTCTTATTAATTCCTTTATAACACAGATAGAATTCTGATAAACTACAGTGGGCACTGATGACATGAAAGAAATGGAAAAATAGACCCACTTAGGTAGGACTTTCTGCCTTGTCTTCATAGGAAAGCGGAAAAGAGAAGGAACAAAGTAGGTGTTGGTCTGCACCTGCAGGCCTACAAGCCCTGTGCTCAGCCTCAAGACCAAACAAAGAACCCAAGTCAGTGGCGAAGACATCAACGATTTAATGGGTAGGGTGAATCTTACATTTCTGAAGCAAGGTCCTGGAGGGACACCACATCGTGTGCCACAAACAGCAGCGACGGGTAGGATATGACAGCAGTCTTTGCTCCTAGTAGGGAGGGGAGGTTCCCAATTATAGGAGAAATTGAAGTCAGGTTGGTTCATCAGTTACCAGGAGAAATCAGGAGAGGGGTATGCTCTCTCACTGACCCTGTGATAAGCTATCTTGGTGAAGATGTTCTGATCTAAAGATAAGAACAATCATTAGCTGGGGAAGTCAAGTATATGGGAAGGTCAGTTGTTTATGGGTAGGGTGTAGGTGAAGCAGGCACTGGTTTAGCAGCAGGGAATGTTCACAGAGCACAGGAACAGTTTTCTTGTGTGCCTTGACCATACGGAATGACTGAATAGAATATAATAGAGCATATTGGAAGAGATTACTACAAAATTAAAAAAAAAAAAAACTGGGAGAAATTTTACTTACCAAATTTCTTAGTACCATTTTCTTGAGCTGTTTAGTAAAACAAAATTTTGTCTAAATAACCAGCACACATGAACTACTGGGCTTATGTGACCTAACCACTTGTTCACAATTCATGTTGTGAATTGATTACCTCCACGAGTTAAGCTAAAGGCTTTGTATCAATTAGTAATTATAATTGAAGCTGAATGTAATTAGTTATATAGTTCTGGAATGTTAATATTAAATCCTATTCTAATCACATGATGAAACTGAATCATTATGAACAATTTACTCAGGTGTGAGTAAAACCTCTGTAAGGGATTTGTTGCACATTTTTATTAACAACAATAAAATTACTTTCACCTATATAATGATACATGTTAGACTTTGGGCAGTTATTAATTATAGTGAAATCTGTCTCTTTTTTCCTCATATCATAAACTCTTCTTTGTTCTCTAACTCTTCTTAAATAGAATTGCCTGATAGACTGAAGCCAATTCTTTCCCTTCCCCTATCTTTCTGTAGTAATTTTCTTATAATTTTTGAATTGTAATTTACATAGCTATTTTTTAAATAACTGCATAAAGTTAGTAGATTAAGTTCAGCAAATATAATACACAGCAAATGTATAAACACTCACCCATTCTTTACCCATATTTGATATTCAAAGCTGAAAAGGACATTTTTCCTCTGTGTGTGTAATTTAAATGATTTTTCATGGAGAGCTCCAAGCACCTACTAACAATAGGTCAAACCAAGCAAATAAAATGAAATCTATTTGCCAACCCATCATTAATTTATTAGCTATTCATATAGATGAAGAATCTCCCATTAACTTTTGTAGTTTCAATGCCCAGCACATTTGGGCCCTATGGTAATTATGCAGAAAGATAATATGAAGAGATGGAGACTCACTTCTATCAATGTATCATCTATCTTCTACATATTCATGCCAGAACTGATCATCACTAAAGAGTAGTCATATATATTATGAGAGTTGGACCATAAAGAAGGCTGAGCACCAAAGAATTGATGTTTTTGAGTTATGGTGCTGGGTAAGTCTCTTGAGAGTCCCTTAGCCTGTAAGGAGATCAAACCAGGCAATCCTAAAGGACATCACTACTGAATATTCGTTGGAAGGACTGAAGCTGAAGCTGAAGCTCCAATACTTTGGCCATCTGATGCCATCTAAAAACAAAGAGAAAAGGAAAAAAAAAAAAAACAACTCTTAATTGAACACAATAGACTAAAAATCAAATTTAACATGGCTATCTCTTTCCAGGTCTTCAGTGGACCTCTGCAACTTTTGTCTCATTTTATACCCTTCACTTTACCATGAATATTACTAGGATGAAAGCATAATTTATCTGAAATAACAGCAGCTATCTGGATTTTTATTCTTTCTCAATGTTTTTGCTTTCTTTTTTCTTTCAGAATAGTTAAAAAGAGCTGAAACTCCCCAAATCATGAAATAATAATTTATGCAAGTTAACAACTTTCCTATTTAAAACTTCTTTAAGATAAAAACAAAAATTAATATGGCAGGTGACAGTTTTAATTTTGTGACTGGTTGAGGATTACTTTATGTTTGAACTTTTATTCAGTATTTAGTATTTTTGAAGTCCATTAGTTATAGTAATGGAAAGTAGGGTCTCGCTGCTCACTGCTCAAAAGCCAATAAGGTGGAGAAGCTGGTGGAAAAGAATTTTTGCTTTTTTTCAGATGCCAACAATAGCGGCAGGGGGCGAAGGAATTTCTGATGCAAAGGCTGACTCCCCTGAAATCAGTATGTAAGAGCTTTTATAGACAGGGGCTACATGCAGAAACAGCAGAGTCAGCTCTGACAGTCATCTTGAAACTGGTCATGCAGTGGTTTGATCAGTATCATTCTGATTGTTTTAAGTACAGTGAATGTTCAGTTTTAGGGTCAGTTTGTTCCCTTTTCCTTGAAGCCAGTTCTTGGAATGTCGCAGCTTAAGTCAGGCCTACACTTTTGTGATCATGTCATTAATTTCTTCCACCTGGTGTGGCTTCAGTATCTTTAGGACAGCTTACAGGATATATGGCTCAGAATATTATCGATTCCCCTGAGAAGGAAGTAAAGGTCCTACTTTACTTACTGACTAAATTGTTACTGTTTTGTCCTATTTGACAGATTTTCTTTGCTTCTGCGTTTTTTCACTTCTCTAAGCTGAGCGCCGAAGAATTGATGCTTTTGAACTGTGGCGTTGGAGACGACTCTTGAGAGTCCCTTGGACTGCAAGGAGATCCAANACTTTACTTACTGACTAAATTGTTACTGTTTTGTCCTATTTGACAGATTTTCTTTGCTTCTGCGTTTTTTCACTTCTCTAAGCTGAGCGCCGAAGAATTGATGCTTTTGAACTGTGGCGTTGGAGACGACTCTTGAGAGTCCCTTGGACTGCAAGGAGATCCAATCAGTCCATTCTGAAGGAGATTAGCCCTGGAATTTCTTTGGAAGGAATGATGATAAAGCTGAAACTCCAGTACTGTGGCCACTTCATGCAAAGAGTTGACTCATTGGAAAAGACTCTGATGCTGGGAGGGATTGAGGGCAGGAGGAGAAGGGGACGACAGAGGATGAGATGGCTAGATGGCATCACTGACTCAATGGACATGAGTCTGAGTGAGTGAACTCAGGGCGTGGGTGACGGACAGGGAGGCCTGGTGTGCTGCGATTCATGGGATGGCAAAGAGTTGGACATGACTGAGCGACAGAACTGAACTGAACTGAACTGAATTAAACTTATTCCTCAGCTAAGTTTTGCAGAGACAAAAGGGAGGCTAAAGACATAGGGAACATAAGCCCTACATAGGGCCCTATTCCATTTCACTATAATTTTAAAAAATCTCCTTACAGACTACTTTAGAATAAATATCCACTGTGTTTCATGGTCTGTGTCTGAATCTCCACTGAGTAATGTTGATGAAGATTACTTTCATATAGGGTACTTTAAATACACATTGCCTGTAATTACTCTCTATCAATAAAGTAAAAAAAGATTGTGTCTGATATAACTTCCTTGACCACCAAGATAGATCTTTATTTCCATTCTATATCCTTTTTGCTCATGCTTTAAATTTCTTCATTCTGTAATTTCATATAATTTTGCACAGAATTATTTAATTATATGTGTATCTTTCATTGGCCTCAGAATGTACACTTTAAGAGAGTCTTTCTACTTTGTCCTTGTGAATATGTACTATGTATAAATAAAACAGTTCCTGGAATATAGCAGATGCTTATTAAATATTTTTGAAGAAATATGTAGTTAATCCATAATTAGAAATTCACAAAAAACAGTTTTAATTTAAAACTCATTTCATTTTTATCACAGTTTTGTTATTGTTGTGATATGCAACAAAACCAAAATGATAGGGTTATTCTAAAATTCCACATTACAAATTAGGCTAAGATTTTGCAATCTAATTAGATATAGCGTTTTTATTATATAAATAAAATTATCTATTGTCTTACAAAACAAGAAAAAAATTGAAATAGAATTTATCTCATATTTGAGGTTAGAATATTGATGTAAAATTTAAAATACCAACAGAGGCCAAGCTTACTATTATCCCTGTAAATATTTTAAAAGATATATAGCTAATCATTTGTTGTCCATTTTCCTATACTCATGGCATATGTAAAATAAAACAGATACTATAGTTTGCATATAATAAAACATTCCCATTATAAGATAAGAAAAAGCAATCATTTAAAATTTATTATCCCAGGAAGTAATATTAGACATGGCAAACACTATTAGGAGGTCGTTGTAGTTTACAATCCTGTTCAACCAGGAGAGTTTGGATATTCAGCAAGCTGGTCCATGGCAGATCTTCACCCAGGATTAATAGAATTGTTATGAGGAATAGTTTTAGGAAACACAGTGCTTTCTTATTTCTTTATCACTCTTAGTGATATTTCTTCAACACTGTGTTCATCAGTTCAGTTCAGTTCAGTTGCTCAGTCATGTCTGACTCTTTGCGACCCCGTGAATCGCAGCATGCCAGGCCTCCCTGTCCATCACCAACTCCTGGAGTTCGCTCAGACTCACGTCCATTGAGTCAATGATGCCATCCAGCCATCTCATCCTCTGTC
>SJYX01016781.1:113347-165500 GCA_006410675.1 Oreotragus oreotragus | reverse complement strand
GTCGCCTGCATTGCAGGTGGATTCTTTTACTGCTGAGCCACTGTGGAAGCTCAGGTATTCTTGCCTAGGAAATCCCATGGACAGAGAAGCCTGGCGGGCTACAGTCCACGGGGCGCAAAAGAACCGGACACACCACTTAGCAGCTGAGCACACAGGCATGCCAGAGACGCCGGTGGGGATCAGACATCCGGGATGACACCAGCTCCCATCTCCCCCGTCCCTGGCTACACCTGAAGGGTACAGCCCTCCTGGATGGAGGGGGCCAGTGAGGCATCCCTGGGGCCAGAGGTGAAGACAACCCTGAGGGCAGACTGAGCAAGGACGCCCCTCTGGTCCCAGCACAGTTTGAATGTGTTCATTTTATTAAATTTTCAGGCCCTCGGCGCCCGGGAGGTGGGCGCTGCCATTCTGCCAAGTTCTAGGCGGGAGGGACTCTTGGGGGTCCGCTAGTCCCCGCGGGGTGGGCCTGGGGGGCGGGCTCACCCGGAAGAGCAGCAGCGTCCCAGGCACCACGGCGCAGATGAGGAGGATGATGCCCTCAGCAGTGATGATGTTGTTCTTGGTGCCCTCCCCCATGTCCAGGAAGGGCCTGGGGAGCGGCTCTGTGAGGAGGGAATACGGCTCAGAGCCCCACCTTGCCCCTGGCCACGCCCCCAGGCCACGCCCCCTCCAGCGAGGCCCAAGACTGTGGAAGCCGCTCCCGCTTTCAGGTGAGAAGACTGGCCACTGCGTGTGAGCCGGAGACCCAGGATGCCCGAGATGCAGGCGATGCAGGCACGGGCTCCATCCCGCCGTCCCGGCGGATGGACGGGATGGACACTCACCTCGCACGCGGAGGTACGTCCCACAGGAGCGCTGAACCTTCTTGCCGTCACTGACTTGGCACCTATACATGCCCCTGTGGCTCTTGTTCACTTGTTTGATGATCAGCTCGCCCCCGGCACCCAGGCTCCCGAGATGCATAACAGGGGGCCATGAGGAGTTGCCTTGGAGGACGTGCCACCACGTGACGTTGGTGTTGCTGCCATTGTGTGTGCACTGGAGGCGCACCTCCTCCCCCACGCTCACGGTCACCGAGGGTGGGCCCCACTCCACCCACAGGGCCTGGCACCCGGGGCCTGCAGAGAGGAGGCAGACGGGTCGGGGACAGCCAACGGGGACACTGACCCAGCGCGGCCCCTGGTAGCTGCAGGACTCCTGGCTGCGTGTGTATGTGTGTGTAGGGTGGGGTGTGGAGAAGTGTGAGTGACACACCCAGAGTGGAGGGGGGGCTGGGGGGAGTCCCCACTTGCCCCTCCAGAGCCGCCTCCTCCCTCTGCCCCCTGCTCTGTGCTTCCACCCCCTCTGAGCTCGCTAGCATTTGAATAGGCAGTTCCCTAGGACTAGCAGTGCTCCAGACCAGGAAGCTCCTTCCAAAATCAGTTTGGGCATCACCTCCTCCTGAAGGCCCTCCTGGATTATTTTCTCACCCAGCCCCTGCCTGGCACCACACTGGCACTTTACTTACTTTGTGTAATTATCACAGAACCCATAGAAATCGGTTTGTCATCAACCCATTCTACCAGCGGGCCAGCTGCGACCCACGGCAGCAGGAGTCTCCTGGCCCTGGGCCTCTTCCCGGCAGTTAGTGAGCCTGCCTTGCCCTGTGACCCTGGGCCCGCGCCTCATTCTCCTCAGCTTGCTTGTGTCAAGCTGGGGGCCAGGCGTGAGGTCAGGGACTGGGCTGAGCTGGCTGGTTAGGGCTGGGAGGGCCTCAGCTGGGTCGAAGGAGATGGGGCGGCCCAGGCACGGGGAAGGCCCAGTTCTGTGCCCCTCCTCCTGGGCCAGTCCGCATGGCTGGCTCTGCCTCTTTTGGAGGGAGGAGGGGAGAGGCAGGGAAGAGAGAAGAAGTGGGATGAGAGACAGCAACCTGAGGAGTCACTCCAATCTCAGCTCCCAGTGGAAATTTGGGGTGACTGGCTGCCTCTCTCAACTCCTTGGTCAAACAGGGTGGTCACAGTTCTGCCAGCTGGCATTGTGTGGGAGGGCAAGGGGGAAGGTCACCTACTCCCCCAGCACTGAGAAGGGGGTTTCCTAAGTAGGGGGTGAGGACTAGGATTCAGTGCAGAAAAGGAGAAAGATTTTTCTTCCCCCTGAAGCTGACTGCTACCCACCACCGTCCCCTCCCTGCCCCCAGCTCTGGAGCTCAGTCAGTCAAGGGCAACCTTAGTTCCTTATTTTGACCTGGGGGGACGAGCGGGTGGGGAAGGTGTCTCCTGCCCCTGCCTCCCTCCACCGGGCCAGGACGTGCCTTCAACTTCGCTGAGCCCCCTCCGGCCTCCCACCGGCCTGTTTGGGACAATCAAGCAGACAGATGCAGTTTCTACAGGGTCTTTTCTAGCCTGCCTCCTGCCAGCTCCTCTCCCTCCTCCTCTGCCTGGGGGCCCTCTCAACAATCTCCCAGTTCCCACTACCGCCTCCCCCAGCACCTGCCTGTTAACCACATACCCAGGCCAGCAGCAGAGATCAGGAGGAGAAAGATGGTGGCAGACGGGCTTTGCAGGGCTTGGGGACCCTCAGGCATCTTCTCCCAGTGGGTTGGTTAGTCTGGGTTGCAGCAGTCCTGGGGTACCAGATCCCACCTCGGCTGAGCCCCAAACTCCGCCCCACTTCCTGCCCGGCCCTGCGGAGATGGGCCTCACTGGCCCCACTGCTGGGCCCTTTGGCTGGCGGGCTAGGGGGAAGCCCCTGGTGGAGGACGCTTCAGGCTGTGAGTGGAGAGGAACCGCTTCTTGCACCTGTGGCCACCACAACTCCCCTGAGAGGAGGCTGCTTGGGTGCGGGGAAGAGATTGGTTCAAGGCCTGGCTCGTCACTGGAAAGGAAACCCGGCCCGCCCGAGGGAGCCAGGGTCTGGGGGGCCTGCTGCACACGGGCAGTCAAGGGTGGTGGTGGTTCCAAGCTTGGTCTTTGCCTCTCATTGACCTTGGGCAAAATTTGTCCCCTCTCCGAGCCTCTGTGTCCTCACTTCTTTTTTTAAAAATACTTATTAATTTATTTGGTCGCATTGGGTCTTAGCCGCAGCATATGAGATCTTCGCTCTGTCGTGTGGGATCTCTCGTCGGGGCACACAGATTCCCTGGTTGTGGCCGCGGGCTTACTGCCTTATGGCACGCGGGGTCTTGGTTCCCTGACCAGGGCTGAAGCCCACGTCCCCCGCCTTGCGGGGCGGCTTCTTAACCATCGGAGCGTGGGGAGTCCCTAAGCCTCTGTGTCCTCCCTTCTTAGGGTTGGAAAAGAGAATTTTCCCAACAAAAGAGGTTGGACATGCACAGCGCTGAACACAGGACCCCGGCACGTGGATACGCGCTCAGTAAAGGTTGGTTATTATTAATGCTTATGAGGAATAAGCGCTTCCCGGATGGCTCAGTGGTAAAGAACCCACCTGCCAATGCAGGAGACAAGGGTTCAATCCCGTACACACACACATATAAGGAGATGCAGGAAGAAGCCCTGGAGAAGGGAAGGGCTACTCATTCCAGTACTCTTGCCTGGAGAAGTCCATGGACAGAGGGGCCTGGTGGGCTATAATCCATGGGGTCGCAAAGAGTCAGACATGACTGAGCGACTAACATACACACATGAGGAATAAATGAGGCAGGCTCACCAACTCTGTGACTAGGTGCTGGCTTTCCTTTCTGAAGTTTGGCATTTAAAAAATATATGTATGTGTCATTTTATCATTTTATGTGGCAGCGCAAGGTCTTAATTGCGACATGTGAACTCTAGTAAGTTGTGGCATGTGGGTTCTAGTTCCCTGATCAGGGACTGAACCCGGGCCCCCTGCATTGGGAGCATGGAGTCTTAGCCACTGGACCACCAGGGAAGTCCCTGAGGTTCAGCATTTTGAATCCAAGAGATGAGAATGAAAATATCTCCCTGGTGCTGTGACTTAAGATGATATTCCTGACATCCAAGGGCCACAATGGTCTCTTTCCTGGTGTTTTTTCATTTCAGCCACAAGTCAGTAGGGTAGGCCACTTACCGCCCCCACCCCCCACCAATTTAAAGGGGGGAAACTGAGGCCATCACAGAGAGGGGCGCCATCTGTCACTTGCCCAGTGTTACACTCTGGTGGGGGAGCAGGGATTCCAAGTCACTTACGTGTGCCCAGGTTCCTTTGAACATCATTTTAGGTCAAGTGGAAGGAAAATGAAGCCTGAGGGGTGGGGGAGTGGAATGATATGAAGTTGTTAAGATGTTTGTGAGCTGTTGGGGACCATGTCACACATGTGCACACACATATAAGACATACACACATAAGGGGACACCTAGGAGGAAATTCATGGCAGGGAGATTTTTGGCAGCCAAAACTGGGAAACAGATGAGAAATTCCTTTAGAGGAGAATGAATGTATACATTGAGCTATGGTAAGGAATACATCAAGCCTGTATATTGTCACCCTGCTTATTTAACTTATATATAGAGTCCAAGTATTCCCCAAAATTAAAAAGTCACATCATAAGAAATGATGGGCTGGATGAAGCACAAGCTGGAATCAAGATTGCCGGGAGAAATATCAATAACCTCAGATATGCAGATGACACCACCTTTATAGCAGAAAGTGAAGAAGAACAAGAGCCTCTTGATGAAAGTGAAAGAGGAGAGTGAAAAAGTTGGCTTAAAGCTCAACATTCAGAAAACGAAGATCATGGCATCTGGTCCCTTCACTTCATGGGAAATAGATGGGGAAACAGTGGAAACAGTGTCAGACTTTATTTTTGGGGGCTCCAAAATCACTGCAGATGGTGACTGCAGCCATGAAATTAAAAGACGCTCACTCCTTGGAAGAAAAGTTATGATCAACCTAGACAGCATATTCAAAAGCAGAGACATTACTTTGCCAACAAAGGTGCGAGTAGTCAAGGCTCTGGTTTTTCCTGTGGTCATGTATGGATGTGAAAGTTGGGCTGTGAAGAAAGCTGAGCGCCGAAGAATTGACTCTTTCGAACTGTGATGCTGGAGAAGACTCTTGAGAGTTCCTTGGACTGCAAGGAGACCCAACCAGTCCATCCTAAAGGAGATCAGTCCTAGGTGTTCACTGGAAGGACTGATGTTGATTGAAGCTGAAACTCCAGTACTTTCGCCAGCTGATGTGAAGAGCTGTCTCACTGGAAAAGACCCTGATGCTGGGAGGGATTGGGGGCAAGAGGAGAAGGGGACGACCGAGGATGAGATGGTTGGATGGCATCACCAACTCAGTGGACATGAGTTTAGGTAGACTCTGGGAGCTGGTGGTGGACAGGGAGGCCTGGCGTGCTGCAGTCCACGGGGTTTCAGAGTTGGACACGACTGAGCGACTGAACTGACCGAAATGATGGTGGGGGTGGTTTAGTTGCTCAGTCGTACCCGACTCTCGGCGACCCCATGGACTGCAGCGCGCCAGGCTTCCCTGTCCTTCACCATCTCCCGGAGCTTGCTCAAACTCATGTCCATTGAGTCGGTGATGCCATCCAACCGTCTTGTCCTCTGTCATCCCTTTCCTCTCCCAGCATCAGGGGCTTTTCCAATGGGTCAGCTCTTCGCGTCGGGTGGCCAAAGTATTGGTTGTCAGTAAAGGAGCACACAGCAGGAGAGTCCGGAGCTTCACTTGTCAACAGGGCTGCTCCTCGGGACCAACAGAAAAATGAGAAGAAACGGACTGTGGCAGGATCCCGCTGACTTGTTTTCAAAAGGCAAAGCAATGTGTGCTGTTAGGGAAACGTGTGTGCGGGAAAGCGGTGAGCCCATGCAGGGGAGTGACACCCCACTCGCAAGGGGGGTTCCCCCTGGGGGAAGGGTACACAGAAGGCTTTGTCTCTCTTAGATTTAGGTCGTTTTACTTTTTAAGCTGGGTAGTGGGTTCATGGGTCCTTGTTACACTGTTACACTGTTTTGCCTGTTGAAGTCTTTTGTAATTTAAAAAAAGTTCAAATGTCACCCACACAGAAGAACGTGGGCCTCAAGAGATCACACCTCCTGGGTTTGAATCTCAGCTCTGGTCATCTGAGTTTCAGTTTCTCCTCCTGTAACTTGGGCACAACCCCTCTGCCTTGTGAGGCTGTAAGAATATCAGAGCAGGGTTCCTAGGACACCCTGCCTCTTCTCTGACCCTTGGACCCTCCCCTCTTCCCTCCAGGGTTCCAGCTGTTCCGTTGGGCTCCTCTCTGTATAGCGGGTTATAAGCCCCTCTGTACTAAAGTTCCTCCTTCTGACCCCCACGTAGGAAGATACCTGGGTGGTCCAGTTGCTGCAGCCCTTGGGAATTCACCTCCTTCAGCATCCTTCCTGGCCAAGCTGGTTTTCAGGCCCTTGACTGCCCCCCAGTGGCCAGAGCGGTGCAGCCTCCGCATTGCGGGCCCTCTCAGGCAGGCTGGTTGGTCCGGGCACTTCCACGACCCACTTAACCAGCACCCCTGGTATCTGGCACTGGGCAAGCTAACCAGATGCTTGGCAGTGCATTCCCAGGACGATTCTGGGAAATTTCATTCTCAATAGACAAAAGAGGAAACTTAGGTCCCAAACAAGGACTGACTGGCTCCAGGCCATGCCCAGGAGTGTAACCCTTTGGGTCTGATTTTCCTCATTTCTAAGCCCTTCAGGGGCTACAGCCCAGGTAGCTGGCTGTAGCTACCAAATGCCGGCTTTGCCACCTCCTAGCTGTAGGTCATGAGGAAAATCACGCACCCTGTGACTTCTTTTTCCCCGTCTCCAAACGATGTTGAAGCTGAAACTCTTAACAGTTTGGCCGCCTGATGTGAAGAGCTGACTCATTTGAAAAGACCCTGATGCTGGGAAAGATTGAGGGCAGGAAAAGGGGACGACGGGATGAGATCGTTGGATGGCATCACCGACTCAACGGACATGGGTTTGGGTGGACTCCAGGAGCTGGTGATTGACAGGGAGGCCTGGTGTGATGCAGTTCATGGGGTCGCAGAGTTGGACACAACTGAGCGACTGAACTGAAACAGTGGGTGCGTTTGGGCACCTACTTCACGAAAGTATTAAGTGATGTGGTTATACAGCGCCTCTAGTACTTCAGTCTCTGTCGTGTCTGACTCTTTGCGACCCCATGGATTATACAGTCCATGGGATTCTCTAGGCCAGAATACTGGAGCGGGTAGCCTTTCCCTTCTCCAGGGGATCTTCCCAACCCAGGGGTCGAACCTAGGTCTCCTGCATTGCAGGCAGATTGTTTACCAGCTGAGTCACAAGGGAAGTCCCTGAGAAACCTGTATGCAGGTCAAGAAGCAAGTTAGAACTGGACATGGAATAACAGACTGGTTCCAAATCGGGAACGGAGTATGTCAAGGCTGTATATTGTCACCCTGGTTGTTTAACTTATATTCAGAGTACATCATGCAAAATGCCTGGCTGGCTGAAGCACAAGCTGGAATCAAGATTGCTGGGAGAAATATCAGAAACCTTAGATACACAGATGACACCAACCACCCTTATGGCAGAAAGAGAAGAAGCCTCTTGATGAAAAAAATTGGCTTAAAACTCAACATTTAGAAAAGTAAGATCATGGTATGTGGTCCCATCACTTCATGGCAAATAGATGGGGAAACAATGGAAACACTGGCAGACTTTCTTGGGCTCCAAAATCACTGCAGATGGTGACTACAGCCAGGAAATCAAAAACCACTTGCTCCTTGGAAAAAAAGCTATGACCAACCTAGACAGCGTGTTAAAAAGCAGAGACATTACTTTACCAACAAAGGTCTGTCTAGGCAAAGCTATGGTTTTTTCCAGGAGTCATGTATGCATGTGAGAGTTGGACCAAAAAGAATGCTGAGTGCCGAAGAATTGACACCTTTGAATTGTGGTGTTGGAGGAGTCTCTTGAGAGTCCCTTGGCCGCAAGGAGATCCAACCAGTGCATCCTAAAGTAAATCAGTCCTGAATATTCATTGGAAGGACTGATGCTGAAGCTAAAACTCCAATTACTTTGGCCACCTGATGCGAAGAACCGACTCATTGGAAAAGACTGATGCTGGGAAAGATTGAAGGCAGAAAGACAGAGTATGACATGGCCAAATGGCATCACCTACATGGTGGACCAGAGTTTGAGTAAGCTCCAGGAGTTGGTGATGGACAGGGAAGCCGGGAGTGCTGCAGTCCGTGGGGTCACAAGGATTCACACTAGAGTGACTGGACTGGAGTACTTGGGCAGAAACACTGGTAGGCTCTAGTCCAGTGTTCACATCAGGAACTTCCAGCCCTGACAACTTTTGAGCTGGGGGGCAGTAGTGCCAACGGTGTATGACTCTGTGGTCTTTTTCACTTTGAACGTCTTCATACACCGGGTATGCAGCTTTGAGCCAATGGAACCTCCCAGAATCCCTCAGGCAAGAATAAGTAGCTTTACAAACAAGAGCAAGCTGAGGGTGAGCTGCTCAGGGTCGTAGCAATCATGGGCAGTAGTGGAACTTGAACCCATGTCATTCAGAGTGCAGAAGTCAGGTGTGGCACTGGGTCTGATCCTCAGTGGAGGAACCTCAGGGGTTGTGGCCTAGCCAGCTTAACCTCAGCATTTTGGCTTTCCCCAGCTGGGAGGTGGGCCTGGTCCTTAGGGTGGTAAGACTTCTCCCTCTAGGATTAAAAGGGTGTCCTGCTTCAGCCAGGGGCCCAGGCACAGGTAGTTCCTGTCCCATTCGTCAAAGCTGCTCAGTGTCTTCTCTACGATCCCATGGACTGTAGCCTACCAGGTTCCTCTGTCCACGGGTGAGGGTGGGTGAAGTCGCTCAGTGTGTCCGACTCTTTGCGACCCCATGGACTGTAGCCTACCAGGCTTCTCCATCCATGGGATTCTCCAGGCAAGAGTACTGGAGTGGGTTACCATTTCCTTCTCCAGGGGATCTTCTCGACCCAGGGATCGAACCTGGGTCTCCTGCATTGGAGGCAGATGCTTTAACCTCCGAGCCACCAGGGAAGCCCAGGTTTCTGTCCATAGAATTCAGTAATACTGGAGTGGGTAGTGGTTCCCTTCTGCAAGGGCAGCATTCTTTACTGTCTGAGCTACCAGGGAAGGTCCCATCAGTGCCAAGAGCCAATCACCATGGAGACCCAGAGGGGGCAGAGCACGGAGCGGGCCCCAGACCACAGCCTCTGTGCAGGTGTCACATCCCTCCCCTGGGGCAGAAGTGAACACCCTGGTCCCAGCTGGGTCCACGCTGCAGCTTCCCCTGGTTGAAGGGGGTATAGCAGGGGCCAGGCTAGAGATTCTAAGTGAAGGATTCCACGTAGATCAGGGAAAGGAAGTACACACGAGGCAGAGGTCAAAACCTGGGCGGAAGGCACACAAAGGACCGCCAGGGCTGTCTCCCCGCCCACTTCCTTCCAGGGAAGCAGCACTTGAGTCCCAGGGCCCCTCCTGCTTTGCTCCAGCAGGGCCACTGCTTGAACTTTCAGTTTCTTTTTTCTGAGACTCGCTCTGTGGAGACGCAAAGGCCCTGGGTAGTGCACCAGCACCTTGCCCACTTGGGGTAGAGCCTGTTTGAATCCGGAAGCCAGGCCTCAGGTTTCTGGGGCTGCTGAGCACCACTGCCATCCAGGAAGCCCCTGGCGCCTCTTTCACAAGGGAAGGGAAGTGCTCCTTCCTCCTGCCCCACCCCCCAAAACAGGAGACCCAGACTGGGGTTATGAACGAGGCAATTTATTAACCCAGCATCATTTGTTCTAATGCTTCTTGTTGGCAGCTGCCACCTGTGGAAAGATAGACAAATAGTTAATGTGTGCGGGAAAGCGGTGAGCCCATGCAGGGGAGTGACACCCCACTCGCAAGGGGGGTTCCCCCTGGGGGAAGGGTACACAGAAGGCTTTGTCTCTCTTAGATTTAGGTCGTTTTACTTTTTAAGCTGGGTAGTGGGTTCATGGGTCCTTGTTACACTGTTACACTGTTTTGCCTGTTGAAGTCTTTTGTAATTTAAAAAAAGTTCAAATGTCACCCACACAGAAGAACGTGGGCCTCAAGAGATCACACCTCCTGGGTTTGAATCTCAGCTCTGGTCATCTGAGTTTCAGTTTCTCCTCCTGTAACTTGGGCACAACCCCTCTGCCTTGTGAGGCTGTAAGAATATCAGAGCAGGGTTCCTAGGACACCCTGCCTCTTCTCTGACCCTTGGACCCTCCCCTCTTCCCTCCAGGGTCCCAGCTGTTCCGTTGGGCTCCTCTCTGTATAGCGGGTTATAAGCCCCTCTGTACTAAAGTTCCTCCTTCTGACCCCCACGTAGGAAGATACCTGGGTGGTCCAGTTGCTGCAGCCCTTGGGAATTCACCTCCTTCAGCATCCTTCCTGGCCAAGCTGGTTTTCAGGCCCTTGACTGCCCCCCAGTGGCCAGAGCGGTGCAGCCTCCGCATTGCGGGCCCTCTCAGGCAGGCTGGTTGGTCCGGGCACTTCCACGACCCACTTAACCAGCACCCCTGGTATCTGGCACTGGGCAAGCTAACCAGATGCTTGGCAGTGCATTCCCAGGACGATTCTGGGAAATTTCATTCTCAATAGACAAAAGAGGAAACTTAGGTCCCAAACAAGGACTGACTGGCTCCAGGCCATGCCCAGGAGTGTAACCCTTTGGGTCTGATTTTCCTCATTTCTAAGCCCTTCAGGGGCTACAGCCCAGGTAGCTGGCTGTAGCTACCAAATGCCGGCTTTGCCACCTCCTAGCTGTAGGTCATGAGGAAAATCACGCACCCTGTGACTTCTTTTTCCCCGTCTCCAAACGATGTTGAAGCTGAAACTCTTAACAGTTTGGCCGCCTGATGTGAAGAGCTGACTCATTTGAAAAGACCCTGATGCTGGGAAAGATTGAGGGCAGGAAAAGGGGACGACGGGATGAGATCGTTGGATGGCATCACCGACTCAACGGACATGGGTTTGGGTGGACTCCAGGNATGTGAAGAGCTGACTCATTTGAAAAGACCCTGATGCTGGGAAAGATTGAGGGCAGGAAAAGGGGACGACGGGATGAGATCGTTGGATGGCATCACCGACTCAACGGACATGGGTTTGGGTGGACTCCAGGAGCTGGTGATTGACAGGGAGGCCTGGTGTGATGCAGTTCATGGGGTCGCAGAGTTGGACACAACTGAGCGACTGAACTGAAACAGTGGGTGCGTTTGGGCACCTACTTCACGAAAGTATTAAGTGATGTGGTTATACAGCGCCTCTAGTACTTCAGTCTCTGTCGTGTCTGACTCTTTGCGACCCCATGGATTATACAGTCCATGGGATTCTCTAGGCCAGAATACTGGAGCGGGTAGCCTTTCCCTTCTCCAGGGGATCTTCCCAACCCAGGGGTCGAACCTAGGTCTCCTGCATTGCAGGCAGATTGTTTACCAGCTGAGTCACAAGGGAAGTCCCTGAGAAACCTGTATGCAGGTCAAGAAGCAAGTTAGAACTGGACATGGAATAACAGACTGGTTCCAAATCGGGAACGGAGTATGTCAAGGCTGTATATTGTCACCCTGGTTGTTTAACTTATATTCAGAGTACATCATGCAAAATGCCTGGCTGGCTGAAGCACAAGCTGGAATCAAGATTGCTGGGAGAAATATCAGAAACCTTAGATACACAGATGACACCAACCACCCTTATGGCAGAAAGGGAAGAAGCCTCTTGATGAAAAAAATTGGCTTAAAACTCAACATTTAGAAAAGTAAGATCATGGTATGTGGTCCCATCACTTCATGGCAAATAGATGGGGAAACAATGGAAACACTGGCAGACTTTCTTGGGCTCCAAAATCACTGCAGATGGTGACTACAGCCAGGAAATCAAAAACCACTTGCTCCTTGGAAAAAAAGCTATGACCAACCTAGACAGCGTGTTAAAAAGCAGAGACATTACTTTACCAACAAAGGTCTGTCTAGGCAAAGCTATGGTTTTTTCCAGGAGTCATGTATGCATGTGAGAGTTGGACCAAAAAGAATGCTGAGTGCCGAAGAATTGACACCTTTGAATTGTGGTGTTGGAGGAGTCTCTTGAGAGTCCCTTGGCCGCAAGGAGATCCAACCAGTGCATCCTAAAGTAAATCAGTCCTGAATATTCATTGGAAGGACTGATGCTGAAGCTAAAACTCCAATTACTTTGGCCACCTGATGCGAAGAACCGACTCATTGGAAAAGACTGATGCTGGGAAAGATTGAAGGCAGAAAGACAGAGTATGACATGGCCAAATGGCATCACCTACATGGTGGACCAGAGTTTGAGTAAGCTCCAGGAGTTGGTGATGGACAGGGAAGCCGGGAGTGCTGCAGTCCGTGGGGTCACAAGGATTCACACTAGAGTGACTGGACTGGAGTACTTGGGTAGAAACACTGGTAGGCTCTAGTCCAGTGTTCACATCAGGAACTTCCAGCCCTGACAACTTTTGAGCTGGGGGGCAGTAGTGCCAACGGTGTATGACTCTGTGGTCTTTTTCACTTTGAACGTCTTCATACACCGGGTATGCAGCTTTGAGCCAATGGAACCTCCCAGAATCCCTCAGGCAAGAATAAGTAGCTTTACAAACAAGAGCAAACTGAGGGTGAGCTGCTCAGGGTCGTAGCAATCATGGGCAGTAGTGGAACTTGAACCCATGTCATTCAGAGTGCAGAAGTCAGGTGTGGCACTGGGTCTGATCCTCAGTGGAGGAACCTCAGGGGTTGTGGCCTAGCCAGCTTAACCTCAGCATTTTGGCTTTCCCCAGCTGGGAGGTGGGCCTGGTCCTTAGGGTGGTAAGACTTCTCCCTCTAGGATTAAAAGGGTGTCCTGCTTCAGCCAGGGGCCCAGGCACAGGTAGTTCCTGTCCCATTCGTCAAAGCTGCTCAGTGTCTTCTCTACGATCCCATGGACTGTAGCCTACCAGGTTCCTCTGTCCATGGGTGAGGGTGGGTGAAGTCGCTCAGTGTGTCCAACTCTTTGCGACCCCATGGACTGTAGCCTACCAGGCTTCTCCATCCATGGGATTCTCCAGGCAAGAGTACTGGAGTGGGTTACCATTTCCTTCTCCAGGGGATCTTCTCGACCCAGGGATCGAACCTGGGTNAGTCGTGTCCAACTCTTTGCGACCCCATGGACTGTAGCCTACCAGGCTTCTCCATCCATGGGATTCTCCAGGCAAGAGTACTGGAGTGGGTTACCATTTCCTTCTCCAGGGGATCTTCCCGACCCAGGGATCGAACCTGGGTCTCCCGCATTGGAGGCAGATGCTTTAACCTCTGAGCCACCAGGGAAGCCCTGGAGATTTGTTATTTCATAGAAAAATCAACCTTATGCCATACAGTGTTAACATCAATAATTATAAGACAGTAAACAAAAACCTCTCACTTTTAGGTGTTACCTATTTTTAAACTAAAGTATATACACAAAAAAGAACTTTGGCATTAACTTTAAATTCTGTGAAGCCTCTGAAAAAGAATCATTTTTATGTTTTGTATGAAGTTTCTGAGCAACTTCACTTATGTAGTTTCTCAGAATATTTAGGAATATTACACAAGAGGAAATTTAAAAATAAAAGGTACACTTTTTATACTAAAAAACTGGCAAATGGCTTAAAAAGTGTAATATAGTCTCAAAAATAATTTTTAATTAAAAAAAATTAAAATTGATTTAATTTTTAATTTTTAAAAAATTAATCAATTTTAATTTTTAATAGTGAATAACATATACCAATAATATGATTATCATTTAAAAGTTTCAAAGACATAGTTACCACAGATATACTGTACACATCCACAGTCACTCTGAAAGTTGTAGTCTATTGCAGTAAATTCTCCCTATTAGAAAGATATTATTATTATATAACTTACCAACATAGTTTATTGTATTACCATTGAAATAAATACACACTATAACAACCACATAGCAACTTCATAGTAAATATTTGATAGGGAACAAGCTTTGATTAACCTAGCAGTCATTTAATTAGTAGCCTAGGGGAAAAACTCACAATAAGCAATATGATCATAGACCACACAGTCTGTCTAAACTTTAATTTCCTTATCTATTAAATGAATGAAGATGGATAAGATGATCTTTATGGATTGTCCTAACTTTAAAATTATACTGTTTGACTCTGAGCTTCTAGTGGGCAATTCAAGATAAAGAGAATGCTTGCTAATCCTAGAAACTTTTCTTGAGGAAAACATTCTTGATCTGCTCTATCGAGGTGGTCCAGAACTCTGACGTATGCACAGAGCAACGCTGCTATAGCATATAAAATGAAAGCAGAAGAGTGAACGATTAAATTCACAGGCTCAGGAACGATACTGCCCTTCTGCCAGTCTTGCTCTGCTGCTTACCAGCTGTGTGAGCTAGGACAGGTTACTTAAGCAGTCTGCTCCTCACCTTCCTCATTTACAAAATGGCAATAATAATGCTGTCTGCCTCTTAGAACTGTTGAAAGAAACAAATGGATCAATATATATAAGGGCTTCAAACAAGCTGATGTACAGAAAGTGCTATAATCTTTCTCTCTCTGCTCTGCTCTCTGCTCAGTTGCGTGTGATTCTTTGCAACCCCATGGACTATAGCCTACCAGGCTCCTCTGTCCATGACATTTTCCAGGCAAGATAGTAGGTAAATTGCTGTCACAACTAACGCTTAAAGTTTTCTTTACTAGGAAAATTGTATTGGTTCCTCTCAAGTAGGACTCAGGCCTAAAGTTTCAAGAATTGTCTTTTAAACATCAACTTTTCCTGGGTATATTTAATTTTCATATGGCAGTAATAAACACTAATTTGATTATCAACACAAAAAATTATTCAGATAAATTCATAGTAATATATAAAAGGCACTTCCTCCATAATTAGTAATATTCTACTTTTTATAGTGCCTTACGGGTTGCAAAGTAATTTCATAAACGTTAACACATTTGATGTTTTATGAGTTTTAGTCATTATACAATTCCAGTGAGACTGGAAATAAAATATTAGAAATATAGAGTTAAAAATAGTAATAAATCAAGCTCTCCCACTGCATAAACTATTCCAAAAGATTAGATAAGGAAGTAGGCTCTCACTAACTCTTTTAAGTTACTTGTCTGCTTTTCAATAGTTAGAGCACACTGCCCACAGTGTCCTCTCAAGCTTAGGCTTAAATATTCTCATCTTCCTTCCTAACTTGTTTCCTCTGAGATCTTACGGATTTAGTTACACTTTTATTCTCATAAGTACCCAATGTCAACCGGAGGAAATAGCTCCTTGATTGTTCTACCAATACTTAATATTAATCAAATATGATAGTATTTTGTTTTTATTCTCAAGCAAGCATCCTTCCCCTTTAAAGTCAGTAGCAAAATCTCCTCAAAATGTTTCCACTTTTTAGCTATTACAAATAGTGCTGCTATGAACATTCAAGCTTTGCGGGGATGTATATTTTCATTTCTCATGGATATATACCTAGGAGTGGAATTGCTGAGTCATATGGTGACTATATATTTAGCCTTTTGAGTAATTACCAGGCTGTCTTCCAAAGCAGCTAGTTTTGTATTCCCACAGCAGAGCATGAGGGTTCCACTTTCTCCACATCCTTGCCAACATGTATTAATATCTGTCTTTTCAGTGAGTGTGAAGTGATCTCTCTCTGTAGTTCTGATTTGCATTTGAAAAAGTGAAAGGGTTAGTGACTCAGTCGTGTCCGACTCTTTGTGACTCCATGGACTGAACTGCAAGCCCCCTCTGTCCAAGGAATTCTCCAGGCAAAAGTACTGGAGTGGGTAGCCACCCCCTTCTCCAAGGGATCTTTCTGACTCAGGGATCAAAGTCAGTCCACATAGCAGGCAGATTCTTTACCATCTGAGTTACTAATAGCTAATGACGTTAAGGAACTCTTCAAGCGCTACTGTCCACTGCATATTTGGACAAATGTCAGGTTATATCCATAAAATGGAATATTATTTAAGAGTAAAAAAAAGAATGAAGTACTGATACATGCTATAACACAGATGAATCTTGACAACCTAATGCTAAGTGAAAGGAATCACAAAAGACCACACGCTATATGATTTCATTTACATGAAATATTAAGAATAAGAAAATCTATAGAGATAGAGAGGATATTGTAATTTCCTAGATCAAGGGATTCTTGAGGGACACAGTAACTCCTAAGAGATACAGAGTTTTTTGGGGCAGAGGGTAATATAATTTTTCTAAAATTGATTGTGCTGATGGTTGCACAATCTGTAAGCAAAAGAAAAACCATTTAATTTCACACTTTAAATGGCTGAATTGTATGGTATGTGAATTATATTTCAATAAAGCTGTTGCTAAAAAAAGAAATATATTATTAAATATTTGTTTCAATGTCTAAGACAATGTACTTTTAAAAAAAAAAAAACACTGTGGTCTATAGCCTGTCATGCTCCTTTGCCCATGGGATTCTCTAGGCGAGAATACTGGAGTGGGTTGCCATTTCCTTCTCCAGGGGATCTTCACAACCCAGGAATTGAACAGGGGTCTCCTGCATTGCAGGCAGACTCTTTATTGACCGAGCTATGAGGGAAGCCCAAACATGTCTCCTTTGATAGATAAGGCCAAAAATATATTATCTTTCTCCAGTCTTAGAAGCATATCATAGAGGTAAATATTTAAAGGAAAAAAAAAGACTTGCAAAGCGTCATATCCAATGGTTATCCATATACTAAATGTCCATCTAAAATAGTTAAATAAGTGATACCAGAGTTATAATTATTGTTTCTATAAGTTAAATTTGTGTAATTCCTAAAAGATATGCATGTTCAGAGATAACTCCTAAGAAGGTACAGATAGCTAGTTACCTATTTACACCTTCTCCTCCTCTGAAACAAATGCATTGTTAGTACACTTTCTTAAGGAATCACTGGGAACACTTTCAATATTGAGATAATATATTTTCAATATTGTGCTTCATTTTAGACCAGTGAACTTATATAGATATAAGGCTATATCTATATAAGGTAGATATGACTAAATCTATCTAAGGTAGATTTAGTCACCAATGGAAAAAATAACATTGTGTGATCACTTACCAAGAACCAGACATCCTGGAATGTGAAGTCAAATAGGCCTTAGAAAGCATCACCACAAACAAAGCTAGTGGAGGTGATGGAATTCCAACTGAGCTATTTCAAATCCTAAAAGATGGTGCTGTGAAAGTGCTGCCATCAATATGCCAACAAAACTGGAAAACTCAGCAGTGGCCACAGGACTGGAAAGGGGCAGTTTTCATTCCAATTCCAAAGAAAGGCAATACCAAAGAATGTTCAAACTACCACACAATTGCACTCATCTCACACACTAGCAAAGTAATGCTCAAAATTCTCCAAGCTAGGCTTCAACAGTACACGAACCGTGAACTACCAGATATTCAAGCTGCATTTAGAAAAGGCAGAGGAACCAAAGATCAAATTGCCAACATCTGTTGGATCATCGAAAAAGCAAGGGAGTTCCAGAAAAACATCCACTTTTGCTTTACTGACTATGCCAAAGCCTTTGACTGTGCGATCACAACAAACAGAAAAATTTTTAAAGAGATGGGAATACCAGACCACCTTACCTGCCTATTGAGAAATCTGTATGCAGGTCAAGAAGCAACAGTTAGAACTGGACATGGAACAACAGACTGGTTCCGAACAGGAAAAGGAGTACTGACGTCAAGCCTGTATATTGTCACCCTGCTTATTTAACTTAGATGCAGAGTACATTATGAGAAACACTGGGCTGGATGAAGCACAAGCTGGAATCAAGATTGCTGGGAGAAATATCAATAACCTCAGATATGCAGATGACACCACACTTACAGCAGAAAATGAAGAGCTATACAGCCTCTTGATGAAAGTGAGAGAGGAAAGTGAAAAAGTTGGCTTAAAACTCAACATTCAGAGAACTAATATCATGACATCTGGTTCCATCACTTCATGGCAAATAGATGGGGAAACAAGGAAAAGAGTGTCAGACTTTATTTTCTTGGGCTCCAAAATCACTGCAGATGGTGACTGCAGCCATGAAATTAAAAGATGCTTGCATCTTGGAAGAAAAGCTATGACCAACCAGAGAAATTACTTTGCCAACAAAGGTCCATCTAGTCAAGGCTATGGTTTTTCCAGTGGTCATGTATGGATGTGAGAGTTGGACTATAAAGAAAGCTGAGTTCCAAAGAATTGATGCTTTTGAACTGTGGTGTTGGAGAAGACTCTTGAGAGTCCCTTGGACTTCAAGGAGATCCAACCAGTCCTTTCTAAAGGAAATCAGTCCTGAGTATTCACTGAAGGACTGATATTGAAGGTGAAACCCCAAATCTTTGGCCACCTGATGCAGAGAACTGACTCAATGGAAAAGACCCTGATGCTGGGAAACATTGAAGGTGGGAGGAGAAGGGGAAGATAGATGATGAGATTGTTGGATGGCCTCACTGACTCAATGGACTGGAGTTTGAATAAGCTCCGGGAGTTGGTAATAGACAAGGAAGCCTGGTGTGCTGTAGTCCATGGGGTGGCAAAGAGTCGGACACAACTGAGTGACTGAACTGAACTGAACTTCCTATCTCTAGCAAAATATAAAATGTTGACTGCTCCCTATATCAAAGCAGATGTCTTTTAATTTACTTAATTACAACTTACAGAGAATAATTCCATTTACTCTGAGAAGAAATCAGAAATGAAAGAAATAAAGGAATAAAAAATTTATTTATGTTATATTAAAAATTCAGTCAAAATATGTGCTCTTACCACTTCACAGGTTGGCATAACAAGATTTTCACAGCTACATTCTAAAAGGCAAAAATTGACATATTTATAGTGATCATAATATACTAATACAATGTAATAAGACTTTAAAATATAAAAATTAGTTACCACAATGCCATGTTGGACAACATTGACCAGATACATTTTCTTTCACAAGATTCATATCTTCTGCACAGTTGAATAGAGGCATAGGACAAAGATTTGGCTCACACACTAAATTAAAAAAAATAACATGGGTAAAGATTAACTTCATTTAATTGCTAGTTTTCACTAGCTAGCATTCACTGCCATTACTGATATACTGGGATCTCCCCAGAGCTGACCACCCACCACCCAATTGCAATGTGTCAATAAGGACAGAACAAAGGACTCACAAGCAGATACAACAATAGTAGTATAGCTAGGACATGCTGCTTTGGTCAAGAGCCCTGAGAAATGGCAGGGAGGCCAGAAGAGAACAGAAATGAAAAGGGTATAGAATCAGTTGGAAATCTAGAAAGTCTAGGATGAGGAGAAATGTCATAGCTAATCTTTTTTTGGGAGGCAACAAAATTGTCCAAGAAGCATTCTATATTTAATATGCTAGAAATCAACTAAGGTCTGATATAACCATATGACTAATGCACTGGCCTGAGGCTTCCCTGGTGATCCCGTGGTTTAGAATCTGCCTGACAGTGCAGGGGACATGGGCTTGATGCCTGGTCTGAGAAGATCCCATATGCCCTTGGGCAACTAAGCCTGAGCGTCATAACTACTGAGCCTACACTCGAGAGCCCACGCGCCACAACGAATGTAGCCTGCATGCCTACAGTCCATGCTCTGTAACAGAAGCCACCCCAATGGGAAGCCTGAGCACTGCAGTGAAGGGCAGCTCTTGCTCGCCGCAACTAGAGAAAGCCCGCAGGCAGCAATGAAGACCAAGTGCAGCCGAGACTAAATCAATCAGATAAATAAAAATTAGCCTTAAGAAAATTTTGAAAAGAGGTGCTGGACTTCCTAAATGCCAAACATATCTACATATTTGTAATTAATTAAAATATATTTACCACAGTAATACTGAGGACAACAGAAGTGTGTAGTATTAAGATCCACAGTGAGAAATTCTCCATCAGTACACAGTGGAACAGGTTCTGTGCAAGGTTTGCACACTAAAGATGAAACAAAAAGGCAAAGTCATGGCTGAGCTAAAAACAAACTAGTTATAAGTTCAAATGACTGTACACATATAAAATCAAAATAAAATACATTATATAAAACAAAACAGGAAACAAGGAAAATAAGGATTTAAAAATCAGATCTCTTTATTTGGTCATAAAAACAATATTATCTGAATGTATTATTTTATACTTTCCCAAGCACAGTGATATAAAGAACCATCTTACCAGAAGTATAGGACACTGAGATTTCAGGAGTTGTTTGTTCTTACTAGGATCAAAATACCATTGATTTCCTTAAATTTTCTTAATTCGCTACTCTTGATTACTCCAATTTGTGGATGAACAATATACGAGGCACATGTTCTTCTGAACTCTTAGTATCCTTCTTCCAACTTTGATAATAACTCTCAATGAATTTGAGGAAATGCCCCACCCACACAGTCTTGGAGTGACTCAATAAAGGTGCCTCACACTTATCAGTCTTTGTGTAGAAAAACCCACTTTACATGAGTCAGAATATCTTTCTATAGCATTTGAGTCATAGAGGCACATCAAGACAAAAAATAAATGGGTGTGGCTGACTCAATCATTAGTAACTGCCACCTAGAGAAGCTGGTTTCTCTCCTTACCAGAGTTTGGCTGTTCTGCTTCATCTCAGTCCTACAAAATCTTGATCCCCCAATTCTCCCAATAACTGGTTGTGTATAGGCTATGAAGAAAAGGCAATGGCACCCCACTTCAGTACTCTTGCCTGAAGAATCCCATGGAAGGAGGAGCCTGGTAGGCTGTAGTCCATGTGGTCGCTAAGGGTCAGACACAACTGACCAACTTCACTTTCACTTTTCACTTTCATGCATTGGAGAAGGAAATGGCAATTCACTCCAGTACTCTTGCCTGGAAACTCATGGATGGAGGAGCCTGGTAGGCTGCAGTCCTTAGGGTTGCTACGGGTCAGACACAACTGAGCAACTTCATTTTCACTGTTCACTTGCATGCATTGGAGAAGGAAATGGCAACCCACTCCTGTGTTCTTGCCTGGAGAATCCCAGGGAATTCCAACTTTGATAATAACTCTCAATGAATTTGAGGAAATGCCCCACCCACACAGTCTTGGAGTGACTCTTAATAAAGGTGCCTCACACTTATCAGTCTTTGTGTAGGAAAAACCCACTTTACATGAGTCAGAATATCTTTCTATAGCATTTGAGTCATAGAGGCACATCAAGACAGAAAATAAACGGGTGTGGCTGACTCAATCATTAGTGACTGCCACCTAGAGAAGCTGGTTTCTCTCCTTCCCAGAGTTTGGCTGTTCTGCCTCATCTCAGTCCTACAAAATCTTGATCCCCCTATTCTCCCAATAACTGGTTGTGTATAGGCTATGAAGAAAAGGCAATGGCACCCCACTCCAGTACTCTTGCCTGGAGAATCCCATGGAAGGAGAAGCCTGGTAGGCTACAGTCCAGGGGGTCACGAAGAGTCGGACACAACTGAGCTATTTCACTTTCACTTTTCACTTCCATGCATTGGAGACACAACTGAGCAACTTCACTTTCACTTTTCACTTTCATGCATTGGAGAAGGGAATCGCAACCCACTCCAGTATTCTTGCCTGGAGAATCCCAGGGACAGAGGAGACTGTTGGGCTGCCATCTATGGGGCTGCACAGAGTCAGGCAAAACTGAAGTGACTTAGCAGCAGCAGCAGCACAGGCTATGTAGCAGAGAAGGAAATGGCACCCCACTCCAGTACTGTTGCCTGGAAACTCCCAGGGACAGAGGAGCCTGTTAGGCTGCAGTCCATGGGGTCGCTAAGGCTCAGACACAACTGACCAACTTCACTTTCACTTTTCACTTTAGGCTGAAAGCTCAAGGGTAGGGACTCCAGGTCCCCACACATTAAGATTCTCCCTGGTCCTAAAGATGAGTCAGAAGTTATTCTCTCAATGACGACTTGCTGCCAAGAGTCACAGGGCACTGGGCCATGTCCACGACCCTGTCAAGAGCCAGGGTCGGGGGTGGGCTCCTCCTCCCCTCCAGCTGCCCCTCCCAGGGCAGTTCCTGCACACAGCCCTCGGTTGGCCCTCCTCCAGATACGGACACAGCCCACGGGGCCTATCACGGAGCACTAACTCCCGCCGCCCTCCAGGACCACTGAGCAGCCTCTCCCTTGCATCACTGCCTCTGGCCCTGCTCCCTGTACATCCCTCTCCTTGGTTCTTTCTGGCCCCATGATTTGCACTGTGACCACCTGCCTGTAGGTGCCAGTGAAGTCGCTCAGTCGTGTCCGACCCTTTGTGACCCCGTGGACCGTAGCCTACCAGGCTCCTCCACCCGTGGAGTTTTCCAGGCAAGAGTACCGGAGTGGGTTGCCACTTCCTTCTCCAGAGGATCTTCCCAACCCAGGGACTGAACCCAGCTCTCCCACACTGCAGCAGATACTCTACTGTCTGAGCTACCAGGGAAGCCGCGCCATCCTGTATACCAGGGCGTTGGCCCTCTTCCAGGCACCAAGCGGCCGACCCACGGCCANGTACCGGAGTGGGTTGCCACTTCCTTCTCCAGAGGATCTTCCCAACCCAGGGACTGAACCCAGCTCTCCCACACTGCAGCAGATACTCTACTGTCTGAGCTACCAGGGAAGCCGCGCCATCCTGTATACCAGGGCGTTGGCCCTCTTCCAGGCACCAAGCGGCCGACCCACGGCCAGGATCAAAAGACTCACCTCTTATAAGATGCCCCCTTCCCTCAACCACCTTTCTGCCAGGGGAGTGACCTCATGGAGAAATGGCCTTTAAGACCAGTGCAAATGCCCAGTGGCCACCTCCGCCCCCCGACCTGTCTGGCCATGCCCTGGTTCCACGTGGAGACCCCGCTCTCCACTTGGGCTGTGGAAGGAATGAGAGCCCCACAGAAGGGTTAAGACGAATACCCCTGATTTCACCAACACCTGAAGAGGCTGCACACTAGACGTGAATTTGCCGAACCAGGACAGCACTCAGCCCAGTCCTACCACAAAAAGGGGTGAGCTGCCTGGTAGCTGGAATCCCAACATGGCTCCGCGTCAGCTGTGACAGAGCCCACGTATGTCTAGTGGTCAGTGGCACGGTACTCATGGGGACAACTTACTCCAGTCCCAGCAGCAAAAGGCAGAGAACAAAGCCCAACAAAGCCCAACTTAACAGCACTGCAACTATCAGGTGTGGGGGGCATCCCTGGTGGGCCAGCAGCTAGGCCGCTGCTTTCTCACTGCCAAGGGCCTGCGTCCTACCCCTGGTCGAGGAACTAAGTCCCATAAGCCAAGTGGCACGGCAATGGCTCCCCCACAACCATCTGGTGTGGCAGGCACCAGGTCCCTTCATCACAGCAGCTCGTGCAGATTGTTTTTTCTGACCCGTTATAAGGGAGACCAAGAGCATTAACTTCACAAGTTGGAATTAACAGTCAAAACACTGAGTTCTACAGAAACACTGACCCCTTTTACCTCTTCTCCACAGCCCTTCAGACCTAGGCTGGGGCTCCAGCCCCACCTCCTGAAGACCACAACCATCTGGTGTGGCAGGCACCAGGTCCCTCCATCACAGCAGCTCGTGCAGATTGTTTTTTCTGACCCGTTATAAGGGAGACCAAGAGCATTAACTTCACAAGTTGGAATTAACAGTCAAAACACTGAGTTCTACAGAAACTCTGACCCCTTTTACCTCTTCTCCACAGCCCTTCAGACCTAGGCTGGGGCTCCAGCCCCACCTCCTGAAGCAGAGCTGCAAGGGCACAAATCCAGGCCCCCCATGGTGTTTACGGTGGCCTCAGTGAGCGAGGCGCTGCCGCGAAGGGCTTTCCCTTCAGCCCCTCCAAGGCGTCCTTCTGCTCCCTCTAGGGAGACGCGGATGAGGAGTCACTCCGACCCCCAACTGTAGAGAAAGGACCATGCAGCACCCCAAACCCCACTAGGTGTCTTGTTGGGCCCCAAAGTGGATGAGGGGCAGGCCACACTCCACTTGGCAAACGGCAGACCAAACAAGTCTTCACAGCCTAGCAAACCAACAGCCCGTGTTAAGTTCACGTTCACGGCTCATCCAACCCACTGGATCGTAAGGCAGGAAAAGGAAACCACTCAGCCTGGGACTGGCCTCCACCTTACAATGAAATGCATTCAGTGGGAATTCTCTGGCAGTCCAGGGGTTAGGACTCTGTGCTTTCACTGCCCAGAGCCTGGGTTCAATCCACGGTCAGTGAACGAAGATTTTGCAAGCTGTATGGCATGGGGTGGGGGTTGGGGTGGCTGGAAGAAGGGATTCAGGTACCCCATCCAGCAGCGGCTCACTCACTGCCAGACACACACCGTATCCTTACCTCCCTCTCAAGCAGGCCCATCTGAGCACTCATGTCTACCCCGGCCACAATGCAGTGCCCCACTCAAAGCCCTTAGTGTCTCCCCTGACCCCGCTCCTCCCCTCAGAGGTCCCTGCTCTCCTGAAAGGGTTCATCGCCACACCTCATCCCTCACACACTCCCCCCAACACCACTGCCTGGAGGCAATTCATTCCTACAGATAACCGCACCTCTTCCAGAGCGGCCCTGTCACCCACCCTGTCTCTGTAATCTACACCTGAGATCAACATGCCACACCCTCCCAGCGTCTTCATCTGTCAGTAACTCAGTCTCCTCCTGGGCAAACAAGTTATCTTGCTTGACTCTCCAGAGTATGAAGTGAACAAACTTAGTGGGAGCGCTCCAGATTTCAATAGAGGTTGGCAAACTTTTCCTGTTAAGGGTCAGACAGTAGTCTGTCATAGCTCCAACCCTGGGCTCTGCTGTGACTGTAAACGAATAACTGTGTCTGCGCCCCAACAAACCTTGGTCTAGAACCGCTATCTGTGCCACTAGGGCAGCTGGGAAAGCCCAGTCAAAAGGGGGCTCTGGAAATCCAGAGGGAGACCGCAGGGCAGGCAGAGGACACACACCCAGTGTGAGGTGTTAGGGAAGGTGCACAGTGGACAGGAAGGGGCCACACCAACTGCGGAGATGACCAGCAGGCTCAACTAGGTGTGTACTGCCCACAGCCCTTCCCCTCCCACCACCTAGAAACGCAAAGTACAGAATGCAGCACAGTGGACAGAAAGGGGCCACAGCAACTGCGGAGAAGACCAGCAGGCTCAACTAGGTGTGTACTGCCCACAGCCCTTCCCCTCCCACCACCTAGAAACGCAAAGTACAGAATGCAGCCAAGGGAAGACAGCTGCCCACCACCAACTCCCAAGTGATGACAAGGCCAAGTGGGTTGTGGTCTCAGGAGCAGGCACACCTCATGTCTTAACCACTCTGACATCAACAGTGAATCAGCTACCACTAGTCCCTATGTGGGAGGTTTCTGTTAGGTACAGATTACACAACACACGCGTATTCACCCACAAAATGAGAAAAACTTCCAGTCTTTCTCCAAATTTTGGGCATCACAAAAGAGCAGTCAGGACCATACAAACCTTGCTTCCCAAGACGGGTGGATGGGGTGGCAGTGGTGGTCTTGTCCACCCCGTCCCACTCCCCATCCTTCTTTCTAAAAACACTGAAGTGAGCAGGTGGATAAGCTACCCACCCCACTCACCTCACAGTCATCAGGGCTCAGACTACAAACACCTCGTGTTCTGAGGTACTGGGCAGCTTGACCAAGGCCAACTCTTCTCAGAGTCATGCTGGAGTTTGTCAGCTTCTAAACTCTGCTTCCCACCTACTTCCCACACGGAGACAAGCGGTGGTCAGGACGGAACCCACTGCACAGAGGAGGAAGGCCTGAGTGCGGAAGGGCTGGGAGCCCGTAGAGAAGGCCTGTGCAGAGGCTGCTGCCTTGGCACAACCCAGGGCTGAACCTTCCTGGGGGTGACTGCCTGGAGAAACTTCAGTCATGAAAGACAGATAAGACAGTACTGACACTGTGCGGTCAGGGACTATACTTAAGTCAGTCCTTACTGAAGGATTAATTAAAAGGTAAGAGAAGGAGCTGGTACAGGGTGACCGTAACATTTTCTTCTGAGCACTTGAGACTTGTAAAGACTTAGAATAACTGGGTCACATTTCCAACCCCTTTTTATGAACATCTTGTTAAAGAGGAGATAGGCGCTAGAGTGATGACCTGAATGAAAACAGGAAAGAAACATTGAAAGCACAATGACTCTCTAGAAAACGAACTACCTCTAGGCAAAAGATGAACACTTTACTCATTGTCCCTGGGATTCCCTCAAGGCTCCGAGGAAAGCAAGAGTCCTCACGTAAAATCGCTTACAAATGAACAAATATCACAACACAAAATTACCCTATGTCACACAAAGCAGGCAATGACAGAGTCAATATTTCTCTCTCGGAATTTCTGGGGGACAAGCAAGAACTCACCAAGGGGACACCCAGCCTTCCACTTCCCATCCAAAGGCCCCAGTTCCTCACCAGCTCGTGTGTAGAACCAGTTCTCATCGTAGGGAGCAAGTTCTTTATGCTTGGCCAGCTTGACGGTGTCCACCCATTCAGGGACTTTCAGCTTCCCGGACCTGGGACCAGGACAGGCACAATTCAGGAGCCTCCACAAACTCCATCCCAATTCCCTTCCGTCAGCACAACTGTACANGGGAGCAAGTTCTTTATGCTTGGCCAGCTTGACGGTGTCCACCCATTCAGGGACTTTCAGCTTCCCGGACCTGGGACCAGGACAGGCACAATTCAGGAGCCTCCACAAACTCCATCCCAATTCCCTTCCGTCAGCACAACTGTACATCAACAGGAGCCCAATGTGTCCAGAACAGCAAAAATACTCAAACTCAAACACAACCCAGGCCTCTCTAAGAGTGGACTCCACACTAACCTCCAACAAGCCTCCCCAGCCAGGAAAAGAAAGCCCGCGGGCCCAGAGCCCCCACCCAGTCCCCACACTCACTTTTTGAGGAAGGCTGCCAGAGCTCTGACGAACTCCTGCTGGTTTACGTCTTTTACAGTAACTCCAGGCATCTGCGGGCAAGGTCGAGCATGAGAACACGGGATGGATGGAGAAGACTGCCAACGGTCGGGGCCCAGCCCCACGGCGACGTAACCGCCGCACTCCCCTTCCTTTCCGAAGGCCCTACTGCAATTCCCCGCTTTAGAGACCCCGGCGCCTGCGGCACTTACAGAGCTTACCGACGACCACGGTCTCTCTGGGATGCATTAACACTGCCTGACCCCGTTTATCAAGACGCTGTAGGTCACGAACCCCCGATTCTGCCCCTCACCCCGCCCCGCTTTCCCGGGTGTCTACCTGGCCCAGCCGCGGTTCCCGGACCGCGCGGGTCAGACATGTCCGGGCCTGCCGCTCGCACGTGGCCGCGGCTCTAGGGGGCGGGGCGGTCCCACGCGAGTGCCCCGGATCCCCCAGGCACGTGCCTCGGGCTCGGAAACCGAGCCCCGACTCCCCGCGCCCGGGTCCTGCCGGAGCACTCTTCTTACCGTGCGGCCTCCGCGCTGCCAGCCAGGGGAAAGGGAGCAACGGGGTTTCCCGGGCGCACAAGTCGGGCGTCGGTTATCGCGAGAGTTCCGGGAGCTCGCGAGAACGGGTTTACAAAAGAGGTGGCTCCACCTCTCTCAGGGCAAAAGGGGCTTCACCTCCGCGGACGTGGGCGGGGTGGTGGGAGGGTGGAGGCTTTTTTCCTCGCTCTTCTTTCTCCTGCAGCGAGATAGTGAGGAGCTCTAATCTCGAGCAGGAGGGAATCTAGCTTTGTTTGCCTCAATCGTGGATGGAACGAATAGCGGCGGAGGCTGTATCTCCTGGCGGAAGTTACGGGGAAGCTGGCTGGGCAGGAAATAGACCGGCGCCTCCAGCGGGACGACCCGTTTTTCAGAGTGGAAGTGTCTTTTTCTGGCCGAAGGTGGGGCAAGTAAGGGCGGAACTGTGACCGGGAGCCCAGAGGGACACGGAAGAATTGCGGCCAGCCTGCCCTTTCTCGACCAGCAGTAATCGCGAGAGCAGGAGACGGAAGCCCCACCCTTCTTAGGGCGGAAATTGCTTCACCATGGCCCTGGAGAGCGGAGTGTGAGGTCCTGGAGGCGGGGAGCAGAAAAGGGCAGGAGCCGAGAAGCAGAGGCGGGACCTTCAAAGTTCAGCTCTGCTTCCTAAAGCCAGAGTCTCTTCGGACATGTGCGTGTGCTTAGTCACTCAGACCTGTCAGACTGTTTGTGACCCCATGGACTGTATCCCACCAGGCTTCTCTGCCCATAGGGATTCTCCAGCTAAGAATAGCGGAGTGGATTGCCATGGCCTCCTCCAGGGGATCTTCCCAACCCAGGGATCAAACCCCAGGCCTCCAGCTTTGCAGGCAGATTCTTTACCTGGGAAGCCCCTCTTCAGACAAAGTGCACACATACTAATTCTGTCGGCAAATTTTGCGTGCCTACTTTGCAAAGAACAGGTAAACATGTATAGTGTTAACATGCATTATCTAGGTTAATTCGTCTGAAGTCCAAGAACACAGAGGACACACCTGTGGTTTGATGAAATTGCTGACTTGCTGCGAGGAGAAAATATTGAAAATATGAATCCTAATGTAAACTACGCTGAGTCAGCGTAGACTCAGCTATTCTAACAAACGTACTACTCTGATGTGTGATGCTGATAGGAGGGAAGGCTTTGGGGAGCGAGGGGAACATGGGAGCTCTTACTTTCTGCTCAATTTTGCTATGAACCTAAAAACTGCTTGAAAGAAAAAAACTTAAAAAATGGTTTGAGGGTGGGAAGTTGTTCATGTCGTGATTAGGGGAGAAGCCATGTTACAGTACATTAACTTTGTAGGAAAAAAAAATTTCTAAGGAATCAAGACAACGTGTTCAGTCATTTAAGCTGAGTGGCCAGAGAGGAGTTGAATGCAGGCTCTGTTAGAGGGAAAGACGTGCTTGGACAGGCCCAGCTCAAGGTGATCAGGCTTGTAAACTAGGGGCTAAGGGCCCCTGAGGAATGTAAGGAAGTCTGTCTAAGGGGCTTATTAGAGATATTAAGTCAGATAAAAAGGATGAGGGTCTATGTAGGGCATGGGTTATAGAATTGTCTATGTGAATATACGTTGGCAGCTACAGAGCCAGCCACACAGTGTGACAAGGATGCAGGATGAGGTCTTGTGGATCAGGCAGTGAGGGTTTGAGTAGAGAAACTGGATGGGGGTGGGTGGTATGATGGTGCTACACTGGTCAAGGAGCATAGTCGAGTGGACCAGGTTCACACAGGGCTGAGTGAAAGGGAGTGTGGATTCCCAAAGGGCAGAATGTAAAAGGAGCTCCTGAAGTGAAACATGGGTGTCTGTCTGGAGAGGAGCAGGATGATGCTTCAAATCTGGAACTCATTGGTGATTTCTGCAGATGAATGAGGATGGTACATGAAGGAAACTTAGAAGAGGGATGATTTACTTAGTACCGTTAGACCTGGGCAACACCTTTCCTCACCTGGTAATGGGTGCTGAGAAAGGGAGTGACATATGAAACAGTGCTTACAGTCTATTAGCTTTAATCTCCAAAGGCTGATTAGAGGCCAAGAGCCCACTGGCTCCCCACAACTGCAGATGAAGGATGCTTCAGCCATGTAGGAGCATGAACAATCTGTAAACCTGCCTTTTCCCCCACACCTGTGCTCTGCAGAGCCTCCACCTCTCTCCCTGGGAAAGTGGTTGGGGAAGCAATGGGGGCGCCGTGACAATTTTACAGACAAACTAGATCTAGCCAGGAATGTAAAAGGTCCTGCCAAGTCTGACAAGAAGGGGAAATGGGCTGCAGAGAAATGGGTCCATAAGGAGTGGCCTGCCCCCAGCTCCTCTCTCCAGTCTTCATCACTTTCTTTTTTCCCCCTCCCTTTTCTCATGTCATCCTTTAACCTCAAATTATACTTTCTCTTTTACTCTTCCCAGCTGGGTGAGCTTGGTGAACTGGGGACCTGTGGTCAGCCCTGAATAACAGGGTCTTAGCCATCTTGCATGTTGCAATGCTTCCCTCCCCCTTGATTATGGAGCTTGGCTGTTTGTCACTGAGAGAGCATGGCACAAGGCTTAGGCAGGTCTGTTAAAGGGCAATCATACATCTAAGTTAAAGCAAGGTCAGGGAAGGAAGGTGTGAACCGATTTATCCTTTGGTTATCCTGCACTGAGTCCTAGTCCTGAGAAGTGTTGGAGATTTGTTGCTCTGTAATCTGTTAGAATTAGAAGCAGCTCATCTTTTCAAGACCCCAAACTGGAAAATAGCAAGTTGTAACTGGATGCCATCACCATCAATTATCTTGAATAAAAAGAGGTGTGTAGCTAATATTAGGAAACAGAATCAGTGCCCAGGCAGAATCATCCTTCCAGGCATGAATGTTTGGCCCTTCTAAGAGTGGGAATGGGGATGGGGGTCTCCAAATTCTTCATATCTTTGGAATAGCTCAACAGTCTCCACATGCTTGTAACAGTTCAAGAAGAAAAATTTGACAGCAGAGGACTAAGAAACAAACGTGAGTAAGATATTATTACTACTGCTATCTTGAATGCAAAAGCAAAGACTTTTTGAAAAACCCTTGGGATGTCTGTCTGTCTCCTGGAGTCCTGAATTTTTCACTCTATGAATTATAAAAATTATCTATTAATTGATTTATCTGCCTGCAATGCTGGAAACCCAGGTTTGATTCCTGGGTTGGGAAGTTCCCATGGAGGAGGGCATGGCAACCCACTCCAGTATTCCTGCCTGGAGAATCCCCATGGACAGAGGAGCCTAGCGGCTTACATGGGGTCACAGAGTTGGACACGACTGAGCAACTAAGCACAATTGATTTGGGCCTGGCAAGGAAAAGGAACCTTTCTTCAGTATTTGCCTACAGATTTTTCCTAAAATACTTGGACAAGTCACTTTCTCTCTTTAAGCTTGTTTATTTATTTGTAAAATGAGAGTAATCATGCATAGCTTACAGAGTTGCTGTGAGGATATATGGGAATTTCATACAGTGAGTACTCAATAATTGTCACCATCCTTTTATAGGTCCTTCAAATCTTAGATGCATGAACCTCCCGAGTTCAGGAAAAACCTTTTATAAAGACTAACTTGATTACTCCTGTTCTGATTGGTCTCAGTCTCCCCATTATAAAAATATTATGTTAGATCAGCATTGGGGCTTCCCTGGTGGCTCAGCGGTAAAGAATCCGCCTGCAATGCAGGAGACATGGGTTTGATCCCGTGGTTGGGAAGATCCCCTGGAGAAAGAAATGGCAACCCACTCCAGTATTCTTGTCGGGGAAAACCCCATGGACAGAGGAGCGTGGCAGGCTAGAGTCCATGGGGTCACAGAGTCGGACACGACATAGCGACTAAACAACAAATGAGCATTAAATTGGCATTCCATTGACCAAAGCTGGCCTGAAGGTATGTTTTGTTTGACCTACATAGGATTTAAGCACAGCACAGGATTTAAAGAAAAACTGAGCCAGCATTTGAAAATTAAGAAATGTAAAACAGAAATCTAGTTTTCCAGCTTCTCTTGAAAAATCAGAAGATATGGCAGTACTGAGCCCACATTCCTGCCTGGCAACAATTCACTAGGGCCAAAAGGAAGCTGCCCCCTTAGGTGGGGCATGCATTCTCAGTTTGCCAGGGCTCCTCTGGCCTTCTTTACTCACTTATATGATCTATTTGGCCCTGTAGGTATTTCAACCTGTGCCCCTCTGAACAGCTGCAAACTGTCTATGCTTGGCACAGAGCAGTCACTTAATTATTCAATCAGTGAATCACCTACTGTGTTTCCCTACCACTCTTTCTTACCTGGCCATACAAAGAAATCCAAGTTTGTAGTTACTTGTGGTAGTTACTGAGTAACTGACTTTCATTTTGAGGAGTGAAGTGAGTAAGTCCTTTCTGTCACTCAGGATAGACTAGGTTCAGTTCAGTCGCTCAGCCGTGTCCGATTCTTTGCGACCCCATGAATCGCAGCCCACCAGGCCTCCCTGTCCATCACCAACTCCCGGAGTTTACCCAAACTCATGTCCATCGAGTCAGTGAAGCCAAACCTGTAAGGAAAAAGAGTCTGAAATAGATATATGTGTGTGTGCGTGCGTATGTGTAACCAAATCATGCTCCTGTGCACCTAAAATGAACACAACATCGTAAATTAACTAACAGTTCAGTTCAGTCGCTCAGTCGTGTCTGACTCTTTGCGACCCCATGAATTGCAGCATGCCAGGCCTCCCTATCATCGCCAACTCCCGGAGTCCACCAAAACTCACGTCCATCGAGTCAGTGATGCCACCCAGCCATCTCATCCTCCGTCGTCCCCTTCTCCTCCTACCCTCAATCCCTCCCAGCATCAGGGTCTTTTCCAATGAGTCAACTCTTTGCATGAGGTGGCCAAAGTATTGGAGTTTCAGCTTCAGCATCAGTCCTTCCAATGAACACCCAGGACTGATCTCCTTCAGAATGGACTGGTTGGATCTCCTTGCAGTCCAAGGGACTCTCAAGAGTCTTCTCCAACACCACAGTTCAAAAGCATAAACTATAGTTTAATGGAAAAAAAGAAAAGGAAGGTGTTTGAAAAAAAAAAGAAGGACGCAACTAACTGGATGCCCAGGATATAAAGAATTGTAAACATACAGTTCCATTGTGGAGCTGAAGTGTGGACATGAAGTTAAGTATCTAGTTGGGAACAGGATATTTGCATAATAACAATGTTGAGGCTTGTACTTTCTGCCTACTCAGAGTCTTGCTGATGGTCTCTGCCACTTAAGCTTCTTATTTCTGTCACTTACATTGCTTCAGCTTCCTTCTCTTTTCCAATTCCCAGTCTACGTCATGGCACTGAAGATACAGACTCCCCCTCACACAAGAAATTCCATGGCTATTCTTTTAAGATCTCACATTTTTTATTGCATGACCTAGCAGTAGTTATTACACTATTTTTGAGTCTGAATCACTCATTGTGAATTTGCAGGGTGATATCATTTAGATTATTAATTTCTCTGTGTCCATTTTTTTACATTTGTACCTTGAGAATGCTATTATTTACCCCATAGTATGGGTCTAAAAGGCTTCCCTGGTGGCTCAGATGGGAAAGAATCTGTCTGCAGTGCAGGAGACCAGGGTTTGATTCCTGAGTCTGGAAGATCTCCTGGATAATGGCTACCCACTCCAGTATTCTTGCCTGGAGAAGGGTCACAAAGGGTTGGACATGACTGAGCAACTAGGCACACACATGTGGGTCTAGAGGAAGAAACACAAGGAGATATAAAGAGGATGAAGCAAGTCTGAAGCAAGTCATGTTTCTATTCCCAAAAGAAATCCAAATAACTTTTCAATCGCTACCATATTTCTTTGAATCTGCTTCCCTTAATTTTTAGCTGAGCAGTATTTCTGTATCACTAAGAAAAAAACAAGGCTTCCCTGGTAGCTCAGCTGGTAAAGAATTCACCTGCAATGCTGGAGACCCTGATTCGATTCCTGAGGGAAGATCCCCTGGAGAAGGGATAGGCTGCCCACTCCAGTATTCTCGGGCTTCCTTGGTGGATCAGATGGTAAAGAATCTGCCTGCAATACGGGAGACCTGGATTCGATCCCTGGGTGGGGAAGGTCCCCTGGAGGAGGGCATGACAACCCACTCAGTATTCTTACCTGAGGAAGCCCCATGGACAGAGGAGCCTGGTGAGCTACAGTCCAGGGGTCACAAAGAGTCAGACACTACTGAGCACAGCACAGAAAGAAAGAGCAAGAAATGTTGTCAACTGAACTATGACACATGTTTTCTTAAAATGTCAATTTTAAGATATGTATTAATGTTGGAGATGTTAAAGCGTGAAAAAAAATTGACAAAATATGCTTATACCTTTAGAGCCAGGGGTATGCCATGACCAACCCAAGCTACATTTCAAAAATTATAAGGTAGGCTTTATTGACTACGTGTCTTTTTATTTTAGAAGCCTTTTTTTTTTTTAAACTACAATTATTGTCATGTGAATCCTGAAAGAACTGAAAGCATAGAACTTCTGAGAGCTGTTTTCATGGGCAGTGGATGGACACCGTCTAATGCTCAGTATCTGACTTACATTACAGTTTTATTCAGCTTCTATGACCCATTTATTTATTTTAAATTCAACATTCTTTCTCTGAGAATCTCTTTTAAAATAATAGCCACTCTTTGGTGCCTCCCACAAATAACCATCCTTGCACGCTTGCTGCTGACTCGGCACTGGCAGCTAAACACAGTCTGTTTCCCAGGGTTGTGTCGGCTCTCCCATCCAGCAGGGGGATGCTGAGACAGCCTGCGCCACAGCACTGACTCCAATTGGCCTCGGGTGTACAAGCTCATCAATCAGACTGTTACATGGAAAAAGTATTGGGAGGTTTATACTTTCCAAGAGAAAAATCTAAGTGTGTTGCCTCATCCTTTTTTCATTTTATAATACCAATCTTTGCTCAGTGAAGAATATATACATTCAAAGGTGCCTTAGGAACCACTGTGACCATCTTCATAGTGAACTGTAATACAATTTTGATGGTCTGCTTACATGTCAATCAGTCCAATGTTTCTTTGAAAACAAGGCAAGAGTAATCAAGACAGATGGGAGGGGTTAGAGAACATTCTATATTCCTTCGTTAATATGTGCAACACTAGCTATGATTTTCTAAGTACTTACTATGTGCCAAGCACTGCTGAAAGGAAATTAATAAGCTCTGGTGACTTATTTCTTGTAACACATATAAGAGGTAGGTGATACTATAAGGGACATCTCACAAAGAACGAAACTGAATGTTGTATATCGATTCGCATACCTTCAAAATTCATATATTGAAGTCCAAACCCATGGTATGACCATATTTAGAGACAGTCTTTAAAGAGGTACAGTACAGTGCATGCATTCCAATCCCAAATTCCAACCTCAAAGAAAGGCAAGGCCAAACAATGTTCAAACTACCACACAATTGCACTCATCTCACATGCTAGTAAAGTAATGCTTAAAATTCTCCAAGCCAGGCTTCAACAGTTTGTGAACTGTGAACTTCCATATGTTCAAGTTGGATTTAGAAAAGGCAGAGGAACAAAGGATCAAATTGCCAACATCTGCTAGATCATCAAAAAAGCAAGAGAGTTCCAGAAAAAAATCTACTTCTGCTCTATAGACTACACCAAAGCCTTTGACTTGTGTGGATCACAATAAACTGGAAAACTCTGAAAGAGATGAGAATACCAGACCACCTGACCTGCCTCTTGAGAAACCTGCATGCAGGTCAGGAAGCAACCGTTAGAACTGGACATGGAACAACAGACTGGTTCCAAATAGGAAAAGAGTATGTCAAGGCTGTATATTGTCACTGTGCTTATTTAACTTATATGCAGAGTACATCATAAGAAATGCTGGGCTGGAGGAAGCACAAGCTGGAGTAAAGATTGCCATGAGAAATATCAATAACCTCAGATATGCAGATGACACCACCTTTATGGCAGAAAGTGAAGAAGACCCAAAGAGCCACTTGATGAAAGTGAAGAAGGAGAGTGAAAAAGTTGGCTTAAAACTCAACATTCAGAAAACTAAGATCATGGCATCCGGTCCCATCACTTCATGGCAAATAGATGGGGAAACAGTGGAAACAGTGGCTGACTTTATTTTTCTGGGCTCCAAAATCACTGCAGATGGTGACTGCAGCCATGAAATTAAAAGACACTTACTCCTTGGAAGGAAAGTTATGACCAACATGGACAGCATATTGAAAAGCAGAGACATTACTTTGTCAAGAAAGGTCCATCTGGTCAAGGCTATAGTTTTTCCAGTGGTCAGGTATGGATGTGAGAGTTGGACTATAAAGAAAGCTGAGCGCCAAAGAATTGATGCTTTTGAACTGTGGTGTTGGAGAAGACTCTTGAGAGCCCTTGGACTGCAAGGAAATCCAACCAGTCCATCATTAAGGAGATCAGTCCTGGGTGTTCATTGGAAGGACTGATGCTGAAGCTCAAACTCCAATACTTTGGCCACCAATGGATGTGAGAGTTGGACTATAAAGAAAGCTGAGCGCCAAAGAATTGATGCTTTTGAACTGTGGTGTTGGAGAAGACTCTTGAGAGCCCTTGGACTGCAAGGAAATCCAACCAGTCCATCATTAAGGAGATCAGTCCTGGGTGTTCATTGAAAGGACTGATGCTGAAGCTGAAACTCCAATACTTTGGCCACCTGATGTGAAGAACTGACTCATTGGAAAAGACCCTGATGCTGGGAAAGATTGAAGGCGGGAGAAGAAGGGGATGACAGAGGATGAGATGGCTGGATGGCATCACTGACTTGATGAACATGAGTTTGAGCAAGTTCTGGGAGTTGGTGATAGACAAGGAAGCCTGGTGTGCTGCAGTCTATGGAGTGACAAAGAGTTGGATATGACCGAATGACTCAGCTGAACTGAATACAACAGTGCGTGCATGTCCAACTTTTCAACCCCGTGGGCTGTAGCCTGCCAGGTTCTTCTGTCTGTTGGATTTCCCAAGCAAGAATAACGGAGTGGGTTGCCATTTCCTTCTCCAGGTGATTTTCCCAACCCAGGGGTGAAACCCATGTCTCCTGCATTGCAGGAGGATTCTTGACCAACTGTGTCACCTGGGAAGAGGTAATCAAGTTAAAATGGGAAGGGTGGTGCCTAGTCCAATAAACTGGTGTCCTCATGAGAAAGGAAATTTGGACTCAGACACAGGCATGCAGGGAGAGCCCCGATTTGAAGACAGCCATCTACAAGCCAAGGAGAGAGGCCTGAAATAGACCTTTCCCTCACAACCCTCAGAAGGAACCAACCAGACACCTTGATTCCAGGGTTTCAGCCTCCTAAACCATGAAACAATAAATTTCTGTTGTTTAAGCCACATTCATGGTACTTTGTTATGGCGACCCTAGCAAACTAGTCAAACCAAACTAATGGAGTTAATGCAATTTGCCAAAGATGGCCCAGAGAATGGGGTCTGTAGCTCACGCTTGCATTTCCGTTCCCAAGTCCTGGGCTCCCCTTAACACCACCCCCTACAGCCTCTACTGGGGAGAGTGGACTCTCTTCCCTGGGCTTCATGCTCTGCAAAAAACGGATGAGCCCATCAGTGAGAGGCTAGTGGTTCCTGTAAAGCTTTTAATATCACACAGCCATTATTGACTTGCCATGCCATACTGCTGGTGAAATCCTAGTTACATTATTACTCCCCAGCGAAAAATGAGAGCCAAACTGATCCCATCCATCTGTCCTACAGTCTGACGGTGGGGCCAGAAATAGTCTCCAGGGACACTCTTGGCCAAGTCATCTCCTGAGTCTGATCGTGAGGGTCTGCAACTCAGGGACACTGCCTGAAGATATATCAAATCTCACAGTTCTGATCGGGTCATTCGACTGGATGAAACCCGGATGACCATCTACTGCCAGGCTGTGTGGAATAAAATTGCTAATCTTCCAGCTCATGTAGGCATTACCCTGGCCTATGTTTCCAGATCTCATTAGAGCACTGACCCGTTTCCTCCCCACATGGAGGCATGTGCAGGTGTGTGTACACACACAGAGACACATCTGGGCCCACAGTCACGTTGGCCCACCCCCTTCATCCAGGACTCTTCATGCAGACTCTCACACCTGGGCTCTCAATCCAGGTACCTCCTTGATCTGAAATTTCCTTCTTTTCCTTTGTTCATCTGTTGACACTCTGCTCATGACTTGCAAAGTCCAGTTCAAACCTCACATTCCCCAAAGACATTTCTTGTATCCCTTCAAACAGAATTATTTCCCCTCTAATTCAAAGTCCCAGGCCTATTTCCCAGTCTGTCTTCAAATGGGGATAATTATGAGTCTATAATACCATGAAATCTTAGGGGAGAAAGACTTTGTTGTTTTTTTTTTTTTTTCTGTGTCCACAATAACCAAAAAGGACATCTTTACACAGTAGGTTCTCAATTAGTTTTTGCTGGATTTACTGTAGTCTCCTAGGTTATCTCTGTAAGACTTCTAAACTAGCTCCAAAAACTTCACCAACCTNAAAGACTTTGTTGTTTTTTTTTTTTTTTTCTGTGTCCACAATACCTAGAAAGGACATCTTTACACAGTAGGTTCTCAATTAGTTTTTGCTGGATTTACTGTAGTCTCCTAGGTTATCTCTGTAAGACTTCTAAACTAGCTCCAAAAACTTCACCAACCTTCAGGAACAAAACGCAAAACCCTGGAGTCTGGCCCTTGGCTTTCATTTTAAAGAGAGCTAGCTCATAAGGGCAGAGAAACTCTTTCTCGTGTTTTTCCTGGAAGACAAAGTATGGGCCTGTGATCACTAAGTATGCTTTGTGGTCTCAAGTTCATTGTCTACCAACTCACAACATTTTATTTTGTTCCTAGACTTAACTACTTCGAACTCCAGGAGTTGGTAGTACAACGCACCCAACAATTCCTTCCATTTAGGTCAGGTGACAAAATGACAACCCGGGTAACATGGTTGCCCCAAACAGAAATGACATGCAATGTCAGAGTGGGAGCTGCATATGGCCAAAGTCTATGTCATTTCTCTAGGTTGCTTTCTTCTTAAGAAATGTGAAGAGAGCACAAAATAAATCTGTTTCCCAGCTCACAGGCCTCATTGAGGCTGACTGTCCAGTTCAAAATGACACCAATTACAATTGCAACAATTTCATGAGCAGCATGACCAAAAACTTAAGTCTCTTTTTCCTGCAATATGTTGCTTTTGAACTTGACGGCTGGTATTCAGTTCTCAACGGCGCTTGTTTGTGTTCAGTTGCACTGTTGTGTCTGACTCTTGGTGACCCCATTGACTGTAGCCCACCAGGCTCCTCTGTCTATAGGGATTCTCCAGGCAAGAATGCTGACGTGGGTTGCCGTGCCCTCCTCTAGGGGATCTTCTCGACCCAGGGATCAAACCTACGTCTCCTGTGTCTTCTGCTTCGGCAGGCAGATTCTTCACCACTGCACCACCTGGGAAGCTCTCAGCGGTAGCTGGGTATAATTGTTAATTGCATGGGAACAAATCCTGGCGGTAGCACTAACTAAATCTTAGAGATCTTTGACTTTCTGGGCCTCAGTTTCATTATCTGTAAAACGGAGGCACAGGACTGTTTTAAAGGAAAGTATGACGGCCTATTAACTGAGTCAATAAAGAGTGAAAGTACACTGACTAGTAGCCAGAACATAGTCAGTGTTGGGTTGAATGGTCACTGTTATGATTTCAGAATGTTCCCTTCACCAGAGACAGGAAGCAGCAGAGAATGTTACTGGCTTCTGTTATGGATGCCATCTCAAACTTCTTTCCTTCTGCTTTTTTTTTTTTTTCTTTCCAGAATATGTTGGAAATTGTAAGCAAACATGCAAGTGATGCATGTATATTTAGTTTCACATACAACCTCATTGTTACTTCCTGGCGTGCTTCCAAGGTATCTTACAAGTTATCAATCTCACCAGGACAGAGTGTGTTTTCTGACCACTTCCCCTTTGCAATTAAGGACTCTGACCACTCGCTTACGCAGACGGAGACCAGCATCCGTAACCCCAAAGGAGGTCAGAAACCCCCAGCTCCCGCCGCCGAGGGGGCTAGCTGAGAATCCGACACTGTGTTTCAGGGCTGTGGCCACGACCGTGACCGTAGGAACTGGGAACACCCACCAACACCCTGCTTCCCCCAGCCCCACTTCCTTCGCTCCAGTGCCATGAAGTATGGTTGCAGTGCCTTCGTGAATGTTTTCAGTGGAGTTAGGTTTCTGGTGTTTATTATTGAATTGCTAAAGATTTGGAGAGAAGACAAACAGACGAACCAGCAAAGCAAGAGACAGAAGACACCCTTGATGGACACACACCAAGTGCATATCTGGGGTCCGTGGCGGTCTGGGCTCTCACCAGAGCCCCAGGGTTTTGTCAGTGGCTCTGCAAATCAAACCTGCCCTAGACACACACAGAGGAGGCTCTATTTGCCTAGGAAACCTGCCACTCTGGCCCTGCAGATAGCAAGTCATAGTCTGGGGGGTGGTGAGTTTTCCTGTTTACCTTCCACCTTCGCAGAAGTATTGAATGCAGGGCCTGGGGAGGGTCTGGGAGGGCCGGCTCTCCTCTTTTCCAGACTGGGGTTTCGATTAAATCCCAGCCGTTGCCTCTTTGCTCTCTGTATCGCCTCTCCTCAACAGCATGCTGAACACAGAGAAATTAAACTCACAGTAACTTCTCTTCTGAGGATGTGGGAGGGCTCGAGAGCCGGCTGGGCAGGCTGGCAGCTGAAAGGCCAGGCTGCACTGTGCCGCCCACAGGTTCTCCCAGCTGAGCAGGAAGGCTTCCCCATCTGACTTCTTGGCGCCTCTTACACAGACTCCCTCAGCCACAGAAACTAAATCCACGTAGGTGGAGGCTGTGTCTATGTTCTTTGCCATTTGCAATCCCAACATCTACCACATATGTGCCTGATGCAAATCAGATTCTTTGTGCATGCTTGTTGAATAATAAATGAATGTCTATTTTTTAACTTTTTATTTCCTATTGGAATATAGTTGATTGACAATGTGGTGATGTGTCCAGCAAAGTGATTCAGTTATACATGTACATGTATCTATTCTTTTTCAAAATCTTCTCCTGTTCAGGGTGTCACGTAATATTGAGCCGAGTTCCCTGTGCTGTACACTAACTCCTTGTTGGTCATCCACTTTAAATATAGAGGTGTGTACATGTCAGTCCCCAGTTCTCTAACTGTCCCTTTCCCTCTGGTAAGCATAAGTTTTTCTCTAAGTCTGTGAGTCTCTTTCTATAAATTCATTTGTATCATTTATTTTTAGATTCTACTTAAAAGTGATATTGATAGCAATACCATGCAATGTTTCTCTCTGTCTGACTTACTTCACTCAGTATGACAATCTCTAGGTCCATTCATGTTGAATAAATGTCTACTAACAGACACAATTTGGCCATCTGCTGTGAAGAACTGACTCATTGGAAAAGACCCTGATGCTGGGAAAGATTGAAGGCAGGAGGAGAAGGGGACGACAGAGGATGAGATGGTTGGATGGCATCACCGACTCAATGGACATGAGTTTGGGTAAACTCTGGGAGTTGGTGATGGACAGAGAGGCCTGGCGTGCCTGCAGTTCATGGGGTTGCAAGGAGTTGGACACGACTGAGTGACTGAACTGAACTGAACTGAATAGACACAAACACACCAATTGGTGGCTCAGAGGTTAAAGCGTCTGCCTCCAATGTGGGAGACCCGGGTTTGATCCCTGGGTCGGGAAGATCCCCTGGAGAAGGAAATGGCAACCCACTCCAGTACTCTTGCCTGGAGAATCCCATGGACAGAGAAGCCTGGTAGGCTACAGTCCACGGGGTTGCAAAGAGTCGGACACGACTAAGCGACTTCACCTTCANGTCGGGAAGATCCCCTGGAGAAGGAAATGGCAACCCACTCCAGTACTCTTGCCTGGAGAATCCCATGGACAGAGAAGCCTGGTAGGCTACAGTCCACGGGGTTGCAAAGAGTCGGACACGACTAAGCGACTTCACCTTCACCTTCACCTTCACCAGACTTAAAATATCCAGTCCCGCTGTCTTCATATGTACATTTATACACAATCATGCTAGATTTTTCAGCTAGTCAGTATAGTCAGTGTGTCTGTTTTATCTTTTTTATTGTTGAAATGGGGATGGCAACCTTCCAAGGGCTGGGGAGAGAATATGTTTGAAAGCATCTCATGATTTCTTGGGAGAACGGACTCCAAAGGCTTTCCAACATAGTTGAAAAGTCTTGAAGTGTGCAGGCTTCTGCATCTAAAATAGACTATATATTCCTTGGGAGTCTAGAATCTGATCACTCCTTTGAGAGGGGATTAATGTTTAAAGAAACTGACTGGATCTGGTGGGGGGGACTGAATGGCACACTTTAAGATTATGAAAGATCATGCTCTTTGAAAATGGTGTTGGCTGCAAGAGCATAAATTATAGCTTAAAGAGCCTTAAAATTTTATCTTTTCATCTAAGAATTCTTCTAGGAATATAGCCTAAAGATATAATATGGAAATCAGCAAAAGATCCATACCCAGTAAAGTTCATGACATCATGACATATGAGAGCCAAAAGCTGGAAACAATTTTAAAGTCCAGCAAGGGGCAGTGGCTATGTAAATTACGGGGTGTAATCATTAAAGTGGATGATAGAGCACTTCTTTGTGGCCATGGATATTTTCTGACCCTAAAGAACAAACTACTCAATTCATAATTTAGAAAAAAAAGTGATGTACTTAACACATATTCCATCTCTGGAACACTACGTCTTCCTACTCCGACCCTAACCCCAGGACTTTAGGGATTAGGTGGATTTTAGAGATAGGATGAGCCTGTTTGATGCACAAATAATCTGTAATTTAAACTCAAAAGCTTAAGGATTTATTTTTAGTGTCACCAAATAGCTGTGGATGTTAAACGTGACAGCCAAAAAAAATAGGGTCCAACTTTTACTTATCATAGTAATATTTATTTATGAAGAGTGTTTATTTATTTGGGCTTCCCAAGTATCCCAAGGGTTTCCCTGGTAGCTCAGATAGTAAAGAATCCGCCTGAAACGCTGGAGACCTGGGTTTGATCCCTGGGTTGGGAAGATCCCCTGGGGAAGGAAATGGCAACCCACTCCAGTATTCCTGTCCAGAAAATTCCTTGGATGGAGGAGCCTGGTGGGCTACAGTTCATGGAGTCTCAAAGAGTGGGACACAACTTAGAGACTAACACTTTCACTTTCAAGAGGCTCAGTGGTAAAGAATCTGCCTGCCAACACAGGAGACGCAGAAGACGTGGGTTCAATCCCTGGATTAGGAAGTTCCACTGGAAAAGGAAATGGCAACCCACTCCAGTATTCTTGCCTGGGAAATCCCATGGACAGAGGAGCTTGGTGGGTTACAATCAGTCCATGGGGTTGCAGAGCTGGATATGACTCAGCAATCAGGCATGCATGTATTTATTTGTGAAAAGGAATACTTAAAATAATATCAAGAAAAAACAAGATACACATATGCACACACAATGCAATCTAAATAATATAAACGATTGATATGAATATACAGATAGTCACATACCAAACTATTTACGTGCATTTCACCCGTGAGAGATGATGAGTGATTACTTTCTTCTTAATATTTTAATATTTTTTTTCATATGGGGCATATAGCTTTTTAAATTAAAAATTTATAATAAAAGTATTAAAATGACAGTGTGCTGGACTGGGATAACTACCAAGGAGAACATATTAATGGAAAATGCTTTTAAATACTTGAAATGAGATCCTTGGGTAAAATGTGTGGCTACTTGCTCCTGAAAGTTATGGAAAAAGGATGCCCACTTTTCTCCCTGAAAGTGTAGTGAATCTGAGGTGTGGGCAACCTAGGTCACTGATAGCTCTTGTGTTCTAAATATCTGTTAAACTGCAGCATGCAATGATCATGTTTTTTCTCTTGACCACGGTTTTTCTGTGGTCAAGTGCTTTGCTACTGACCTGGCTTGAAAATTTATCTCAAGGACATAGCTCTGTTGCTAAGTTCTCTATTGTGGCCACTTTTCTACATTCAAGTCCCCTTTCAGTATAAGCCCCTGTTAGCTGAAGAATGGATGCTTTTGAACTGTGGTGTTGGAGAAGACTCTTGAGAGTCCCTTGGACTGCAAGGAGATCCAACCAGTCCATTCTGAAGGAGATCGGCCCTGGGATTTCTTTGGAAGGAATGATGCTAAAGCTGAAACTCCAGTACTTTGGCCTCCTCATGCAAAGAGTTGACTCATTGGAAAAGACTCTGATGCTGGGAGGGATTGGGGGCAGGAGGAGAAGGGGACGACCGAGGATGAGATGGCTGGATGGCATCACGGACTCGATGGACGAGTTTGGGTGAACTCCGGGGGTTGGTGATGGACAGGGAGGTCTGGCATGCTGCAATTCATGGGGTTGCAAAGAGTCAGACATGACTGAGCAACTGAACTGAACTGAACTGAACTGATAGATGGTGGAACCCTTGAGGGCTGAATTCATCTACTTCTCCCAAGGCTTCCTATGTATGCACTGTGCAGTGTGAGGTGCTAATGGATTAGATGACAGCTTTAGATAACAAAGCCAGAGGCTGCTTAAACTGAATGGTTGTTTTTTTTTTGTTTTTGGTTTTTTTTTTTTTTTACCTTGCTATTGGCTATGATCTCTACTCTCAAACCCTGAGGTCCAGCTTTCTCAGGGATATAGACCCAGACTAGGATAGGTAAGCATCAGAAGAGGACAGGAGAATCTCCTAAAGTTTTCAGTTGTCTTTGAGGTTCTCAAAATATGGCCAGCTCTCTTTGTGACCCTGTGGACTGTAACCCACCAAGTTCCTCTGTCCATGGGATTCTCCAGGCAAGAATACTGGAATGGGTAGCCATTCCCTCCTCCAGGGGGTTTTCCTGGCCCAGGGATGGAACCTGGGTCTCCCACAATGCAGACAGATTCTTGCCCATCTGAACCACCAGGGAAGCCCAGTATGGCAACACTAAATAACAAATGGAATCACAAACTTGGACAAGAAAATACATATCTCCTGAATAAAGTTAAAGGCAATATCATTCATTTCATTAATAATTTTGATTATTTAGGGACAGGACATGGAAGAGGGCGTGTTATGGAGCAGGAATTTTATTCCCATGGATCCTGACAAAATACCACCTGGACCAGAAGCAGCCCGTATCAGTCTTCATTTTCCTAAAGCCAACTTTGGGAGAATTGACCTGGATGCTGGGGACCCCTCAGAGCTTCCCTGGCCTCTCTGGAGACAGTCTGGATCCTGAAGATGCTTCCTAATTTATTCCAGGCAATAGGAAACGAGGGAGCCAAGGGAGAGAAGAAGCAAATGAATTGTTGTAACTGATTTGCGACATTTTGGGTAAAGGTTTCCAGGGGAGGAAGAACAGCTCCCATCTCGGGCAGAGGAGTGCCTTGGTGTTTTTTTCTGGCTGTGTGGTCATGGTAGTAAAAGGAAGATGGCGGTAAAGAGGTCATATCCCTCCCAAGAAGTCTAAGGCCCTATACAGAGATGGAGCTGGAAGACGTCTGTGATCATTTACTGGGGCTGCGTAGCAAGGTACCATGGACTAGGGGCTTCAACAACAGAAATCCATTTTCTCACAGTTACAGAGGCCAGAAGTCTGAGATCAAGGTGTCAGGAGGGTTGGTTCCTCCTGAGGGGAGTGAGGGAAGGATCTGTTTCAGGCCTCCGGCTTTGGCTTCACACCATCTGCCCTTTGTATGTATTTGTATCCAAATTGCCTCATTTTATAAGGACCCCAGTTACATCAGATTAGGGCCCACCCTAATAATTTCATTGTAACTTAATTACCTCTCTTCAGACCTGATCTCTAAATATGAGCACATTTTGAAGTACTGGGGGTTAGAGCTTCAAAAAAATACGAATTTTGATTTGGTTTCTGTGGCATTCTCTTCCATTCTAAGTAAGGTGCTTTTATGTATAAGAGACTCATTGGAAAATACCCTGATTCTGGGAAAGACTGAGGGCAAAAGGAGAAGGGGGCAACAGAGGATGAGATGGTTGGATGGCATCACCGACTTGATGGACATGAGTTTGAACAAACTCCAAGAGTTGGTGAAGGACAGGGAAGTCTAGCATACTACAATCTATGGGGTCGTAAAGAGTGGGACACAACTCAGCGACTGAACAACAACTTGTAAATTTGCTAGAATAGATGCACAGTGCCCTAGAAATACTGATTTTTTTAAATGAAAACATCTTTATTTATCCCAAGACATGAGTTGTCCACATTGAATAAAATTACTGCTCTAATCTCAAAAAAATATAAATTTGGGAGGCTATATACAATTCGAGCCATAACAAAGCCCGTTCATTTCTGGCTGTGGTAGACTCTGGCAGAGGAGTATTTCTCATTCTTTCGAGTCTATAGGTCTGGGGTTCTCCACTTTTTAAACTAGTGGGAGAGGGGTGGAGAAAACCAACCAGAAAGCATGTTGCATGCAAAACTTCACTCTTAGAACAGGGCACTGCGTGAACCACCCACTCAACCCCAGCCTAGACTGGGGACCTGCTCTCCTTCTAAATGGAGCAGTTGCAGAAAAAGCAAAGTTCTATGGTGAATCCAAAATAGTCTGAAACTATGAAGCTGGGCAGTTTGGCTGTGTGGTGGAGCCCATTAATTATAGAGTGTCCTGATCCTGTTTATTTGTCTAAACTCTTCTCGGTGTGGCAGAACCGCCCCACTTAGGCATTAAGCAACAAGAAAGTGAGAGCCCACGTAGCGATAGCCGTCCGCCTGCGGCTGCAGGTCTTGGTGAGGAGGAGCGGGAAGGCACGCCGCAGCTCACTGGGCTGGGGCCCTGGGTGACAGAAGTCCAAGGGTCCCCTGGAGAGAGACGTTCCTGAGGGCCGTGGTGGGTTGCCCAGAGTGGTGGCCAAGACCAGCTGCCATCTTGTTTATCATCAGTCGAACGCTTTGCGAGCACAAGTGATGGGTTCTGAGCCAGGGGCTTGGGTGACGAGGTGAAAGGAACACAAATCCTTTCCTAAAATGCCTTTTGTCCCTGTCCCAGACTGCGGTAAAAGAGAGCAAGGACAAGCTGGCCAGACTTGTTTGTTTAAGCTGTTGACTAATCTCTGAGTTCATGGGCTGAGTTGGTTCATGAAGTTCTTGAACTTTTATTATCCTTGGACTTTTGGTGCAGTAAAAATGAAATAAGAAACTGGTGCTTTTCTTTAAAAGAAACGTATGGGATGGAGCGAATGAGATGTTTGAATTCAGAGACTCAAGGGATTCAAAGAAAATTTGCGTGATGTTTTTTGACAGATACCCTGTGTCAGGCACCGTGCTAGCATATGGAACTGGAGTCAAGTTGCATTTTCTTCTCAGCTCCGTCAAGAACTCTACTCACGTGGGCTGGCTCTAGAGTTAGTGGGTCATAGTGATTCTGAGTTTCTGTGAAATGATGTTTTAAATGCAAAATACTAAGAAGCATTTCTAAGTCAGTGTTAAAGAAAAGTGAATATAGATCTGTACTTTCCAATATGGTAGCCACTTATCTCAGTGGCTGATGAGGGCTGAGGAAACTAATTTCCTCAGTTGCATTAGCCACACTTCAAACGCTCCCTAGCTATGCTTGCCTAATGGCTATCAGATTGGGTGACACAAATCAAGAACATTTCATCATGGTAGAATGTGCTGTTGGGCAGCATTGGTGTAGACAATGAACAAAGAAATACAGATTCATATGGAATATTTATCACTTCAAACATTTTGGCAACTGCAGCCTATGACATCTAGAAAAGCCAGGTAAGATTTTACATTTATATCTCAAGACTGGAAACAACTTTAAAGATGACCTAGATCATCTACCTAGCTGATGATTAACCCACTCTGCAACAATCCTCTGTCTACTTTGGGCTTGAAAATTCTGAGACGAGACAATCGCTTTACAAGGCATTGGATTTTGTTCTGTGAATTTCCCCTAGTCCAAAATGGCTGGTATAATTCAGGACAAGGCCCTCAGCAATGTTACTTTTTTTCTCTGAAAGTATTAAAGAAGTCCATATTCTTATTAATACCTTTTATAAATGCCTCACACAATTTCATTACAGTAGTGTACAGGAAGAATAAATGTCAAATGCAAATATAAATGTCAATAATAAAATGAGATTATGCGTCAACAAGGACCTACTGTATAGCACATGGAAATCTGTTCAATGTTCTGTGGCAGCCTGGATGGGAGGGGAGTTTGGGGGAGAATGGATACATGTGTATGCATGGCTGATCCTTTCCCTGTTCACGTGACACTATGACAACATTGCTTGTTAATTGGCTATTCTTCTATATAAAATAAAAAGTGTTTTTTGTTTTTTTTTTTTAATGAGGTTATGCAACCATCTGCTCTGTGTCCTATGGTATGCTTACAACAACTTAAAATTAGGTTTGGACATACTAACATGAACAACCAAACAGATGACTTACTACTAATACCGATCTTACACATTTCTCAATGACTTTCTTTCTCAAAAATATTTCACCATTGAAAAATGAAGGAATTTTCCAGATAAAAGGTTAATAAGTTTTCTTTTTACAGCTCCCACATCATCAGAATGAAAAATTCAAGCTTGATGGAACTATTTCCATAGAATGTCTAAGCTTAATTCAGCAGGGCATACTGACACAGCCAACTTTCCATGAGGGTCTTGCCCTCAGCCCTGGAGTACTGAGCCCGGCCATCACACCCCCGAGGCTCACTGGCTGTGCAGCTCCGCAGCTACTCTGCTGTGCGATCCTCACTTGTTCAGTCATTCTTCCAGCTCTCCCGCAGCTCTCACCAATCATTTCTAACTGCGGTTGGCCATCCTGTACTACAAGGCAGATTTTCTTGTTTCAATGCGTCTGTTTCTTTTCACATGCACGGAATTTATGTTTGAAGATAAGAACCTGAAACAACGATTCTTCTAAGATTCCTATTTACCGCCGCTAAATACAGGGCATAGGCTTTGGGACAGCTCTTTTTCTTCCGTGCTTGTCCTGTTACTTCCAGTCCTGACTGATGATGACAATCTCCCTGGCTGATAAATGATGCTGCATAGCACTCACAGGAATAGTCTCAAAAAGAGAAGAGGAGGGGGAGGAAAGGAGGGATGATGGGGAGGGCAGGAGGAAAGAAGAAGAAGAATGAGAAAAACAGCAACATGCATGGCACCACTCGCTTGCAGGAGGCACAAACCTGTGGGCATCTTTGACTTGGTCCCTATACCTCACTGTCCACAGCCAGCCAGTCACCAAATCCAGTGCATCCCATTTCCTAAATGGCTCGGGAACCCATCGCTTCTCTCTACTGCTCTTGCCATCACCTGTGTACCCAGGTGGGCGATCAGAGAGGAGATCATCTGAAGATGGTATTAAATGGACTCCATCCCCGCAGATACAGAGAACACACTTATGGACAAAAGCAGGGGAGAGGAGAGAAAGGGTGAGATAAATGGAGAGAGCAGCATGGATGCATCTGCACCACATATGTAACCAGACAGCCAACGGGGATTTGCTGCACGACTCAGGGAACTCACACTGGAGCTCTGTGATAACCTAGAGGAGGGGAAATGAATGGGAGGTGACACCACCACATGTAACCAGACAGCCAATGGGAATTTGCTGCATGACTCAGGGAACTCACACTGGAGCTCTGTGATAACCTAGAGGGGGGGAAATGAATGGGAGGTGACACCACCACATGTAACCAGACAGCCAATGGGAATTTGCTGCATGACTCAGGGAACTCACCCTGGAGCCTGTAATAACCTAGATGGGTGGGAATGAATGGGAGCAGGGAGGGAGACTCAAGAGGGAGAGGACGTATGTACACCTATGTTTAATTCATGTTGATGTATGACAGAAGTCAAACTGATATTATAAACCCATCATCAATCAATTAAAAATAAATAAATATCTTTTAAAAGCAAAGTTTAAAAATAGCATTAAAAAAATTGAATAAATAAAAGGACTCCATCTGAAAAAGGGCTCTCAGCCAGAGACAGACCGTGGTCAGCAGACAGCAGGATGTACTTATTAGCTGTAGAAACTGAGGGGGAGAATTATAAATATTTAGCCAGAAGAGGGGGAACAATGGAGACAGTGAAGGGGGGATAATGCATTTTTTTTTCTTTTTGCATTTATTAGGTTTCTGTTCTTTCAATGTAACTGTGACATCTGTCTTAGAATGTAAGCTCTGTGGGGACAACATTATACCTCCTACGCCCACCACAGTGCCAGACTCATCACTGGTGTTCAGTAAGTGCTTGTTGCATGAATAATTATCAGCATGAACAAAAAATCCAGGGGTTTGAAATACATAGCACTGTGTATAGGGAATTATAACTTACCCTTTATGTTCTAAAACTAGAACTTTAAGTACATAGTAGAGAGTGAGGGGAGATGAGGCTAAAGGCACAAGTGGGAGAAAGATTAAGAAGATGTTTGTAAAGAGCTCGGATTTTATCTGAAGTGATCATAGGCCACTGACCAGTTTCAGATGGGAGAATGACACAGGCAGCTGCGTGTGATAATTAGATTCTTCTGGAAACAGGCTTAAGTAGCAGAAGGTTGGTGGCAAAGGGACGGCAGGGAAGCCAGTTTGTACGAGAGGCAAGAAATGATGAAAGGCTGATTCAGAGACAAATAGCAGGGAGCAATAATTTTGGGAAGATGGCAGCATCAGCAAATACCTTTGTCACCCTCTGACCCTCAAGAAAACAGATAATATGCAGGAGGTTTACCTGAAATTTCACATCCTGAGGACTCAGTAGAGAAGCAGAAAAGCATGAGCTAATTTCTAGACAAAATTACTTATGTCAATGTGTAGATCTAAGAATTAATAGATTCTATAAAATCTTAAAAAAATAATCCCATAGCTTACTGAGAGACTCTGGCCAGGTGATACCTATGCATCTGAAGCACACTGGGAATTATTTGAATCCCATCAGTCTTTTCAAAGTCAGCCTCCTGGTGAGAAAACACCTTTAAAAAAAAAAAAAAAAAGTGGACTATAATTGCTTGACAACGTTGTGTTGGTTTCTGCTGTACAACAACGGGAACCAGCCGTATGTATACAGATGTCCCCTCCCCCTTGAGCCTCCCTTCCCACCTGGCCCGCTTCAGCCCTTCAGGTCAGCACAGAGCACCGATATACGGCTGCCCTTTCATCCCCACTTCCCGTGTGTCCACCATTGCCGAAGACGCCTCCAGAAACCGGTACACACAGGTCAAAACGTCACTGAAAGGACCTCAGAAACTTGATCGAGGAGCCAGCCCAAGTAAACAAAAGAACTGCCTTGCAGAATAGAGATGAATGTAAAACTGGTTGTAAAGAGAATTCTTAAAGAGACACCAGAAAGTATTGCAAAAGATCAATCAGAGAGGGAGAAAAGACTTCTTAAAATAAAATTTGATTCTGAATTTAAAAATCCAACAGGTGACCCGAAGAATAGAATTGAAACAGCTGAAGAATGAAAACAAAGACCTAAAAGACCAAATGAAAATACATATTCATGATGAAAAGTAAAAATAAAACAAAAGAATATTACAAGTTAAATGATCATGAGATCATTACAAGCGATCATGAGAGATTCACCTGAGAGACCCAATATAGTGAAAATAGGATTTCCAAAGGTGAGGAAAGGAGAAATAATAATTACTTTCTGAGCAAAACTGAAGAGCGGAAAGATTCAGAAAACATTTAGGAGATAAGTACAGTAAGGTTATTCACTGTCATTAATCCCATTTGATGATGTTTTCAGAAACAGCTACAATCCCCTTGATTAATTCCTGTATTTCCCAAACCTTCAGTAAAGAAGTCTAATATTTCAGATGATTTCATCTGAAGAATAAGTCTGAGCTGATGTTAATTAGTTAAAAACCTATGAAACACAAACAACAAGTCCCCATTGCACAGCACAGGGAAATGTATTCAATATCCTGTGAGAACTCTTAATGGAAAAGAAGACGGAAAAGAACAGATAGATAGATAGACAGATCTCAGTCACTTTGTTATAGAGAAGAAAGTAACACATTATAAATCCATATACTTCCATAAAAACTTGTTTTAAAAAGCCCTGTCTAACACTATGGCTTCCTAAAGAGCTGGAGGTAAAATTTCTATAAATAATTCCAACATTGTGCATCAAGTAGACACACCGCTGCAGGCAGGTATACTTCCTTCGTACATGGTCAAGATTTTTTTTTCACCTCCACTTTACCATTCAAGATTCCCTGAAAGTGAAGTCGCTCAGTTGTGTCCGACTCTTTGTGACCCCGTGGACTGTAGCCCACCAGGCTCCTCCCTCCATGGGATTCTCCAGGCAAGAATACTGGAATGGGTTGCCATTTCCTTCTTCAGGGGATCTTCCCCACCCAGGGATCGAACCCAGGTCTCCCTGCACTGCAGGCAGACGCTTTAACCTCTGAGCCTAGAGTCTCATAATTTACCATTAGAAATGCACTCCTGGACTTTCCTGGTGGTGCAGCGGATGGGAATTCGCCTGCCGATGCAGGGGACACGGGTTTGATCCCTGGTCCGGGAAGATTCCACCTGCCGAGAGAAAACTAAGCCAAGTCAGCCACAACTACTGAACGCTGCACACTCGAGAGCCGGTGCTCTGCAACAAGAGAAGCCACTGCAATGAGAAGCCTGTGCGCCACAAGCCGAGAGTAGGGCCGCTCCTCGCAATTAGAGAGAGTCCACGCACAGCAACGATAGACCCAGTGCAGCAAAAAAAAAAAAAAAAAA
>SJYX01016781.1:30872-110666 GCA_006410675.1 Oreotragus oreotragus | reverse complement strand
AAAAAAAAAAAAAAAGAGAGAGAGAGAAGAGATTCACAATGTCTGACTTCATCACTAAAACATTTTATATTCTTTATATTTTGGGTTTAGGGCACATCCACCCTGCTATGCCAGCCAATACTCCTGCAAGCCACCTTCCATGTTCAGTCATCAAGTTCTATTTTCTGTCTTACATATTTTAAAAATGCCTCCAAGACCTTTGATCAAGTGTTTGCCATATCTAACAGAAGTAGGCTGTACTGCGTACAAAGTGCCAAGGTGTGCCTCCATCCAACAGATCAGTGGCTCTCTAAATGTGGTCCTCAGACCTCTGAGGTCTCCGAGACCTTTTCAAGGGCTCCTCAAGATCTAAGCTATCTTTATAGTATTACGAAGATCATAATTTGCTTTTCTACTCTGCAGGCATTTGCATTGATGGGGAAGATGATGGGGCCACAGCATAAATTAGTACAGTTGATGTGAAAGTGGGTTAGCAATCATGTATTTGTCACTGCTACACACTTCAGAGTTGGGTTTTTTTTTTTTTTTTACTTAAGTTTCACTTAAGAATATCCTTGATGGAGTAAAAACTATTATTTTTACTGTCTTAATACTTGAATACATACCCTTTTATATTACACGGAACAAAATAAGATGTATGCCGTTAAGCACTTCTGCTATATAACTAAGTATGACTGTCATGAGAAAAAGCACTCAAGTGATTGCTTCGAGTTGCCAGATGAATTAATGGCAAACATCATGCTTTCCAGACTTGGGTATCTGGCAGATACTGTCTGAAAAATGAAAAAAGTGAGCCTGTCAATCTAAGAAAAGCAATTGGCAGTATTTTTTGCCAAGACAATGCAAGCTTTCAAGGACAAATTAGAATTTCAAAAAACTCCTATTTGCCTCTCTGAACTTAACAGCTTCCCAATACTGAAGACTTTTCTGATAAAATCAGTGGTGATATTAGTGAATGCAGGTTTTTTATATTGTATAATGAAATAGGTCAATAATTAGAAAATCTGTGGAACTCAGTGAATGAATATTTTCCAAATGACCAATGCCTGACGTTACAAAATCATTCCTGGGTAAAAGATTTATTCAAATAAAAATAGAACTAAAGATAGCTTTGAAACAGAGGAGGAAAATTGCACTGAGGGTTTTAGATTCCATGGTACAGATAATGGCTAAGAAGTGACCAGTTTTTGAGTTTGGTGGTAGCAGAAAAGGAAAACACCTTGTATAATTGTATCAGGAAAAGCAACTAAAATCTTCCTTTTTTTCTGAACTATATGTTTGTGTGAGGCTGTATTTTCTTCATACACATTGAGGAAAAAAACGTGCCACATCAGAGTATAGAAGCACTTAAGAAAATACAGTTGTCTTCTATTAAAGAGATTTGCAAGCATAAACAATCCTATTCACCTTTATTTTTATTTTGAAAGTGATACATATTTCATAAATAATGTTATATAAATAAGTAGACACTTCTCTGAATTTTTAATATGGTAAATATTGACAGCTACAGCCCACAATTAAAAAAAACGCTTTTGGAAGTTTCCATTGTAAGAAAGTAAACAAATTCTGAGACCAAAAAGTTTGAAAGCTGCTGCAGTATAGATAATTACATAAAACTGAAAGTCACCCCAGTTCAAATTTTCTTAAATTCTACAAGCTTGATATTAAAACTTTACAAAATCAGCATTACAATTTCTATATGTATGCCTCCTTATTGTCCAGGTATGATAGGCCCTTACATTTGCTGTGTGTTTCCCCAGTTAAATTAGGTTTTTGGTATAGNTGAAAGTCACCTCAGTTCAAATTTTCTTAAATTCTACAAGCTTGATATTAAAACTTTACAAAATCAGCATTACAATTTCTATATGTATGCCTCCTTATTGTCCAGGTATGATAGGCCCTTACATTTGCTGTGTGTTTCCCCAGTTAAATTAGGTTTTTGGTATAGAGAGTGATGTTACTTGGGCAGTTTCCTGTTTAACACTTAGTGTTCTCCCTAGTTCAGCCCTCTGTTATAGGAATGTCAGAAACATATTATGTTCTTTTACTTATCCATTCATTCCACAAAGCTTCATGAAGCAGTGTGGGAAGGCAGAAGGGATACAAAGGTCATGACTTCCCTCAGGCAGCCTGCAGTCTAGTGGGTGAGATGGAGACAGAGAAGAAAACGAAAGATCATAAAAAGACGTTACACAACTATGATAAACATATTCACATTGTGTCATAAAGAATCAGAAGTAGCGCTCAGCCTGTGGGTGGGGGCCTAGCAGGAAAAGCTTCATAAGGACAAGGGACCTTAACTGAATGCTTGAAAATAAGGCAATAATCAGGTGAAAAAGTCAGGGCAGATCAATCCTGGCAGATGACTTCGAAAGAGCGAAAGGTATAAAGATATGAGGGGCTTTCCACGTGGCTCAGTGGTGCAGAATTCGCCTGCCAGTGCAGGAGATGCAGGTTGGATCCCTGGGTCCAGGAGATGCAGGAAGATCCCCTGGAGGAGGAAATGGCAACCCACTCCAGTGTTCTTGCCTGGAGAATCCCAAGGACAGAGGAGCCTGGCGGGCTGCAGTCCATGGGGGTCGCAAAGAGTCAGGCTTGACTGAGTGAGCACGCATGAAGGCAAGAACATGCGAGGGTGCAAGCAGTCCTGTGTTGCTGGGGCATAAAATGTGAGGCCGGAGGCGAAAACATGCAGCAGGAAGGAAGCAGGAGCCAGAAGATGCTCTGAGACACGGCAAGCAGCGTGAGAGTTCACTGATGGGCCAGTGGGGCTTAAGGGCGCTCCAAGAGGCCCTGGCAAGAACAGGAAGCTGCAGGTCTGTGGCAACAACCTGGACAGCCAGCACGATGCTTTAAGAAGGATTTGTACTGTACAGCGCAAAGAACTCTGCTTGATACTCTGCAATAACCTAAGTGGGAAAAGAATTTGAAAAAGAACAGAGACATGTGGGTGTATAACTGAATCATTTTGCTGTACACCTGAAACTAACACATCATTGTCAATCAACTACACTCCAGTATAGAATTAATAAAAATAAATGGATCTGAATGCTTTTCTCCAGTTTGACACAATCTTTAGTATCCTCCGTGGTCTTGTTCAGGTCCCTCCTGTTCCTTTAGTCCCTCTCAGTTCCCCCACTACTATTTTACTGACACTCAGGCCATTTTGTTTCACTGTCCATTCATGTCCTAAAGATGCTTCTCATCTGTTTTGTTGTTGTTGTTGTTGTTTTTAACTCAACTTTGTTTCTTAAACCTTTGGTATGTGAAGCCTCCCTGCCCCTGGAAAAAAGATGAGAACTCTTTGGAAAACAGAGAATTCCAAATCCCTTTATTGGAGATTTACAAAATACATGTGTACATTAATGTCACCGATAAGATCTGTGTTAAACAAAAAAGCAACTACTGTAATTTTGTTTAATGCCGAATTTTCCAAACGAAGCCAACCATGGGACCACCCCATTTATTAGGCGAATGTCAAATAATTGGGGAGTGGAATGTTGCCAAATGAACAAATAAATTAACAGGTCAGAAAGTTTCATTACCATTGAAGAAGCAACACGTGGACTGACAGTGGGGTTTCCAGTCCAGCCTAGCAACTACTGTAATTTTGTTTAATGCCGAATTTTCCAAACGAAGCCAACCATGGGACCACCCCATTTATTAGGCGAATGTCAAATAATTGGGGAGTGGAATGTTGCCAAATGAACAAATAAATTAACAGGTCAGAAAGTTTCATTACCATTGAAGAAGCAACACGTGGACTGACAGTGGGGTTTCCAGTCCAGCCTGTGGATGTGGGGACACCGTGGGATGGCATCTTCGGGATAAGAAAGGAACATAACTGCCGTGCAGGTAAGTGTCACAGGAAGAATTCCGTGGGAATGTAATTTATGGGCCTATGCATGAAGCCACTGGATCAAGCATTTGTTGTTTTTGCTGTTTAGTAGCTCAATCATGTCCAGCTCTTTTGTGACCCCATGGATTGTAGCCCGCCAGACTCCTCTCTCCATGGGATTTCCCATGCAAGATTACCAGAGTGGGTTGCCAGTTCCTCCTCCAGGGGATCTTGCCAACCCAGGGATTGAACCCGAGTCTCCTGCATTGGTAGGCAAATTCCTTACCGCGGAGCCACCAGGGAAGTTCGGGCCAAATGCAATTCAGAGAGTTGAGGGAACACCTTGTAATCTGAAGAGCNCCATGGGATTTCCCATGCAAGATTACCAGAGTGGGTTGCCAGTTCCTCCTCCAGGGGATCTTGCCAACCCAGGGATTGAACCCGAGTCTCCTGCATTGGTAGGCAAATTCCTTACCGCGGAGCCACCAGGGAAGTTCGGGCCAAATGCAATTCAGAGAGTTGAGGGAACACCTTGTAATCTGAAGAGCAAGATGCCAAGGAATAAAAGACTTGTATAAAGCATCAAAAAATGGGACTTCCCTGGTGCTCCAGTGGTTAAGAATCTGCCTTCCACTGCAGCGGACACAGGTTCCGTCCCCGGCCCGGAACCTAAGATCCCACACGCCCAGGGCATCTAAGCCTGCACACCGTAACTACTGAGCCAGCATGGCAATAAAACATCCCACATGCCCCAGCTGACAGACCTGAGGCAGCCAAAAAGAAAGAAAGACACCTTTTAAAAAGCACTGAAAAAGAATGGATAGGGCTATATATGAAAATCATTGTGGGTTTAGTAGTTATCACACATTTAAAAAATCTTTGAACTCAATAAAGATTTGTAAAAAGGATGAAATACAGAATTGTCTCCCCAAAGAAGAAAAATAATGAAGAGGAAGAGCGGGAAAACAACCCTGATTTCCCAAAGCGAACAAATAAATAGTAGGAAGAAACCCAGGACCTCGCGAAGGAGACCCATGTTTGCTGTTTCTCTCCTGGAGTCTGAAAGCTCTTCTCCCTTTTCACCCATCAAACTTGAGATGCATACACGTATACATGCTAGACGCAGTTTTTAAAATTTATTTATTTTTAATTGGAGGACAATTATTTTACAATATTGTGTTGGTCTCTGCCATGCATCAACGTGAATCAGCCATGGGTATACATACGTCCCCTCCCTCTGGAACCTCCCTCCCACCTCCCACCCCTCTAGGTTGTCAAAGAGCCCTGGGTTTGATCTGAATCGGAACAGATCATTTCATTTGTTTGGGTCCTTTTTTTACCCATCCTGGTTGCTCTTCTTCAAAGCATGATGAGTTCTAAATGTTCGACCGAGAACACAAACTTCGGTGACTCAGAGATGTGCCATTGTGAAAAATCTCCCCTCTTGGAAGCATCCTTTCGAGAACTATGCAAAAAGGGGACACACACTGAAAACATAGGGACACAAAGCGGAAACATCCGAACTTCTTTAGCTGTGTTTTCCTTGGCCAGCACCTCCATTCTCTCCTACTGAAAAAGTATCAAATTCTGTGAGCAATGCTCATATTTTCATTTTCTCGCCAAGGGTACAATTCTGAAGAGAGACTTTTGAAAAGCCCTAGAAAGTTTTCCTTAGCAAGGAAACCCAGCATTTAAGGCCACCTCAGCTTTGTGTAGCATTCTCCTTTCCTGATTGGCAGCAGGATGGGCCCTCCTGGGTGGCCCACCTCCCAGTGTATACTCTTATTTTTAGGACAGAAAATAACTGCCAAGCGGTAGGAATGCCGTATGACCCAACTCTCTTAACATCTATGGTCCCTATATGTGACCTTACTGGATCCTTTCTCTGTACCATTTCTTTCTTCTTCCTTTTTTTTTTTTTTAAAGTCTGACGGTTTCTATAAGCTTCCTGCTGCCACATTCAAAATCTGCCTCATTTAAAGCCACTTTGAGGGTGTAGAAACCAGCGTTTGGGGAAGAGGGCTCTGGTTTCCTAAGCTTGCCAAAATACATAATCAGAATCTATATTTGGAACCTGTATGCTAGAGGCTGCACTCTCAGTATTCCTGAGGATGCTTCCTGCAGAAAAAAATTGGGGGGGGGGTGGTCGTGGGAGGGAAGAGGAGGTGAGACAGGCAGGAAGGGCCTTCACACGTCACCAAGTCCGACTTTTAAAATCCTGTAGGGGAAACTGAGGCTCAGGGATGCGGACTGACTCAGGAAACGCCTGTAACGTCACCTTCATCCTTGACCAAAGCATTGCCTTGCCTCTCCCCCTACCCAGTTCTTGGACTTTCAGCAAGCCCATCTCCTCCAGCTTCAGACGGCGGGCAAGTGGTGTCTGGGAACCGCTGGACCAACCCACAGCCTCCACCCCCGAGGGCCCCGACGGGGAGGGAGGAGGCCTTGGAGGGAGAGAGGCAGGGCGGGAGGGAGGGCGAAAGGAAGGAAGGGGAGCCCGGGGTGGGAGTGGAAGAGGCAGCTTCGCCCGGGGCGGGTAGGCTCGCGGGGCCAGCCCTCCCGAGGCGGTTTATAAGAGTTGGGGCGGCCGGGAGCCCTCCCCGCTGGTCCGCGCGCCCCCGGAGCAGCGCCCGGTTCTGAGCGCCCCGCGTCGAGGCCCGCCTGGCCGCGCGCCGGCTCCGCGCCGCCTTCGGACTTGAGCGCGCGGCAGCCTAGCCCGGGAGGAGGCGAGCGCCCGAGCCCGGGGGCCGAGCGCCATGCGCCGCGCCAGCCGAGACTACACCAAGTACCTGCGCGGCTCCGAGGAGATGGGCGGCGCGGGCGCCCCGCACGAGGGCCCGCTGCACGCCCCGCCGCCGCCCGCAACCCCCGCGGCCGCCGCCGCCTCCCGCTCCACGTTCGTGGCCCTCCTGGGGCTGGGGCTGGGCCAGGTCGTGTGCAGCGTCGCCCTGTTCCTCTACTTCCGAGCGCAGGTGAGTGCTCGCCCCACAGGGGCGTGCGGGAGGGCGCGCGCGCCTCGACCCGCCAGCGCAGGCGGTGGCAGCACTTGGCAGCGGTAGGAATGTTTGGTCCCCCCAAGCCGGGCTCCCCCGAATCTTGCATATTCCGGAGGGGAGAGCGACTCAAAAAAAAAAAAAGAGAGCGTGTGACTGCGGGGCAGCCGGGCGCGGGCCCCGGAGCGCTGGCCTCGGTCCCCGCGCGCGCAGCCCGGCCCGGCTGATGCGCTGAGGCTGGGCTCGCCCAGCGTGGTGCGTTTGAATTTCCCCCGGCGAGACCGCATTGGTCGCTCACCTCTTTTGGAAACGATTACGCACTTTTCTCCCCTTCTGTATCCTCCTTGGAGCAAAGAATGAACTTATGGATGTTCACTTAGGAACAAAATGGAGCGTCTCCAGTTAGGCGTCACCGACCGTTTCCCTTCCCACCCACCCCCCGGAGATTGTGGGGTCCTGGGGCTGGTTGCTTTGCAGCGTGCAGGGGTGCGCGCGGAGCCTAAGGTCGCAGTGCTTGCGCTGCCCGCAGCCTCTGGAGCATCAGATGGCGATGCCCAAGGCATCAGATGGACCAAAACACAGCGCGGCCAGGGGCGCCTAGTCTTAGAAGCCGGCTCCTCTCGCTCGGGGTGAAAGAAGGGCCCACGTGCCTGCCCATGAAGGTGGGCGGAGGAAGGAAGCGAGACGTGTGTGGAGGTGGTGAAGTTCTCTACCCTGGCACAGCCTGGCGACGATCTAGCAAATAACCAAGCTTTTCAAAGATAGGGAAACCGGCTAGGGACTGGGGAGAGATAGTAGAAAGGAAGGGGTAAATTTGTAACATTATGCTTTCTGGTGGTTTGTGTTTTCTTGGAAATTGCTGTGCAGTTGCTTGGATTCATTCAAATATTCTTGTCTGGTGCTGTGAACTCTTTCTCAAAGGAAGTGGGGGGCTGACTGTGCATTTTTTTTTTTTTTTATGGGAAAAGGGAGTTGGGTTTGGACTTCATTGGTTTTCAGATTCAAAGGTGATTACTAAACCAAATTGGATGCATGAGACATGGCATTGCCTGGGTTGTACAGGTTTTTGACACGTGCCAGAGTCCTGAACTTGTCGTCATAGACTTTTTGCTAAGTATTCAGTATCCACTAATTTGCTTTTTGTAGAACTAGTTTGTGAACTGAGACAGAAGTAGACATACTATGCACAGTATTTTAGAAAATTTGTATTTGTATATTAATAAACATATTTTCCTATTGAGAAAGTTTTTCAAAAACTACAACTTTCAAGTAGTTTACTTGCAACGTTGTTGTTCAGTCGCTCAGTCCTGTCTGACTTTTTGAGACCCCATGGACTGCAGCAGGCCAGGCTTCCCTGTCCTTCACTGTCTCCCTCCCGGAGTTAGCTCAAACTCACGTCCATCGAGTCGGTGATGCCATCCAACCATCTCATCCTCTGTCAACCTTCTCCTCATGCCCTCAGTCTTTCCCAGCATCAGGGTCTCTTAGGTTACACAAATCTGTATGAAAGTGATGAAATGTATTTCTTTCATTGGACTGTGCTGCAGCCAAGAATGACTGATTTATTCATTTTCTCATCCGGTATATGGTCCTGCCCCCTCCCCGATTTAATACTTATATACTGAGTGCCTGCGCTGCACATGGCACTGTTCAATGGTGCGGAATTCGAGTTAAGAATCATTTAGTCAACCTACAGTGCCCACCTACTGTACTGCATGCATGATGCCAGGTAATGATGGGGACTATAACAAAAGACTTTAAATTCCTAGTCAAATAAGAGAGAAGCATTGAGAAAAGAGGCAGAAGATGCAATCGTTCCCTCTTTTTAAATTTAACTAATTAATTAATTAATTAACTTTTACTTCTTGGTCTTGGGGCCTGTGAGTTCTTAGTACCCTCACCAGGGATCAAACCCAACTCCCCTGCATTGGAAGGGCCGGGTCTTAACCACTAGACCACCAGGGAAGCCCAGTACTTCTCCCTCTTATCTCTTCTAACACCTTAGCATTATGGCATTTTCATAGCAGGGATTGTGAAGTGAGTATTCAGCACTGAAAGAGTTAGGGGATGAATGGATTGTAGGGACCAGGAACAGCTCACATTGACAGGAACCGTGCAAATGTGACCATTTCAAAAAGAACGACTTACTGGGCTGTTGAAGAAATTGTTTGACTTCTTTGTAGGGAGTCCCAGTATTAATGGTCTGGTGGGCTGAGAAATCTAGCCTTCTCATGATTGTTTAGCAGTCTTGACTTCACATGGATAACAGTGAAAACTTTCAACAATTTTTTCCAAAGTCCACATGTAAGTTAGTAAGCCTGGCTAGAAAAAAATTCATTTGGAGAATTTAATGTCATCGAATTTCTGGGTAGTTTTCCTAGATGTCATGAAGATTGGGATTCTCCAAAATTTATGCAAAATGTATTAGCCATTATGCTGAACCCAGCTTTGGGCTGCATTTTTTTTTTTTCAAGTGGCCTTCTTCAGTAAAGAAGTAATATTTGGAGCAATGTTGTCATAGGAATACCCCACTAGATGTGGTTAGGTTTTGCAGAGGATGATTTCTAAAGGAGTCCTAGACATTTAGAGATACATTCAGAAGAAGTTAAAAATGAAATAGAATGTTTGGAATTTGTTTCAAATAATAACATGGATGCTTGTAGATGAAACCAGATGCACTGGTAACTGTTGAAACCCCGTGGTCAGTACCTGGAGGTTCAGTCAACAGTTCTTTACACTTGTGCACTTGCTGGAAGCCTTCTTTGAAAGTTCTAGCTGGGAGAATAGACCCAGTTTGACCTGACACTTGTTGAATGTTTTCACGTACATCAGTTCCTTTGGATGAGAACTTGGTACCAAATAAGGGATAGATTTTTGATTTCCACTCAGTTTGTGGGTCACTTACTTGGGATTCCTGAATGCATGTGAGTTAGAATGAAATCATCTAATATCAGGTAACATGTTTTCAGTTTATAGTAAAAAAGAAAAAAAGGAGCCAGTTTTATTGTTTTTGTTTAAAAGTGAGAGAGAGAAGTCCTGAAAATCCTCAAGAATCACAACATTGTTAATTGGCTATACCCCATTAAAAAAGTTAAAAAAAAAAAAAAGTTCAATTTAGTTTTAAATGCATCTAGAAAAATATCCCCAAATAATGTAAAAAAAAAAATTATAGTGACTTAAAACAAGTTTCCTTTTCTTAACTCATGTTTGAATAGTTAAAAATGAATCTGCCTCCCGAATGTTTGCAGATTGCTGGTGCCTAGATTAAGAAAAAAAAAAAAAAAAAAGAAAGTACTAGATCCAGTGTAGATTGGCTTTTCCCCCACCAACCTTGCCAAAGAAAAAATAGCATGTGGTTTGTGCTATATATTTACCACATAGTATTCATACTTTGGTTTACAAAGAAAAAAATCCCTTCCAAAAAGTTGCTTTTAAATATTGGTGTGTATTTAAACACACATACACACAACATCCATATAACCATGTTCAAGTTTAGAACTTAGCTATAAGATAAGTGTTTCAGAAAACTCAGTCTTTCTTCCCTTTTAACTCTTTCCCCAAACCCCCAGCATGCACACCAACCTCCCTGGGCTGTCCTTTACCCAAGAAGGAGCGCCGTCACTACCAAAAGTCTGATGTGGAGGTGTGTGGGCTGTCGGCTTGAAAAAAAAACAGAAAACGAAGTAGCACAGATGGCAAGCATCCTGCCTCATTTAACCCTACAAGCGATGAAGTTTCAAGGAAGCTTTCAGACTGAGTGACTTTCATGTGAACCACACCATCTGATAAATGTATTTTTGAAGTCCAGTTTAAATCAGATGTTCAAGATTCACTTAATATTTTCAGTCATTTCTAGGTACAGTGAATTCATTTGTAAGTCAATTTACTGTGATTTGGGGATTCCCTGGTGGCTCAGACAGTGAAGAATCTGCAGGCCGTGCAGGAGACCTCGGTTCGATCCCTGGGTGGGCGAGACCCCCTGGAGAAGGGCATGGCGACTCACTCCAGTATACTTGCATGGAGAATGCGATGGACAGGGGAGCCTGGTGGGCCACAGTCCACCACAGGGTGGTGCAGAGAGTCAGACATGACCGAAGCAACTTGGCATGCACGCACGTGGCTGGCCCTGCACGCCTGCACCTCTGCTCTGCCCTTTCTTTTGGTCTCCATTTGCAGGCGCGGAGAGCTGTAAGGGCAGCGGGCTAACAAAGACATTTGGTTGTAGATGAAAAATAAGTTCCTGAGACACTTGCACCTCTGTGTTCACAGTGGCACGTTCACATCCGCCGAGACAGGGAAACGAATGTCCACTGACAGATGACTAGATTAAGAAGATATGGTACACATAGGTAACGGAATAGTACTCAGCCATAAAAAGAATGAAACAATGGTATTTACAGCAACATGGATGGATCATTCTAACTGAAGTAAACAAGATTAAGACAAAAAGCATATGGTATCATCTATGTGTGGAATCTCAAATAGGACACAAAGGAACTTATCCATGCAACAGAAATAGACTCAGACATAGAGAACAGACTTCTGGTTGTCAAGACAGAAGGTGTAGGAGGGACAGATTGGGAGTTTGGGATTAGCAGATGCAAACTGCTACACACACACACATACACATACATATATGTATAACTGAATCACTTTGCTCTACATTAGAAAATAACACAACATTGCAAATTCATTCAATAAAATAAAATTTAAAAATAAATTTCTAATGCATGACCCGCAAGTAAACAAAATAAGTGAGTATAATATCAAACTTAATGATGTCACATTTTCATTTGGGAAGATAATTGGTAACATTTATATATGTTTAGCTCTACATGTGCTTTCCAGATGACGCAGTGGTAAAGAATCCACCTGCCAATCCAGGAGACGCGGGTTTGATGCTTGGGTTGGGAAGATCTGCTGGAGAAGAAAATGGCAACCCACTCCAGCATTCTTGCCTGGAGAATCCCATGGACAGTAGATGGTGGGCTACATACAGTCCATGGTGTTGCAAAGAGTCAGATATGACATAACAACTAAACAGCAAAAAAGCCCTAACATGACCGTTTGAAGCAGTGGTTCTCACACATTAGATACACTCGGGGAGAGAGATTCAGTTGACCTTAGCTCTTAGGGATATTGAATAAATTGGCCCAGGGTTGGACCTGGGCAGGGCTTTAAGAGAGAAGAGACTAAAACCTTTGCATCATATTTCTCTTCGTTAAACCTTTAGCCATCATTGACCATATCAGTATTTTTGTGCTGGCTGGTATTACTTGTGAAAAACTTTAAAAGTGGGTGTCCAAGGAAATTTGGAGACATTTTAATAGCAGACAACTGATATTTGTACCTTTGGTATTTGAAAGCATCACTTCTCAAACCTTAACGTGCATGAGAATCATCTTGAATCTGAGTTAGAATGCAGATTCACAGACACTGCCCAGGGTGGGGCCTGGCATCTGCATTTCTAACAAAATCTGGCTGAGCTTGTAACCCTGAAGATGGCAGGACTATACTTTCCATAGCAAGAGTCATGGGGACTGCTGTTTNAAAAAAAAAAAAAAAAAAGAAAGTACTAGATCCAGTGTAGATTGGCTTTTCCCCCACCAACCTTGCCAAAGAAAAAATAGCATGTGGTTTGTGCTATATATTTACCACATAGTATTCATACTTTGGTTTACAAAGAAAAAAATCCCTTCCAAAAAGTTGCTTTTAAATATTGGTGTGTATTTAAACACACATACACACAACATCCATATAACCATGTTCAAGTTTAGAACTTAGCTATAAGATAAGTGTTTCAGAAAACTCAGTCTTTCTTCCCTTTTAACTCTTTCCCCAAACCCCCAGCATGCACACCAACCTCCCTGGGCTGTCCTTTACCCAAGAAGGAGCGCCGTCACTACCAAAAGTCTGATGTGGAGGTGTGTGGGCTGTCGGCTTGAAAAAAAAACAGAAAACGAAGTAGCACAGATGGCAAGCATCCTGCCTCATTTAACCCTACAAGCGATGAAGTTTCAAGGAAGCTTTCAGACTGAGTGACTTTCATGTGAACCACACCATCTGATAAATGTATTTTTGAAGTCCAGTTTAAATCAGATGTTCAAGATTCACTTAATATTTTCAGTCATTTCTAGGTACAGTGAATTCATTTGTAAGTCAATTTACTGTGATTTGGGGATTCCCTGGTGGCTCAGACAGTGAAGAATCTGCAGGCCGTGCAGGAGACCTCGGTTCGATCCCTGGGTGGGCGAGACCCCCTGGAGAAGGGCATGGCGACTCACTCCAGTATACTTGCATGGAGAATGCGATGGACAGGGGAGCCTGGTGGGCCACAGTCCACCACAGGGTGGTGCAGAGAGTCAGACATGACCGAAGCAACTTGGCATGCACGCACGTGGCTGGCCCTGCACGCCTGCACCTCTGCTCTGCCCTTTCTTTTGGTCTCCATTTGCAGGCGCGGAGAGCTGTAAGGGCAGCGGGCTAACAAAGACATTTGGTTGTAGATGAAAAATAAGTTCCTGAGACACTTGCACCTCTGTGTTCACAGTGGCACGTTCACATCCGCCGAGACAGGGAAACGAATGTCCACTGACAGATGACTAGATTAAGAAGATATGGTACACATAGGTAACGGAATAGTACTCAGCCATAAAAAGAATGAAACGATGGTATTTACAGCAACATGGATGGATCATTCTAACTGAAGTAAACAAGATTAAGACAAAAAGCATATGGTATCATCTATGTGTGGAATCTCAAATAGGACACAAAGGAACTTATCCATGCAACAGAAATAGACTCAGACATAGAGAACAGACTTCTGGTTGTCAAGACAGAAGGTGTAGGAGGGACAGATTGGGAGTTTGGGATTAGCAGATGCAAACTGCTACACACACACACATACACATACATATATGTATAACTGAATCACTTTGCTCTACATTAGAAAATAACACAACATTGCAAATTCATTCAATAAAATAAAATTTAAAAATAAATTTCTAATGCATGACCCGCAAGTAAACAAAATAAGTGAGTATAATATCAAACTTAATGATGTCACATTTTCATTTGGGAAGATAATTGGTAACATTTATATATGTTTAGCTCTACATGTGCTTTCCAGATGACGCAGTGGTAAAGAATCCACCTGCCAATCCAGGAGACGCGGGTTTGATGCTTGGGTTGGGAAGATCTGCTGGAGAAGAAAATGGCAACCCACTCCAGCATTCTTGCCTGGAGAATCCCATGGACAGTAGATGGTGGGCTACATACAGTCCATGGTGTTGCAAAGAGTCAGATATGACATAACAACTAAACAGCAAAAAAGCCCTAACATGACCGTTTGAAGCAGTGGTTCTCACACATTAGATACACTCGGGGAGAGAGATTCAGTTGACCTTAGCTCTTAGGGATATTGAATAAATTGGCCCAGGGTTGGACCTGGGCAGGGCTTTAAGAGAGAAGAGACTAAAACCTTTGCATCATATTTCTCTTCGTTAAACCTTTAGCCATCATTGACCATATCAGTATTTTTGTGCTGGCTGGTATTACTTGTGAAAAACTTTAAAAGTGGGTGTCCAAGGAAATTTGGAGACATTTTAATAGCAGACAACTGATATTTGTACCTTTGGTATTTGAAAGCATCACTTCTCAAACCTTAACGTGCATGAGAATCATCTTGAATCTGAGTTAGAATGCAGATTCACAGACACTGCCCAGGGTGGGGCCTGGCATCTGCATTTCTAACAAAATCTGGCTGAGCTTGTAACCCTGAAGATGGCAGGACTATACTTTCCATAGCAAGAGTCATGGGGACTGCTGTTTCTGTTGATGGCGCTCAGCTTGTCAGCGGGGTTGGAACTTAACCAATGTTAGGGTCCCCAGGCGTTTCCCCACTAATACCACACTGTCCCTTTAGCTCAGCGGCTTCCTGATGGTGAGCCAGCTGAGGCCTTCGCAGGAATCTTCTTTCTTGAGGTCTAAACCCAGTGACCCTTCATATCAGTTGCCCAAGCCTCTCTGGTTTTGTGGGAAACTTACTGGTGTAAGTGAGCTTTTTAACAGAACTGTGGAATGGAAAGCTTGCCTTATATGAAATCTCAGATATTAGGATTCGTACTCATTGTCTTAAAGTCATAAAAGATAAATATGGGTTGCAAGTAGTTTTGAGTCCTGAGTGACACCGCTCCCGTGATTATAGCCGTTACCAACCCTTTAATTTACAAGAGTGGAATGATAAAATTTGCACTGGTGGGTGCACATTTGTTGAAAGGCTCTCATTTTGAGAGTTTTGGATATGGGTAGGGTACTTGGTTTACTTCTAACCGCTGGTTAATAAATCTGCACATCTTCCACTGACTTTTAGAAAGATAATTAAACCAGGGATTTAGAGACCTGGTATTAATTGACTGTGCTTTGGTTATGGCAGACTTACATAATTTCCCCCCCTCCTTTTTTTTTTTTTTAAATCTAGCCTGTACCTAAAAAGCAAATGCACATGAAGTACCTTGAAGTTTTTGAAAGAAGAGAATGATAAATTAAGCCACTATTATTAAAGCAATTAGATAGCTAATTACCTCTCCTCTTTACTTGGCAGTTGAAACCACTACAAGACTCATCAGAGCCCCAGGAGGAGCTGGCAGACAATTTTAAGAGTAATACATAAAGAAATGCTTGTGCTGGTACCTGTTGTAACTAGGCAACCAGCTGATAACTCTGTGGGGATATTTTGGGTGGGACTATCCCACACACTGCAAGAATTTTAGCATTCCCTCGGCATGAATATGTATAGCTTGCTCATGAGCCCCCTTCACCCCAGCTGATACCAAGCATCACCAAACACGTTTTCAGTCACCTTCTGACAGATGTAGCTCTCCTGTCTAAGAAAACTGGTGAGAGGTTCAACAAAAAGGGAAACTGCTTCTGGCTGCAGGTTTTCTTTGGGGCTAGGAAATGGATTTCTTCGGCTGATTAAAACACACATTGATTAAGGGAAAAGGCTAGGCAAACATGGCAGCTGAACATGATGTTAATTTCACCTGATTTATGTAGGTTTCATGCTTTGAATATCCAAATGGGCTTCATAATCCCACCTGGTGTGCTCCTCAGGACTTAAAAGGCCTGCTCTTCCTGTGCTGAACACTGGTAATTTCATTGATGCCCTTCCCCTCAGTGAGGACTTGAATAACGTCAGACAATTTTGATAATTTCCCCATGAATTACATGTGTACACGTGTGTTGTGGATGATAGTCAGATACTCATAAAAACAAATTAGAAGTCAATGGTTGCACCAACTGGAGGGTAATTGTATTAACTGTTAGTTGTTGGGGACCTGCATTCATTCTTCCAAGAATGAATTCTGTTGTCTTAGTCACACTTGACTCAACAGCAGAGTGATCAGTGATAACCACTCTTACGTCCTCACACTTTTTTCCCCTCTCAGATGGATCCTAACAGAATATCAGAAGATGACACTCACTGCATTAATAGAATTTTCAAGCTCCATGAAAACACGGATTTGCAAGACACAACCCTGGAGAGTCAAGACTCAAAATTAATACCTGATTCGTGTAAGAGAATTAAACAGGCTTTTCAAGCAGCTGTGCAGAAGGTGAGTCCACATTGAGATGATAAGTCAAGGGCCCTCACTGACTCTACTAATGCTGAAAATTAAAATCGGCTAAGTGCTGTTGACTTTGTTCTTTTTTATTTTAATAATTTGTAAGAGAGCTAAAGAGAGTTTTTTTTGAGGGATTAGCAGAATCCTTTTGAAGTTGGTAGTGGTTAATTGGGCTTCCCTGGTGGCTCAGATGGTAAAGCATCTGCCTATAATGCAGGAGACCTGGGTTCCATCCCTGGGTCAGGCAGATCCTCTGGAGAAGGGAATGGCAACCCACTCTAGTATTCTTGCCTGGAGAATCCCACGGACAGAGGAGCCTGGAGGGCTACAGTCTATGGGGTTGCAAAGAGTCAGACATGACCGTGTGGTTAATTCTCTCCCACGGACAGAGGAGCCTGGAGGGCTACAGTCCANGAATGGCAACCCACTCTAGTATTCTTGCCTGGAGAATCCCACGGACAGAGGAGCCTGGAGGGCTACAGTCTATGGGGTTGCAAAGAGTCAGACATGACCGTGTGGTTAATTCTCTCCCACGGACAGAGGAGCCTGGAGGGCTACAGTCCATGGGGCTGCAAAGAGTCGGACATGACCGTGTGGTTAATTATAGTGACCAGCGGTGTTCATGCAAATATTCTTTCCTTTCTCTCTTTCTCTCCCTTCCTCTCTCTCTTTCTCTTATTTTGGAGGAGGCATTTAAATTCACTCTTGAAAGGAGGACAGGGATGGTTTGTGGTGGTCAGTGAGTCAGTGTGCTAGTTTGAAATCCCTGCCTTAGAAACCATTCTCTCTGCTCAAGGATTCTCTACTGGCTACTTCCTTTAAGTTGGGTTTTGGGATGGGAAGACCCCCTATTCCCCATCTGTGTGTGGATCCAGGGTTCCATGGAGAATAAGTATTAGCTGGTCCTCTGTTGTCATCTGACTTGAGGGGGGGAAGCGAAGTAGAGCAGGAGTTGATGTTGGGGGAGAGGAAATTCTCTGGTCCTTTTCTGATTTTCCAGGAGGGCTGAGTGAAAAGGGAGGGGATGGGGACACAGAAGACAAATGACTTCTCTACACTGACAGCCTCAGTGGAGAAATGCTGGAATATCTGCCTGTTTTGTTTTCCTGGATACGGTCCCTTGACAGCTCTGCAGCCTTGGCATTGTTTTACTTACTGACTCCAGCAAGAACTGGGCAGAGCCCTCTGACTCCAGGGCGTGCGCATGTGTCCATATTGCTGCCTCGCATAACACATCTGATGGGTTCTTGCCTCTGCTCGGACGTCCCAACCTCTAGTTTGCAGCTCCCCAGGCTATCTCTGATCATCTCCCAGTAACGTCTAAATTTCTCAAATATCTCAAACCTAAGTTGAAATTTGAGTTTCTTTTTAAAAAATTCACAAGTAGTAATCGCATTTTTAAAAAAGAGGATATGTATTAGGTATAGAGGTAGGGAGAGATAAAACTGTTTTGTATCACCCTTCAGGCTGGTATTTGCTATATTTCAACAAATTTAAGATACCACGAATTTTCAACTTACGTTATTATTTCATGCATCACAAAGAGAGAAAAAAATTGACTAAAGAATTAAACATAATCATTATAGATTCTAGTTGCATCCAGTTCAGAGATTCTGAAATATAAAAATATATATATCATAGAATCAAGGAAGTATGTATCATTCTAATATCTATAAGAATGTTGTTTAAAAAGATTGCATTTTCATTATATTTAGTGTGTAGGTGCTTAGCCTTATGCAGTAGATGCCTATTTTTAAATGTAGGTTTAAATTTGATCTTTTGATCTTCTGTTGTAATTTTTGAGCTATTTAGTAACAGTAATTCCATTAGTCTAATTCATTTTTAACTGTTCTATTGCATTTTTTTTTCTGCTTTTGCAAAAAAACTACTAAAAACAAGAGAAAAATGAATAACTTCTGATTTTTCACTACTGGAAGCAACTGGAAATTGAATGACTCCTATATGGTATTTACCTCATCTTAGGTTAGGTGGCGGGGGAAGGCAATGGCACCCCACCCCTGTACTCTTGCCTGGAAAATCCAATGGACGGAGTAGCCTGGTGGGCTGCAGTCCATGGGGTCGCTAACAGTCGGACAGACTGAGCGACTTCACTTTCACTTTTCTCTTTCATGCATTGGAGAAGGAAATGGCGGCCCACTCCAGTATTCTTGCCTGGAGAATCCCAGGGACGGGGGAGCCTGGTGGGCTGCCGTCTATGGGGTCACACAGAGTCGGACACGACTGAAGTGACGCAGCAGCAGCAGCAGGTTAGGTGGCACAGCGATAAAGAATCCGCCTGCCAGTGCAGGAGACAGGGTTCAGTCCATGGGATGGGAAGATCCCTGGGGAAGGAAATGGCTACCTACTCTGGTATTCTTGCCTGGAGAATTTCATGGACAGAGGAGCCTGGAGGGCTACAGTCCATGGGTTCCCAAGAGTCAGACACGACTGAGCGACCAACATTTTCACTCTCACTTTCAGGTCTTTCCAAGTAGTGCTAGTGGTAAAGAGCCCGCCTGCCAGTGCAGAAAATGTGAGCGATACGGGTTCGATCCCTGGGTCAGAAGGATTCCCCTGGAGGAGGGCATGGCAACCCACTCTAGCATTCTTGCCTGGAGAATCCCGTGGACAGAGGAGCCTGGCAGGCTACAGTCTCTAAGGCTGCAAAGTGTCAAACACAACTGAAGCGACTTAGCACACTCTCTTATCTTTTTAATCATGTATATTTGTGGGAGAAATTGTAGCATATGAAGTCAGACTTATGTTTGAATAAATGTGATCTTGGGAAAGTACTTAATATTTCTTCACTCTGGCTTCCTCATCTTTAAAAACTAGAGTTCACAATCTCTCTGTAATAAGATTGTGGTTGATTTAAATAAAAGATGTAAAGGACCTAAGCACAGTCCTGGAAATAGAGTATGCACTCATTAAATGTTTATATATTACTTTACCACCAGTATTACTAATTCATTGTTATTATTGATGATTTCATCAAAGACATATTTTCTAAAGTTTAGATGATAGAGCACATCTGATCATTTTTCTAAAATTGCATTAAAACAACGCAAACACTGAAGCAGGTTGCAGAAAACCACTGTGATGTTTTTATTACTAGCAACACTAAATGTGTTAAGTACATATTATCCTTAGGAAGCTTCCAGGTCCATTTAAGACTTAGACTTGATTTAAATAATGCAGTAATTTAGAATATAGAGAGCCTGTTCTTAAGACATTTATAAGCTGTGTTGTGAAGGACAGTATATTAGGGGAGGAAAGAAATAACATTTGCAAGATGCTTAATTTAAAATTATCTTCAAAAATTCTGATCCACACTGGGAAAAAGGGACTTGCTGAGCTGTACACTGTGAAATCTAACACTCAATTTGCTGTTGTTGATTTAGAATATGATGTTAGTTTTGGATATACAGTGATGTGGTTTAGTTATTTTTCCCACATTGTAGCCCATTATAGATTATTACAAGATGTTCAGTATAATTCCCTGTGCTATTTTATGTATAGTAATTTGTATCTGTTAATCCAGTACTCCTAATTTGCTCCTCCTTTCTTTTATCCCTTTGGTAACTATAAGTTTATTTTCTGTCTGTGAGTTTATTTCTGTTTGTTTATAGATTTATTTGTATTATTTTCTAGATTCCATGTATAAGCGATATAATATTAAGAGAGGAATGCAATACTGCCATTTGTAGCAAGATGGATGGGCCTAGAGAATATATATAGTGAAGTAAGTCAGACAGAGAAAGACAAATTCTAATTCATTTTTATTATTTTGTTCTATTTTTCATTTTTGTTAGTCTGCTTTTAATCCTGCCTCTGAGATATTGAGTAACCTATCTATAAACAACAATTACATGTACTAGAGGTAATGTATTAGTTCAAAACTGAACCCCTAATTAAGGTAATTCTGGTTATGTAAATGATTGCTTCCTAATTTTCTATTTAGATCAACATGTATTGAACCTCCTTACAGTGGAAAGAAGACAAACTTTTAATTTCATTGGTACCCTGGTCCTTAAAAATTATACTTCAGGTTTCTTCTGGGAAAATGAGTGTGCAAAATCAGCCAAGACGATTTAGAAAATAAGTAATGTTAAGAACAGATACCATTAATGTTTACTTATGGGAATGCAAGGATGATTCATTTTAACAGGTCAAAAAAGAAAAACATTATCATTGGCTAGATACTGAGAAGTGAGTGACAAAATTTTGCACATATTTCTGATGTTTAAAATCCATTAGAAAGTAGAACTAGTTGGATTCTTGATGTTATCCTAAATAGCTCAAACTAAAAGTTAGCTAATGATGAAAAATAGGAGCATTTCTCTCACTATCAGGAACACAACAAAGATATCCACTGTCCCCACGTTATTTAACATTGTTCAGAATGTGCTAGCAAACACCATTACATATGGGAATGAAATAAAATATAGAGAAGGTAGAATCTGAATGTGATGTGTGTGTATACTTGGGAAAATTCAAAGGAACTGAGAGGCTACAAGAAAAATAAATCAGGTTACAAAAGTAATAGGTAATAATAGCTGTCCCCATTTCAAACAATAATTAGAATTCTAACATGAATGAAAGATCTCATTCATAATTTTTAAAAAGCCCTAAAAATTCATTTAACAAGGAATATTCAAAGCTTATGAAAATAAAACTAGAAAACTCTACAGAGACATTTAAAATAGGATTGGATAATGTAAAGATGGAACTGTGCGAAGTCACAATCCATAAAAGAGAACAAACGCCTTAAAGCAGACCTCACTGCATGTGTGTGAATATAATTGTGTGTGTATATATATAATTTAATATAATATAAATTATTTTGTATAAGTGGGTATAGTTTAGGTTATTAAAAACTGGAATTAGGACAGTTTGTTTGCTATTTTTTAAAAGTGATAGTGTTACCTCATGTCTGGCATGCATGCTAAGTCACTTCAGTGGTGTTCAACTCTTTGCGACCCCATGGACTGGCAACCCACCAGCTCCTCTGTTCATGGGATTCTCCAGGCAAGAATACTGGAGTGGGTCGCCATTCCCTTCTCCAGAGGATCTTCCCAGCTCAGAGCTCTAACCCAGGTCTCCTGCACTGCAGGCGGATTCTTTACCATTTGAGCCACCGGGGAAGCCCGCAGGATGAGTAGAGCTTTTTGTTAATTTCACATTTATTTCTGTTGTGCTACAGTATTTTACATGTTACGTGGGTAACAATGTTACACACAGGTAACCCTTTTTAAAGAATAAGGAGCTGTCATAATCTACCATTGTGTGTTTGAAAATAGAAGATGCCATTTTTTCCCCGACAAGAGACCCTTTAGGCAAAAGGTGCGTGCTGTTCGAATCTTATCATTAGAGTCAAGCAGTGTTCGTGAAGGCTGCTGCTGTGCTAGGCACTTTGCTATAACTTCTCCAATAACAAGGATTTACCTTTCCCTTGAAGTGAAGTGAAAGTCGCTCAGTCATGCCCTGCTCTTTGCGACCCCATGCCCTATACAGTCCACGGAATTCTCCAGGCCAGAATACTGGAGTGGGTAGCCTTTCCCTTCTCCAGGGCAACTTCCCAACCCAGGGATGGAACCCAGGTCCCCCGCATTGCAAGCAGATTCTTTACCAGCTGAGCCGCATTACCTTGGCAAATAGTGATGTGCCAAATGTATTATCTTATCATAAGGATTATTGGTTAATGTGACAGCCTGCACATCTTGCCAGAATAATCAGATTTCTCATTGCTCTGGCTGATGCTACAAATAGAACAGCAGGCAGGCATAGGTAGGTGTGACTCCTAGTTTCAGTTCTAATGTAGATGTTGGGTGAACCCGTGAGACAAAATGACATTGGCGGCTGCAGTCATTACTGAGAGCTCGCCCCATCCAGTGGTAACAAATGCTAGACATAAGCACAGTATCACATTCTGTGTGTGCAAAAACTGGTGTTTACCCAGCCCGTCTTTGGTCAGACTAGTAATGCTGTTTTTCTCCCTTTTTTTTTCTTTGTGGTTGGGTTTCCTTGGCTTTCTTTCCCCTTGAGCACAGAACTCTGAAAGCCTCTTAGTGATCCAGCTCTACCAACCACAATTTACGAAGTCTGTCATAACAGTCTATGACAATAAAGAAAACACTAACACAAATACGGTGTCCAATGCATAAAGCAGTTCTTGTTCCGGCTTTGGTGGCCTCTCTGTCCTCTGTTAGGCTGAAGAGTCCATGTGGGCGCTCAGGCCTGAGCAGGGGTGCATGGCCCTCAGACCTCCCGGCCAGGCTCAGTTTATACACTGTGTATATATCCTGAGACCTGGGAGGCACCTCTACTTGATGTTACTGTGACGTTTAAGTGTTATCATGTCTGACTCTTTTCGACCCAATGGACTGTAGCCCCCCAGGCTCCTCTGTCTGTGGGATTCTCCAGGCAAGAATACTGGAGTGGGTTGCCATGCCCTCCTCCAGGGGATCTTCCCTACCCAGGAATCGAACTGGCATCTCTTACATCTACCTGCATTGGTAGATGGGTTCGTTACCACTAGCTCCACCTGGGAAGCTCTTACATGTATACGTATTTTTTAATGTTCGCTTTAGAATATTTTTGTGAATATTTTATAATGCATCTAATATTCAACAATGTTTTAATACATAAGTAAAAAATATATAAGTTTGGGAGCATTGGATTTTTTCCTTCTCTCAAGAAACTGCACAATCAGAAATGTTTAGAGGTCTTGGAACAAAACTGCAGCTCCATCAGGACAAGAGCTGTAGCCTTTTTGTTCACATTTGAATATATCACATCTGACTTAGACTCAAGATGGAAGGAAAAAAAGGACTGATGACTTCTTAAATTCTGTAAACTAATTTTTATATTAAACACGGGTCATTGATCAATTCATAAAGCCATTCATAAAGTTATAAGGCTGATTTTCATTTATTGGTTGTCTTACCAGTGGTATAGTTGGTAATTGTTACTATTATAGCCTGAAGCAATAAAGCCTCTATAGTTGCTGCTGTTCAGTTGCCAAGTCCAGCTCTTTGCGCCCCCATGAACTGCAGCACCCCAGACTGCCCTGTCCTCCACTCTCTCCCGGACTGTGCTCAGCTACATGTCCATTGAGCTGATGATGCTATCGAACCGTCTCATCTTCCGCCGCCCTCTTCTCCTTTTGCCTCTATGCAGTCATATTTTGTTGAAGGTTATCTTCAGCTGAACTCCTTGCTTTAATCATGTTTCTGGCCCCTTCATGGCCTGTAACCTATATAGAGGCCGGGCTATGATGGGAACTGAAAACATGGCTCTGCCTTCTTATATGCTCTTACGAAACTCTCTATTTCACCCCAGAATATAAAAGCCAATGGCGGTGACTACCACTAAATTATGTTCTTAGCACATTCCTACCTACCCATTTCATGGAGTCAGTAGGTCACTGAGCCTCAGAAGATTTACCAAAAATGGGGCGTCAGACCAGAGTCATAATCACTGAACAATTGATTCTCACCTGGAATTCTTATTTTCTTCCCCAGGAATCAGCACATTAGTTGATCTCCTTCAGGGTTCACAATGTGAAACTATCCCCTGATACTGAGAACGATGTAGCCAGAGATTTGCAGTCTTCTGATCCTCGGCCATACGTTCACTGTTCTTTAGTACGGTCTGTGCTGCTGTAACAAAGAGACCCATCACTCAGTGGAAGAAACAAGATAGAAGTTTTTTCTCTTACGTGCAGAAATCTAAAAGTGCAAGCTCAGGGCTGGCAGGAAGGCACCTCCATCCTCAACAGGTACTTTCATCTCTGGATCCAAGTTGTCGTCTCCATACATTATCATTCCCAGAAAGTGGAAAGGGAGAAAGAAAGGGTCGAGGCAGTACTTGGAAGCTGAGACATCGTCATTTCCAGTAGTGTCTTGTTGTCTGGAACTTACTTATAAGCAGACATTTGGATGCAAGGCAGGCCGAACGTTGTCGTTTCTGGTTTAGCAGCTGTTGGCACCAAAGCTGGAGAAAAGAGGGTTGCCTGTCACTAGTTGCAAAGAGAAAAGGATGGATTCTAAGAGGACAATGACTGGTCTCTGATATTCACTAAATCCTATTTAGACAGGAAAGTGGGCTCACTACGTGAACAAGAGTTAACTCTATGTATATGCTGCTGCTGCTGCTAAGTCACTTCAGTCGTGTCCAACTCTGTGCGACCCCAGAGACAGCAGCCCACCAGGCTCCCCCACCCCTGGGATTCTCCAGGCAGGAACACTGGAGTGGGTTGCCATTTCCTTCTCCAATGCGTGAAAGTGAAAAGTGAAAGTGACGCTCAGTCGTGTCCGACCCGATAGACTGCAGCCCACCAGGCTCCTCCGTCCATGGGATTTGCCAGGCAAGAGTACTATGTATATTCAAGTATTAAAAAAATTGGAACAGTCAAGATTTTATTTTGTAAAAGTTAAAGTACTTTAGGATTACTTAGATTCCAAAAGAGAGAGAAATTTGAAAGTAGATTTAACAGCATGCATCTTTCTGAGGAACTTCCAAAGGTTTGTTTAATCTTATGCATCTGAGATCTTTGAATAACTTTTGATTCTCACTTTCCCAGTTTTTGGTAGGTTTACCAGAAAGTTCCTCAGGCTGAGTGGTTGTTTTTTCCATCTGTAAAGCCAATTCCTTAGAATTCCAATGTCAATTATCACAGGAAACATATTTCTACTTTTAAAACTAAAGTCCATAAAAAAGCAAGTAAAACTGAGTAGATCCTAACTACTTATGAAATTATAAGCATTGCAGTTGTTATATAGACATTATTTTTCGTTTGCTTTTTCGTTAAATTCACATGACAAAAACAAGGGGAAAAATTAAACCCCATTCATTATCTCTTTGCCTTTGTATATACGAGTATGTGTCCCAAGAAAGTTTCTTGTAAACCCACAAGGCAGCTTGGGGTTTGGGGGCACTGACATTCCCAAGTCAAGATGTTAGTCATGTAGTGGTTTTCCAATGGGATTTCATCTCTGCCATAACAGTTTTGGGAACTGCAATTCAATCAACCCCAATCATATCTAGCATTTATAAAAGCTGCCTTTATGGGAAGGCCAAAGCACGACCCACAGAATTTTCCTACAAAACCAAGCCCTCTACTGGCTTTTGACCAACAATGACCCATTAGCTATGATGGGCTCTGTCACAGGGGAGGGAGACCCAGGGCAAGAGGTAGGAGGGTTTGCAAAAGGGAAACAGCCAGTGAGTGGTGCTGTAGGAATTGGGCTTATCTTCATGCCAGAACTACTCCAGGGTGGAAGAAAAGATATTCTGGCTTGACATTAAAAAAGAAAACGGAAGACCAAGGGCATGCCTAGAAGAGGAGCATCTCATTATGTGACACAGGCTCCTGGGCTGCAACTCCAGAAGTCAGTAAGACTGAGGGTCCTCAGTGGGAGGGGACCTGGTGAAGGAGGCTTGGATTGCTCCACCAGGAGTGGCTCATCCTCGGAGAGGGCCAGCCTGTGGAGAAGGAGAGAATGATGTGCCCTTGAGCAGCATTTCCCAAACCTGACATGATCTTAAAAATCACTTGGGGAGCTTGTTTAAAACCAAAATGAAAAGTTCCCAGATCTGCTACAAAGATTCTGATTTGGTAGTTCAGGAGCAGACTCTATGGTTTGGGAAATCTTTCTTAGAAAGGCTGGTCTGTCTTCGGAAGGCTTCGGGGTAAATACTGACCAAAGAGGTGTTCGAAGCCTCTTATGGAGAAGGACATGGCAACCCACTCCAGTACTTTTGCCTGGAGAATCCCATGGAGAGGAGGCTGGCGGGCTGCAGTTCATGGGGTCTCAAGAGTTGGGCACGACTGAGTGATTAAACCACCACCAAGCGTCTTAGGAAGAGGTGAGAGCCACTGGTGAATGACATGACTATATTTGAGAAGCAGGACTCGGCCAGCGTGGTACGGAGAGGACGGGTCTTGGAAGTTGCACAGGACACTCTCTGTCTGGCTCAGTCCTGTCCGACTCTTTGCGACCCCATGGACTGTAGCCCACCAGGCTCCTCTGTCCACGGGATTTTTCAGGGTTCTCCTAACCTCCTCCAGTGATCTTCCCGACCCAGGGATCAAACCCAGGTCTCCTGCGCCTCCTGCATTGGCAGGTAGACTCTTGACCACTGCAGTACTTGGGAAGCCCTTATCTGAGATGACCAGGCAGCAGATATTTGCTTGAACTTTTCAAGATTCAAGGTCTGAGAGGTCCATCCTTACATAGCTTCCTTATCACCAGGGTGCTCCCTCAGTTCTCAGGTTTTGCTCTTTGAGAGCGCTGGGTGGTGGTGCTGGTGATGGTGGGGATGGTGGTGGTATTGTAGCGGAAGCAGCAGTAAAAATAATCCTGATAATTATAAACCATCATGCACATATTCATCAGAAACTTGATGAACTCAGAACCTTTTCTCCTCCGCGCATATATCTGCTTCTCATCTGATCGACCCTTTCGTGGTGAAGGACAGAGCTGTCATCTCCATCACCCCAAACCAGAAGCCAGAAGATGGTCTTGCAGGCTTCCTCTAACTTTCTTACCTCACCCTCACCTTGTGGGTTCTACCTCCTTCCTAAACTTTCAAGCACTTCTCTCTGCGCTGTGTCACGACCGTTGGCCCCTCAGTACAGGCGTCACCATCCCCATCATCACCGTTCACCTGGACCACTGCTAGGCGGCCACCCTGCCCTATCGCACTGCCTCTAGCCCACCCTCTCTACAACTCAGCGATTTCTCAGATCCCAGTTGGAACATGTCACTGGCTTTCCTGCTTACGAAAATCCTTCAGTGGACCCTTGTAGACCTCAGGATAAAGTCTGAGCTGCTGAAGATGGAACACCAAGTCTTCTGTGTTCTGGGACCCTCCTTCCAACCTCCGCCTCTCCAGCCTCATTATCCTCTGGCTCTGCCTCCTCACCCTCCTCGGCTGTGGTCAGTGGCCCCACCTCAGTAAAGGGTTAGAAGTTCCCTAACCTGGCTGTGCCCGTCCCCATCCGCCACGTCCTACCTCCTTGCTGTGACTGTAAGCACAGTGAGGGCAGAGAGGATGTTCCTGGATGCACAGCGTCGTGGCCGCCTGCAGGACACCCTGCCTTTGCAGCCATTGGCGAGCTCTGCGGAGTGGATGGCTGGGTGGATGGATGAAGTATAGGTCTTTGTGCGTGTTCCGTATGTGCCATTCCAGGCTTCTCTTTGTGTACAGTTTTCATTTGTCTTTCAAAATTTAGCTCAGCCATTTCTTCACACACAAAAAGGTGAAAGTGTTCATCACTCAGTCGTGGCCGACTCTTTGTGATTCCATGGACTGTAGCCCACCAGGCTCCTCTGTCTATGGGAGTCTCCAGACAAGAATACTGGAATGGGTTGCCATTTCCTTCTCCGGGGGATCTTCCCCATCCAGGAATCGAACCTGGGTCTCCTGCATTGACAGGCAGATTCTTTAACACCTGAGCCAGCAGGGAAGCCCCCAGTGATGCCTGCCTGCCCACCTTTGGGGTAGGAACCCCTGTGGGGCACACCTGGGGCTTCTTGTATTCACCCTAGCATGGCATCGATGCCAGGGGCCTGGTGCTGGCCTGACACCCAAATGCAAGCTTTCCAAGGGCAGAGACTCTGTGATGTTTTCTCTGCCCAGTGGCAGGTACCGCAGTTGGTGCTCAAGGGATGTTTAAAGAACCAGCTTGATGAATTTATGAGTGATCTGTGCTCAGCCCTGCTCTTGATATCATCGAGCAGATGATGGTTTAATATTGCCAGAAGCTGGCCACATTATCAGTGCCCGGAAGATTCTCCTTAAGAGCTGGAGGGCGTTCCCAAGCATGGCTTTAAGGCATGAACATGACAGGGACTGTGAGGCTGGAGAACCCTCACGGCCAGCCCCTCTCCCCTCCCTCCCTGGCCTCACTGGTCCACAGTGGCTGGCCTGGTAGCTCTGTCCCATTTCGAGCTCCGTTCCTAGCAGTCAGGGATACTGTGGGGAGACTATGCAAATAACCTTCTTGGGGTGGGGAGGGAGCGGGGATGAGTCTTTGTGGATGTCAGAGACTCTGCCAGTGTGAGGGGGCATGAGTATGTTGGAAAGTGGCAAAACAGGACTTATTTGGCGGCCCGGTGCTTGAGAACCCACCTGCCGGTGCAAGGGACACAGGTTCGATCCCTGGTCCTGGAAGATTCCGCATGCCATGGGGCAACTAAGCCACGTGCCCCGACTGTTGAACCTGTGCTCTAGAGCCCCAGGAGGCACAGCTACTGGAGCCCGTGTGCAAGAGAGCCCACGCTCTGCAACAAGAGAAGGCAGCGCAGTGAGAAGCCCTCACACCACGGTGAAGAGCGGCCCCTGCTCGCTGCAGCTGGGGAAAAGTCTGAGCAGAGCAACAAAGGCCCGGGATGGCCAGAAGGAAATAATGAATTAATTAATCCAAAAAAAAAAAAANACCATCCCCATCATCACCGTTCACCTGGACCACTGCTAGGCGGCCACCCTGCCCTATCGCACTGCCTCTAGCCCACGCTCTCTACAACTCAGCGATTTCTCAGATCCCAGTTGGAACATGTCACTGGCTTTCCTGCTTACGAAAATCCTTCAGTGGACCCTTGTAGACCTCAGGATAAAGTCTGAGCTGCTGAAGATGGAACACCAAGTCTTCTGTGTTCTGGGACCCTCCTTCCAACCTCCGCCTCTCCAGCCTCATTATCCTCTGGCTCTGCCTCCTCACCCTCCTCGGCTGTGGTCAGTGGCCCCACCTCAGTAAAGGGTTAGAAGTTCCCTAACCTGGCTGTGCCCGTCCCCATCCGCCACGTCCTACCTCCTTGCTGTGACTGTAAGCACAGTGAGGGCAGAGAGGATGTTCCTGGATGCACAGCGTCGTGGCCGCCTGCAGGACACCCTGCCTTTGCAGCCATTGGCGAGCTCTGCGGAGTGGATGGCTGGGTGGATGGATGAAGTATAGGTCTTTGTGCGTGTTCCGTATGTGCCATTCCAGGCTTCTCTTTGTGTACAGTTTTCATTTGTCTTTCAAAATTTAGCTCAGCCATTTCTTCACACACAAAAAGGTGAAAGTGTTCATCACTCAGTCGTGGCCGACTCTTTGTGATTCCATGGACTGTAGCCCACCAGGCTCCTCTGTCTATGGGAGTCTCCAGACAAGAATACTGGAATGGGTTGCCATTTCCTTCTCCGGGGGATCTTCCCCATCCAGGAATCGAACCTGGGTCTCCTGCATTGACAGGCAGATTCTTTAACACCTGAGCCAGCAGGGAAGCCCCCAGTGATGCCTGCCTGCCCACCTTTGGGGTAGGAACCCCTGTGGGGCACACCTGGGGCTTCTTGTATTCACCCTAGCATGGCATCGATGCCAGGGGCCTGGTGCTGGCCTGACACCCAAATGCAAGCTTTCCAAGGGCAGAGACTCTGTGATGTTTTCTCTGCCCAGTGGCAGGTACCGCAGTTGGTGCTCAAGGGATGTTTAAAGAACCAGCTTGATGAATTTATGAGTGATCTGTGCTCAGCCCTGCTCTTGATATCATCGAGCAGATGATGGTTTAATATTGCCAGAAGCTGGCCACATTATCAGTGCCCGGAAGATTCTCCTTAAGAGCTGGAGGGCGTTCCCAAGCATGGCTTTAAGGCATGAACATGACAGGGACTGTGAGGCTGGAGAACCCTCACGGCCAGCCCCTCTCCCCTCCCTCCCTGGCCTCACTGGTCCACAGTGGCTGGCCTGGTAGCTCTGTCCCATTTCGAGCTCCGTTCCTAGCAGTCAGGGATACTGTGGGGAGACTATGCAAATAACCTTCTTGGGGTGGGGAGGGAGCGGGGATGAGTCTTTGTGGATGTCAGAGACTCTGCCAGTGTGAGGGGGCATGAGTATGTTGGAAAGTGGCAAAACAGGACTTATTTGGCGGCCCGGTGCTTGAGAACCCACCTGCCGGTGCAAGGGACACAGGTTCGATCCCTGGTCCTGGAAGATTCCGCATGCCATGGGGCAACTAAGCCACGTGCCCCGACTGTTGAACCTGTGCTCTAGAGCCCCAGGAGGCACAGCTACTGGAGCCCGTGTGCAAGAGAGCCCACGCTCTGCAACAAGAGAAGGCAGCGCAGTGAGAAGCCCTCACACCACGGTGAAGAGCGGCCCCTGCTCGCTGCAGCTGGGGAAAAGTCTGAGCAGAGCAACAAAGGCCCGGGATGGCCAGAAGGAAATAATGAATTAATTAATCCAAAAAAAAAAAAAGTGGCAAAAGAGAGCAGAGATGCAGTAAATAGCACAGCTAGTCAAGATGCTCCACTGCAGTTAGTCGGCTAAGCCCTTAGATGAAACTTTGTATCAAGTACCCCGGCGCAAGACATTTTAAAATCGAGCTCTTTATGAAGACTAATATTGCTGTCATAAGGCTACTTTGTGAAAACTCGAGGGGACCTTTAACTGTAGCAGAAACTTCCTCATTTAAACCATGAAGGTTAAACAATAAAAGCTAATTTTCTATTCCCAGTATAGCCATCGCCCGGCCAGGAAGGCATCACTCTGCTTGAGGAAAACAAGGACACTGTATCCCTCAGCCCTTCGGTGGGTAGAGTCCGTTATCTGTGTGCAAAGACATGTCTTTTCCAATCAGCGGCCTCTTCTGGGAGAAATGAGCCCCTGCTTGCCAGCTGTACTTAGTGGGGGAGGAGGAGACTGGTCCACATCTTGGTAAAGCTCTTCCCTGAGAATTTCCAGGGATGGTCATGGCTGGGGTGGGTGATTCAGTGAGGAAACAGAGATTCAGACGGGGTGCATGAGGGCAGAGAGGTAGAACCCCTGTTTGGCTTTGAGGGATTTTTTTTTTTTTTTNGACTGAACTGAACTGAAGAGGGTGTCAGAGGACGAGATGGCTGGATGGCATCTCTGGTGCAAGGGACATGAACTTGGGCAAGCTTAGGAGATGGTGCGGGACAGGGAGGCCCGGCGTGCTGCAGTCCGTGGGGTCTCAGAGTTGGACACGGCTGGGCGACTGAACAGCAGTTGCTTTAAGATGTCATGTTAGTTTCTGCTGTACTGCAAAGTGACTCAGTTATATGTGTGCCTAACATCCCTTCCTTGGTAAGCCTGCCTCCCACCCCCTCACCCTAACCGTCTAGGAGACAGGACTTTTTAAAGCAATAGTGTTTGGTTAATAATTTTAGGGAACAAAGGGTAAAATTCCAAATTCAGGTCTGAGATGGCTCTTACCTTCAGGGTTAGTGGGCCGTCTGTCGTATCTCCTGCCGCCCGCCCCTACCCAGACACTCACGGGGACCTGGACCCTCGCCCCCATCCCATCCCTGCCCCACCCCAGGGGGATGGGTGGAGCTGCCCCACCCCTTCCCAGTACTCCGGTACCCCCAGGGGCTCTGGGCCTGGAAGCACGGGGCTCCACTCTGCCTGAATAACAGCTATTTAGGTGGTGGTGTGCAGTTACCCAAGTCGTGTCTGGCTCTTTGCGACCCCATGGAGGGCAGCACACCAGGCCTCGCGGTCCTTCACCATCTCCCAGAGTTAGGACTTTTTAAAGCAATAGTGTTTGGTTAATAATTTTAGGGAACAAAGGGTAAAATTCCAAATTCAGGTCTGAGATGGCTCTTACCTTCAGGGTTAGTGGGCCGTCTGTCGTATCTCCTGCCGCCCGCCCCTACCCAGACACTCACGGGGACCTGGACCCTCGCCCCCATCCCATCCCTGCCCCACCCCAGGGGGATGGGTGGAGCTGCCCCACCCCTTCCCAGTACTCCGGTACCCCCAGGGGCTCTGGGCCTGGAAGCACGGGGCTCCACTCTGCCTGAATAACAGCTATTTAGGTGGTGGTGTGCAGTTACCCAAGTCGTGTCTGGCTCTTTGCGACCCCATGGAGGGCAGCACACCAGGCCTCGCGGTCCTTCACCATCTCCCAGAGTGTGCTCAAATTCAAGTCCGTTGAGTCAGTGATGCCATCCAACCATCGCATCCTCGGCCGCCCTCTTTTGCCTTCAATCTTTTCCAGCATCAGGGAACCCCTTAATGGCTCCTGCCCTTAAAGTTCTTTGCCTTGAGGTGTTTTCAGAGTGTTAACCATTGACTCTTCACAACAAGCCAGGAGGTCTCTGGCTCCATCCAGGTGCATACAAAGTGTCCCCTGACATCCTGTGGATTAGAAATTCCAAGCAAGCATTAGCGGAGGAACAAAGAGGGGCTGAGACATCGATTCTAAATCAACCCTAACCTTGTCTCTTGGACTTCCCTGGCAGTCCAGTGGTTAAGACTCTGCACTGTCAGTGTAGGGGGCGTGGATTCAATCCCTCATCAGGGAACTAGAGCCCACATGCCAGGTGAAGTGAAGTCGTTCAGTCGTGTCCGACTCTTTGTGACCCCATGGACTGTAGCCTGCCAGGCTCCTCCGTCCATGGGATTTTCCATGCAAGAATACTGGAGTGGGGTGCCACTTCCTTCTCCAGGAGATCTTCCTGACCCAGGGATTGAACCCAGGTCTCCCACATTGTAGGCAGATGCTTTACCATCTGAGCCACCACATGCCAGGTAGTTCGGCCTAAAAAACCCCAATCCTGTCTCTTCTGTTGTTCCATAGCATCTGGTGGTTATTCTTTCTGTGCTTTGTGAGCCAAGAATGCCATGGAAATAAAATCTTTGCAACGACAGATGAGCTCTCGATAAGACAGTAAGATCTCTCCCAGGGGAGGAGCTGTGTACCAAGTCTGCATGGCTGGAGGCACAGGAGACCTGCTGGAGGTGACTCTGCAGTGGCCCATGTGGCTTGAATGCCCAGAGGTTCTCAGGGATGATGGGCTTTGGGCGTACAGGGGAGGAATGCCAGGAGAGCCCAGCGTGGTAACCAGCCCAGTCACGTGCGGCCTTATAAGCCCAGGTTTAGGAGATAGACTTGTTCGTGAAGTCTGCAGGCAGCCCCTGGAGTGTTNTCTCCCAGGGGAGGAGCTGTGTACCACGTCTGCGTGGCTGGAGGCACAGGAGACCTGCTGGAGCTGACTCTGCAGCGGCCCATGTGCTTGAATGCCCAGAGGTTCTCAGGGATGATGGGCTTTGGGCGTGCAGGGGAGGAATGCCAGGAGAGCCCAGCGTGGTAACCAGCCCAGTCACGCGCGGCCTTATAAGCCCAGGTTTAGGAGTTAGACTTGTTCGTGAAGTCTGCAGGCAGCCCCTGGAGTGTTTTCAGAAGAGAAGGGACTTCATCAATAGAGGAACAGATGAAGATGTGGTACATATACACAGCGGAGTATTACTTTGGCCATGAATATTAATATTTATATTAATTGTCCATATATATATTTGTATATAATTGGGCAATGGCACCCCACTCCAGTACTCTTGCCTGGAAAATCCCGTGGATGGAGGAGCCTGGTAGGCTGCAGTCCATGGGGTCGCTAGGAGTTGGACACGACTGAGCGACTTCACTTTCACTTTTCACCTTCATGCATTGGAGAAGGAAATGGCAACCCACTCCAGTACTCTTGCCTGGAGAATCACAGGGACAAGGGAGCCTGGTGGCCTGCCGTCTATGGGGTCGCACAGAGTTGGACACGACTGAAGCGACTTAGCAGCAGCAGCAGCAGAGGCGTGTATACTGGGTTGGGGGAAGAGTAAGGCAAATACCTTCTCCCTATGGGTAGGAGGGGAGACAGGTTATATCACTCAAGAGGACCTGAAATCCATTAATAGTTACAGCCTGGGGGAGGGAAGGATGATAAGGTTCCAGCTTATCCGTTACTGCATTCCAAGACCCTCCTTAGTTTTATCTGCTCTTTTGTCCTTGGGTCACCACAGTTACCAACCGGGAAAGAAGGGGGAGGGATAAGTTAGGAGTTTGGGATTAACATATACACACTTCTATATATAAAGCAGATGACCAGCAAGAACCTACTGTGTAGCATGGGGAACGTTACTCAGTATCTTGTAATAACCTATAATGGAAAAGAACCTGAAAAAGTTTATCCACACCTGATGCAAAGAGCCAACTCATTGGAAAAGACCCTGATGCTGGGAAAGGTTGAAGGCAAGAGGAGAAGGGGGCAGCAGAGNCAGCAAGAACCTACTGTGTAGCATGGGGAACGTTACTCAGTATCTTGTAATAACCTATAATGGAAAAGAACCTGAAAAAGTTTATCCACACCTGATGCAAAGAGCCAACTCATTGGAAAAGACCCTGATGCTGGGAAAGGTTGAAGGCAAGAGGAGAAGGGGGCAGCAGAGGATGAGATGGTTGGATAGCATCAGTGACTTAATGGACATGAGTTTGAGCAAGCTCCGGGAGATAGCGGAAGACAGGGAAGCCTGGGGTCGCAAAGCGTAGGATAGGACTTAGCAACTAAACACGCACATATATATCCATGTACAGATATATAGTATCTGAATCATTTTGCTGCACACCTGAAACTAACACAACATTGTAAATAAACTGTATTTCGATAAAATTAAAAAAAATTTTTTTTAAGAAAATAGAAGATAAGTGCCTTGCTCCCTTACAGACTTTCTGACACTCGCTCTAGCAGCACTGGGCTGGTTTGAGGAAAGAAGGAGCCCAGAAGAGGGGGTAGGAGGCTATTATTGTAACTCTGGAGAAGGCAATGGCACCCCACTCCAGTACTCTTGCCTGGAAAGCCCCATGGGGAGAGGAGCCTGCTAGGCTGCAGTCCATGGGGTCTCGAAGAGTCGGACATGACTGAGCGACTTCACTTTCACTTTTCCCTTACATGCATTGGAGAAGGAAATGGCAACCCACTCCAGTGTTCTTGCCTGGAGAATCCCAGGGACGGCGGAGTCTGGTGGGCTGCCGTCTATGGGGTCGCACAGAGGTGGACACGACTGAAGCGGCTTAGCAACAACAATGAGAAATGATGACAGCTTGAAGGAAGGCAGTGGTCCTCTGGCTGGAGGGATGAGGATGGATTTCTGAGCTCTTTACAAGGTGGAAGTCTGCAGGATTTCTCTGCAGGAATAGGAAACTGGCTATTCATTTTCAGAAACAACCCTGGCGTGGCATTCATGTGCTAACTTGGCTGATGAATACACTATTCTTGTAACTACGTTGGAGAAGAATTACAGGAAGGGTATCATTAAGATGTTAAAATGAATGCATTACATATGTTAACAAGTGTATGAACCCTGTATTATATCTGGCAAACGGGGTGTTAAATCCTTGTTCAACCAGCCAGATGTCCCTGCAGCTGCCTTTGGGATTGCAGAGGGAGAGAGCCACCTGAGACCCCAGCTAGGAGCTGGTGCCAGTGGCTTCCGGAAGCATTTGGCTAGACAAATTGCTCCTCCTGCGCTCTGACTGACAGGTACTGAATGGATGGCGCAAGTCACATCACAATGCACAGGTGGGCTCTTTAGTCTGATGAGACCAGACTCCAGCAGCTTGACTTTTCTCAGGGTTATCTTTACAGTTGGGAGTATCCTCAGTGAAGATTTATATCTGTTTATGCATATGATTTTATAAGACCAAATTAATAACGTTCACTTTTGAATTGGAAGGCTCTCAAAGTCTTGTTGGGGGCGGTTATCCAGCTGAGTTTGCAGAGGATGGGTTAAGCGTTTGCTGTCAATGTTTAAATAACCTGGAGCAAAATTCCCATGACTGCTCAAAAGGAGCTGAAAATGCTGACAGGTGTTTATATTTATTCTTATGGAGTACAGTCTCTCCTAAGTGGCTCTGATATATCAAGATTGAGCCAGTCCTGGGATGTCTCTCCCCTACTTCTCTTTGGCAAAATGATCCGAAAATTTTGTAAGATGTTCAGGGGCGCCTAGCACAACAGTCTCCCCATCACACTCCCGGGAATCGAACTTAGATGTTGAGTTAAGGTGGGAGCTGAAGAGAAGCCATCTTAGAGACCACAGTTACACAATCCTATTGATCTCTTGTGTACTCTCTTTCTTGAAGGAGAAATTGTGAAATCCCAACATTTTTCTATGAGTGAAATAAAAAGTGGAAATTAAAGAAAAAGGAGAAATCATACCAGTTGTTTTCTTGTCTGTTCAAATGTACTGTGACGGCAAAGATGAAAAAGTCAGTGCAGTCTAAGTAGGAAAATACCACAAGGAGAAGATTTTCAAAATATTTTGTAATTTCCTCATCATCTATTGTTTTTAGAACTTCGTGGAGTTGGGGCACAAGGCACTTTCAAACCTGAAGTCCGGCTTGTCAATGTTAGACAGTGTCCACTAGGGGGCAGCATGTCAGAGGATTTCTTTTATCCTTGAATTGGCAGTGATTTCTTTGGCTGTCTACCAGTAGTTCGGTTTTTCTTTTTTGTCCCGTTTTGAAGGGTTAAATGAAGCTCTCACGATTTAGACGCAAATTATGCTTATTTAAAAATGCATAAATTAGCTGAAAAGGCTGCTTGTTATAGTGTGACCATAAATAAGTTCATTCGTGCATGGGATTTTCCTAGGAACTTACAGGTAACAATCCTACTGGTCCTGAGTAGATTCTGGAAGCCAGAGGGTAGTTCTCTTTGTCCTTGAATGTGACAGACGCTAAACACACTCTCTTCTGAGAAGGCAGATCGCCAGTGTTCCTGGGGAACAGGACGCTGGGTTCTCTTTTGGAGTTCTCGGCCAACAGAAGATAGCAGAGAGGGCTATCTGCCCAGCTTTCTCACCCCGGAGACTGTTTCTGGCTTCTGCTGGAGGCTGTTTGCTGGGAGGCATGTCGAAACTCTCTGTACTTCTTTATGCAGAGCTGTGGGCATTCTGGATGACAGGAGGGTGACAACATACGATTGTATTGTGTGTGTCAACTTAAAAACTATTCACAACCTAAAGTTGAGAGTTATGTTTTATTTTACTTTTTTCCTTTTTTTTTACTTTATTTTACTTTACAGTACTGTATTGGATTTGGCATACTGGGAATTTTTAGGACCTCAAGCCTGGAGACAGCATCTCACATGACCGTGAAAGAACTGCCCTGAGGAGGCAGAGGGAGGAGCTAGGTTACACAGAAGTTTTGTGACAAAGGGCAGGGAGTCTGCACGTCAAAAAATTAATGCTAATTAAAGGAGACGGATAACTGAAGCTAAGGCATTTAGCGCTTTCCTGTGTACGAGAAGATGCAAGAGTCTGGGCTCACTCAGATCATTCTCTTGATATGCCCCTCAGCTAGTGGGTTTCCCTGGTGGCTCAGATGCTCAAGAATCTGCCTGCAGTGGAGGAGACTCAGTTTCAGCCCCTAGGTCTGGAAGATCCCCTGGAGCAGAGGATGGTACCAACTCCAGGATTCTTGCCTGGAGAATTCCATGGACAGAGGAGCCTGGTGGGCTACCGTCCATGGGGTCGCAGAGTGGGACACGATTGAGAGGCCCTCGCTTTCACCTTTCACCCCGTCAGCTCTGGGGCCGCGCTCCTGTTTTCCTGCCCTGAGTTTCTCACCGCAGGCGTGGCTGCTGCCTGGTGGCTGCCTGGCTGCAGGCAGGTGCTCTTTCCTTCCTGAGCTCCCTCGGGGCTCATCCGCTCACCAGCGGCCGTGGCTGCCATCGCCCATGATTGTGAACATCCTTGTTTACTGATCCAGCAGGAAATATTCTATTTCTCAATGTGTATCCAGGGAGTTAACTTAAAAAAAAAAAAAAAATTTACAGCGTGGTTTAAAATAAGATAAAACCCATATAACATTCTTTAAAAGATCTCTTTCATGTGAATAATTTGTTCAGAGGAAAGGAGTTGGGATGTTCTTTGTAGTGTCTTCCCCAAATTAGACAGATCAGATCTTTCTGAATTCAAAGAAACCAGAAGCAGTGTCGGAATGATAAGATTTGGGACTAAAGAACTCTGTGAATTTTAAAACACTCTAATTAATGTGACAAAAGGAGAGGACGACTGTGGATGAAAATAAATGTAAATGCAAAGCTTGGGAGATAAATAGAATTATACTCCTTCGGAAGAGTCTCCTATAATCTTGAAAATTAAGAATATTAGAGGCCATTCGAGAGAGAACTGCATGGTATGCACATAATCAAGTATCTGGGCTTTGAGAAAGGGGACCAGGGAGGCCCTGGTGTGTGGCGGGGCCTTGATGGAGTCACTATTGGAGGTGTGAGGCCCCCACGCCTGGGGCCCGCCTGGCTGAGTCTGAGGGCTCCTCCACCGACAGGCAAGCTCTGAACTCGTGGGGCAGGTTCTGAGCCTGCTGTTCTCTGAAGACTCCCTTCTTCCACCCCAGGAATTCTGAGACCGTATTTCCTGATGTTGAGCTGCCTTTTTGTCTGATTCCCTGGTCCAGGTGAGCCTCCTTTCAGAATGACTACTTCAGGGAGGGAACCATCCTCTAAAGATTTCCTGACAGGTGGAGAGAGGGGAAAAAAAAACTTTCCCCCTCTCCCCACTTAGGTTCACCAGTGGGGGTCCTATAAATTAGATTGACAAAAGATAAGTTAATAAGAGAAGCCATCCCAATTTATTTAATGTAAGTTTTATGTGTCACAGGAGCCTTCATAAGGAAATGAAGACCCACAGGAATAGTTAAGCTGAGTGGATTTTATACTCAGTTTGATGAAGAGTGGAAAGGTGTAGAAAAAAAATGGGACAGGACAGGGTCTGAGTGAAGGGTGGTACACTGGGGAAAACTCAGCAAGGCCTGTTCCTTCATTTTTTTTTTTTTTTTTCATATTTAAGCTAGATCTTGCAGCAATCACTTTTTCCCCCAAATAGAAAAAAAAAATAGGATAATTTTTTAATTAATCAACCTCGGACACGGCTCTGTAATATGATTTTTCCAATATTTGTTACCCACATAGTCTTTGTTCCTTTATCCGAAAATTGCGTAACCTTTTTTTTTCTTTGAACTTTTTATTTTATATTGGCATATAGTTGTTGATTAGTGAGGAGGGCATGGCAATCCACTCCAGTGTTCTTGCCTGTAGAATCCCCTGGACAAAGGAGCCTGGTGGGCTACAGTCCATGGGGTTGCAAAAAGTCAGACCTGACCGAAGCAACGTAGCAGGCATGCACAGATAGCCGACTGACAATGTGATGGTTTCAGATCGCCAGCAAAGTGACTCAGCCATACATACACGTGTCCATTCTCCTTCAGTTTCCTCTGGGTGTCGTCCCATCTTAAGAGATGAAGAGGCTCCTTTCTTCCAGATGGGGAAGGTACCTCTCACCTGAGGGTCTATGACCTGCTTCAGGGGAGAAGAGGGAGGCCAGGTAGTTCTTCCTGCATCTGCCATTTCTCAGAATCACATGGTTTAAAATATTCCATTTGCTAAATCACTATATTGGAGGGCAGCGTGTCCAGAACTCCATCATAGGCTTTCCTGCCAGCCTCCTAGAGTATAGTCTTCTAAAGAGGAGCATGTGGGTGCTCAGTCATTCTTTGTGACTCCACAGACTCCAGCAGGCTCCTCTGTCTGTAGGATTTCCCAGATAAATTGTGAGAATATAATAAATGACTAAATAGAGCTCTGACCAAACCACCATTCACGGCAATGCTCAAATAGTAATGTTTCTCTATGCCTGCTACGTATTAGAATCACCTGGGGAGATTATTGTAAAAACAAAACAAAACAAAACTAGCAAGTCAAAATCAGACTAACTGAGTTAGACTGGCTGGAGTTAGGCCAGGGCACCCCAAAGCTGTAGCCTTTTTGTTATGTTCATTTAATATGTGTACACATAAATAAGAATGATCTTAAGCGTTCAAAAGATTGGAGGTGGGCTAAAACTATAAGAACAGACACTGAGTCTACGTTTTTTGTCCTTTGCTTTTCATGTGGATGGTGTTTGAGAAGAAGCTGCAATTCTTGGATACCCCAAATTGTATAGCATGAAAGCAGCATTGCCTCATGGGTCTTTTGCTTGAGTCTTAATTCATCCTGGGTCATGACAGTTTTTTTTTTTTTTTTTTAAGCAGACACTGAAAGTGCTTCTGAATGGCTCTGGTTATTGCATTTTCTTGTAATAAAGGGATTCCATGGCAGCACTGACCTAGCAGCTGCTGATTAAATGGACAGAAGTTCATTCCCCGGCGGGAGAGAACCAACTTTCCCTGCCCACTTAATCAGTGACTTCTGTCTGCTGCTTCTCTGCCCTGCTCTCAAGCTTTGAGAAAGTCTCAGAGGTGCGCATCTCTGAAATCTTTGAGGATGGGAGTGGGGTTGCTCTTCTCAAATGGAGGCCCCAGGTCAGCCACGCCAGCTCACCTGCAAGATATGCGTATCCTCAGACTCCACCCCTGGAAAGTCAGGCAGGCTTCACGTTCAAGGCTGAGAACCGTGGAGCTAGCACAACGGTCCTCTCCTTGCCTTTCTCAAGAACAAATGTGCTCTTCTCGGTAGGAAAGCGGCCAGCAGGCATCCTCAGGCCTGTGTCACGCTGGGCGCCGCCTCCTTCTTCCCTTCCCCACCTCCTTCTCGACAGCTGGCTGTGATCTGGGGGCTCCGGCAGGAGATGAGTGTGCATCCTTCTACTCCGCCGTCTTGAACCCCGTTCTCCCCTCTTCCTTCTGATGAAGTCCATCAGGGCCAGAGGGAGAACGAGAGGCAGCTTGAAGTCTCTGAACTCCTGTCATCCAGGTTCTGACTCCTGGTCCGTCTTCTGAGGCAGTAATCAGAGGAAGATACGTTATAGACACCTATATAAATAGATAAGGAGATGCACAGTGTATAAAGATATACTTAATCATAAATATATAAAGCTATTTACACTGTATAGTAAACATTTCATCTATTGGTTGGCCAAAAGGTTCATCCATAAGATGGTACAGAAAAATCTGAACAAACCTTTTGGCCCACCCAATATGTATCCTCATTTTATATGTATAAATATATATAATGAATAAAGATACATTATGAACTCCCTAATGTTCAAGCTGGTTTTAGAAAAGGCAGAGGAACCAGAGATCAAATTGCCAGCATCCTAGGCAATGCCAAAGAATGCTCAAACTACTGCACAATTGCACTCATCTCACATACTAGTAAAGTAATGATCAAAATTCCCCAAGCTAGGCTTCAGCAATACCTGAACCATGAACTCCCTGATGTTCAAGCCAGTTTTAGAAAAGGCAGAGGAACCAGATGTCAAATTGCCAACACTCACTGGATAATGGAAAAAGCAAGAGAGTTCAAGAAAAACATCTATTTCTGCTTTATTGACTATACCAAAGCCTTTGAGTGAGTGGATCACAATAAACTGTGGAAAATTCTGAAAGAGATGGGAATACCAGACCACCTAACCTGCCTCTTGAGAAATCTGTATGCAGGTCAGGAAGCAACAGTTAGAACTGGACATGGAACAACAGACTGGTTCCAAATAGGAAAAGGAGTACGTCAAGGCTCTTTATTGTCACCTTGCTTATTTAGCTTATATGCAGAGTCCATCATGAGAAACGTTGGACTGGAAGAAGCACAAGTTGGAATCAAGATTGCCGGGAGAAATATCAATAACTTCAGATATGCAGATGACACCATCCTTATGGCAGAAAGTGAAGAGGACCTAAAAAGCCTCTTGATGAAAATGAAAGAGGAGAGGGAAAAAGTTGCCTTAATGCTCAACATTCAGAAAAAGAAGATCATGGCATCCGGTCCCATCACTTCATGGGAAATAGATTGGGAAACAGTGTCAGACTTTATTTTTGGGGGGCTCCAAAATCAGTGCAGATGGTGATTGCAGCCATGAAATTAAAAGACGCTTAATCCTTGGAAGAAAAGCTCTGACCAACCTAGATAGCATATTCAAAAGCAGAGACATTACTTTGCCGACTAAGGTCCATCTAGTCAAGGCTATGGTTTTTCCTGTGGTCATGTATGGATGTGAGAGTTGGACTGTGAAGAAGACTGAGCACCGAAGAATTGATGCTTTTGAACTGTGGTGTTGGAAAAGACTCTTGAGAGTCCTTTGGACTGCAAGGAGATCTATCCAGTCCATTCTGAAGGAGATCAACCCTGAGATTTCTTTGGAAGGAATGATGCTAAAGCTGAAACTCCAGTACTTTGGCCATCTCATGTGAAGAGTTGACTCATTGGAAAAGACTCTGATGCTGGGAGGGATTGGGGGCAGGAGGAAAAGAGGTCAACAGAGGATGAGATGGCTGGATGACATCCCTAACTCGATGGACATGATTCTGAGTGAACTCAGGTAGTTGGTGATGGACAGGGAGGCCTGGTGTGCTGTGATTCATCGGGTCTCAAAGAGTCGGACATGACTGAGTGACTGAACTGAACTGATTGGGACAATTGGCAAAATCTGAATGGGGCCTTAGAGTGCTGCATGTAAAAATGCATCACAGTTTAATACTTGTTTGCAGTGGTACTGCTGTTAGTGCAGGAGAGAATGTCATCGTGAGAGAGTTCAAATGCAATTGTTTATCATTCTGTAGCCTACCTGTTGGAGAAGGAAATGGCAAACCACTCCAGTACTCTTGCCTGGAAAGTCCCATGGACAGAGGAGCCTGGTAGGCTACAATCCATGGGGTCACTAAGAGTTGGACACAGCTGAAGCAACTTAGCAGCAGCAGCAGCCTACCTGTAGGTAGGGGAGGAAGAACTTTTTTGTGTGATATTCTTGCAACTTTTCTATAAGTTTGAATGTATTTCAGAATGATAAAAATACTTTTGAAATTCGAAAATTCTGGGGAGACTTTAGATGCAGTTTGTTACCTGAATAGTCAGAGCATATATATGTGTGTATGCATTACTACTTTAAGATAACATTTTCAGCTCACGTTTACTAAATGTTTTCTGTCTTTCATATTCCATAGCTGGATGGCAGCTTTACATTTGGTATGTGAAGTTCAAAAGATTTCAAGATGACAAAAATGTGTTCCACTCAGAGAACATTTGTATTCAAATAGGGTGAGGAATGTCAGAGCTAAAAGACATAAAAGCAGCTGCCTCTCTCCAGTCCTTAATTTAATCCTGTTGCAGGAAAAATTATCTGCTTCAGAAATTATATTCCAGTGATAATTCTGTCTTGCATTTTTGTTGTTGTTATGAACTGATTCTCAGTCATCTTTCCCAATAGCTCACAAAGCTTTATCTCCACCTGCACTGTCAGCTTACCCGGTATCTAGGAAAAATTCCAACATCATTTAGAGAGATTTAAGCATTAACAATTGCTCCTAACTCTTGAGTTCCAGCTGCAATGATTAACCACTTGTTTCCTAGATAAAGTTTTCCTAGAGTTCCTAATTTTAGTCAGATATTTGTCTCATTCTTGGCTACCAGAATTTAGAATTTCTTGGATTGGGCTCTGAATTATTTTTTCAATTTTCTTGCATCCCAAGAAATGGAATCTGCTCTAGAATCACAGTTTTGATGACTGAGACTTTGTAATCTTCTAAAATTCTTCCTAAATACCAACCGTTTCTCTGACTATCTGAGTATAAAATGCTTCTGGATTATATACAATCATAATATATATCATACCCATGTGGGTGTTCCATTTTTTTACATGGGGTTTTCCTGTTGTCAAGGGTATTTTTGAACTGACACAAGTGACTGGATATTATATGTTCTAGACTAAAAGTCTTATTTTAAATGTTTATCAGTTGATATAGTATACAGTGACAAATCAGAAAGAATTGGCACTAAGCAACTAGAATATCCACACTAACATATACAAACTAATAATTGGACCTCTCCCAAATACCATGTTCTTCCTGCCATATTGAAATTTTCTCAGAAATTGAATTTCAATAGATCCTTCAGTAAGTACATGCTTATGCAAAGGGGTAATTCCAGTCTTAGGACCCAACTCTGTCCCACATGACTCACCTCACATGGATCAATGGGACTTGCCTTATCATCTCCTGGATACCGAAAATAATATCAGCCTCAAGAAAATGTACTTAATTTTTTTTTTTTAAAACACACTGAGTGTTCTATTATAAGCCTTAAGAATTAATTTCAGGTTTACAGGAATTAGAAGAATTAGTTGAATACAAATCACAAAGAAGCATGCCACAGTGAAGATGACAAGACTCATGCAGAACAAGTGACTTGTTCTCACAAAGTGAGTGTCAAAAGAAGAAAAGGAGCCAGCGTGAGGAACTCCGCCCATGGCAAAGGTCATGAGGAAGGAGGCTTCGGCATATGCAAAGGCGTGATCAAGCCTCAGGAGGCCCCCTGTTCCCGAGCATCTACCCCAAAACCAGAGTCTGTTTTTTGCTCTCACCTACACCTTTGTCTTTCTGGGGGGCTCTCCCCAACAACCGTTTCTCTCAGAGAAGGAGTAAATGTGCAGTTCCAAGTCAATAAAAATTCCTGGGCGTGACAAGAGTGTTTCAGCTTACGAACTCTGAAGGTTATCTAGCCCACCTGTATAGGTTCGTCCGGCCGCATGTGATAGTTTACAGCCTTCTGACCATGAGAGGCACGAGATGTTTTAGACTTACTAAAGGCAAATTCTTGTGGGAAGTTAGAAATTATTAGTATAGTGGGTTGGTTGGGAATTATATTGGTGAAGGGTTTTTTCATTTGTTGTGTCAATAATTGCTGCTAATTCCCTGCCCTGGGTGGGACAAGGGTGTCTCAGGTCAAACCTCTCTGCTGACAGACTAGCTTGTGTGACAACCTCTCAACCATAAACAGCACAGAGAGTTTGGAGTATTAGCATAGGGCTTTTCTCATTGTTGAGTCAATGATTGCCGCCAGGCCTCCATATCCTTAGGCACCTGGGAATATATTAATCAATGTATTTGGAATATAAAAAAGGAAATACAGTAGTTTTTAAGGTTAGCAATACTAGACTTTTTGAGTTAATGAATTTTCTCTTTTGTTATAGATCACTGTACTTTGTTATAAATCACTGTGTCCTTGCTATGTAAAAATGTAACTTTATCACTATCTTAAGACTAAATAGATCTTAAGGGGAACATTGGTGAAAGGATTTTCATTTGTTGGGCTGATGTTTGCTGCTAAATCTCCATATTCTCAGTCCTTATAATGAATATAAGTAGCATATAGGAGAAATAAGTATTAACCTTTAAGCATATAGGAGAAATAATAATTAACCTTTAAGATTAATCATGTTAACCTTGGGTTAAATAAATTCCTTTCTTGATTGTAACTCACTACACCCTCACCCTATAGGAATGCAGCTTTATTTGGAGGGTGGTGCCTGGTTTAAGAAAAAACACCCTTGGAAAAAATAAGTTTTCTGGTTATCAGAAAGAAAGGATCATAAAATGTCAACAGGTCTCATGGCCAAAAGATGAGGTAAAATCCCTAAGACCTTTTTTTTTATGTAAAGCACCTGAGTTTGATAAAGGTCAGGACTGCTTAACCCCACGTGACTCTGTATTCACCCCTATATGTAACGAAAGGTATATAAAAAAACCTTAAAAATAAAGAAATGGGTTCAGTTCCTGGAAAGACTGACTCCCCCATGTCGTTCTTCCTTGCTCCCTGTTTTTCTGGCTGAATTCCCACCTGGAGCATGGATGCTATTCCATGTAAACCAAGTTATTCAGCCTCTTTTACTCCACTAATATTTCCTACTACACCNTCCTGGAAAGACTGACTCCCCCATGTCGTTCTTCCTTGCTCCCTGTTTTTCTGGCTGAATTCCCACCTGGAGCATGGATGCTATTCCATGTAAACCAAGTTATTCAGCCTCTTTTTCTCCACTAATATTTCCTACTACACTATCCATTTCTAATCTCTCAATCTGTAATTAATTATGTATTTTCCAAGGTCGCCGATGCCGTCCCCACCTTCAAATTCCCTGGATCCACTGGGGCTGGACCCCGGCAGAGGATCATACTGCATTAGAAGAAATACGATTTTTAGGTCTAGACTGGATATTGGTTTGGATAAACCCACTATACAAAGACTAGGTTGATTAGTAAAACTTAATATAGTCTGTATATTAAGAAAGATTAAATTTACTATCATGGTAAAGTAGAGATATTTAATTTTCAAAATAAATTCCATAGTGTAAGGTATGATCTCATTTGGTTATATAACATATTTATATATAAATCTAGATGAATTTATAGAAGGTATTGATAGTTATAATTATTGGGTATTAGAAAAGTGTTCTAGATTAAGTTGTGTCCCTTAAAATGTATATGTTGAAGCCCTCAACTACAATCTGGCTATACTGGAAAGGAAGGAAATAGAAACTTTAAAAAGAAAATTGAAGTTAAGAGAGATCTTAAGAATGGTACCCTAATCTGATTGGATTGGTGGTCTTAAAGGAAAATGGAGAGACATCAGAGATCTGCTACTCTCTCTGTGTGCACACAGAGGAAAGGCCATGTAAGGATTCAGAGAGAAGGAAGTCCTCTATAAGCCAGGGAGAGAACTCTGACCAGAATCCTAATTCTCTCACACTTTGAGTTGGGACTTCTCAGCTCTAGAACTGTGAGAAAATAAATGTCTGTTGTCTAATACATTCAGTCTGTGATATCTTATTATGGAAGCCTAAAATGACTAACACAGACTGTAATGTGTTTGCATATTTTTGCTTATCTATTTTCTAACTCAGTAGATAGATAGTAACCATATTGTACTAACAGAGATCATCTTTGAAAAGAAAAAAATATGCATGAATACTCCCAAAATATGTTTTAGTAATATAAAAATTTAGTCCTGAAAAAGTGAGACTAACAAACAGATATTAAACAGAAACTATTTGCTTGCTCTCTTTTACCACACACTTTTAGGAGATAGTAGCTAACCCATGTCTTTAGTGAACACATAAACACAGAAAAATCCATGTATGTATGTACTCTTGTGAGCTTGTATGCATTTGGAAAAAAAATTAAAGTTTAATTAAATATTCTTCTTTTAACTAGCAAAAGTATCTAAATTGGAAAATATTATGAAGAATGTAAATTACCAGGAACCTCTTGAGAAATCAGTATGCAGTTCAGGAAGCAATAGTTAGAATTTGACATGGAACAACAGACTGGTTCCAAATAGGAAAAGGAGTACGTCAAGGCTCTATATCGTCACCCTGCTTATTTAACTTGTATGCAGAGTACATCATGAGAAATGCTGGGCAGGATGAAGCACAAGCTGGAGTCAAGATTGCTGGGAGAAATATCAATCACCTCAGATATGCAGATGACATCACCCTTATGGCAGAAAGTGAAGAGGAACTAAAAAGCCTATTGAGGAAAGTGAAAGAGGAGAGTGAAAAAGTTGGCTTAAAGCTCAACATTCAGAAAATGATCATGGCATCTGGTCCCATCACTTCATGGCAAATGGATGGGGAAACAGTGGCAGAGTTTATTTTGGGGGGCTCCAAAATCACTGCAGATGGTGACTGCAGCCATGAAATTAAAAGACACTTACTCCTTGGAAGGAAAGTTATGATCAACTTGCTGCTGCTGCTGCTGCTAAGTCGCTTCAGTTGTGTCCGACTCTGTGCGACCCCACAGACGGCAGCCCACTGGGCTCCTCTGTCAGCCTATTAAAAAGCAGAGACATTACTTTGCCAACAAAGGTCTGTCTAGTCAAGGCTATAGTTTTTCCAGTAGTCATGTATGGATGTGAGAGTTGGACTATAAAGAAAGCTGAGCACTGAAGAACTGATGCTTTTGAACTGTGACATTGAAAAAGACTCTTGAGAGTCCCTTCAACTGAAATGAGATCCAACCAGTCCATCCTAAAGGAGATCAGTCCTGAGTGTTCATTGGAAGAACTGATGTTGAACCTGAAACTCCAATATTTTGGCCACCTGATGTGAAGAGCTGACTCATTGGAAAAGACCCTGATGCTGGGAAAGATTGAAGGGAGGAGGAGAAGGGGATGACAGAGGATGAGAGAGTTGGATGGCATCACTGATTCAATGGACATGAGTTTGGGTAAACTCCAGGAGTTGGTGATGGACAGAGAGGCCTGGCATGCTGCAGTCCATGGGGTTGCAAAGAGTCGGGCACAACTGAGTGACTGAACTGAACTGAAATACCAAGACAAAATATCTTTTACCTTCTTTGTATCTAAGAGTGAAAACCAGCATATTTTTTTATACATCTTTCATCTTGAACAGTCTACATGTCACAAGTCATCATATTAGTCAGCAGTCTTGTCATCTATTATACTCTGCACTGCACATTTTCTATTTGTCCTTCCAGATTTGTGTTCATCCTTTAACCAGATCTCTGACCCAGGAGGCTAACCTCTATAGAGTACATCTACCCGGTTCCTTTACACTTGGCTCCAAGTTATGTTTAGCAAATGGAAGACATCAAAAAATGATCAGCAGGTTAGATGAGAGAAAGATTATTTTCCATCACCTTTTCTGACTGGTAACTTGCTGGCAGTGACTGTATTCCATAGATGAAATCCACAGCTTCAACAGACCAGCCTCTCCTGAAGCTCAAAGACTTGTCAGTTCCTATAACTACTTTCATTTTTGCCACTTCATGTTTCATTTCAGTTCAATGGCTCAGTCATGTCTGACGCTTTGTGACCCCATGAACTGCAGCATGCCAGTCTTCGAAGTCCATCACCAACTCCCAGATCATGCTCACACACATGTCCATCCAGGCAGTGATGCCATCAAACCATCTCATCCTCTGTAATCTCCTTCTCCTCCTGCCTTCAATCTTTCCCAGCATCAGGGTCTTTTCCAATGAGTCAGTTCTTTGCATCAGGTGGCCAAAGTATTGGAGCTTCAGCTTCAACATCTGTCCTTTCAATTAATATTCAGGACTGATTTCCTTTAGGATGGACTGGTTTGATCTCCTTGCAGTTGAAGGGATTCTCAAGAGTCTTCTCCAACACCACAGTTCAAAAGCATCAATTCTTCAGCACTCAGCTTTCATTATGGTCCAACTCTTACATCCATACATGACTACTAATGGAAAAAACATAACTTTGACTAGATGGACCTTTGTCAGTGAAGCAATGTCTCTGCTTCTTAATATGCTGTCTAGGTTTGTCATAGCTTTTCTTTCAAGCAACAAGCATTGCAGTCATCATCTGCAGTGATTTTGGATCCCAAGAAAATAAAGTCTGCCAGTGTTTCCATTGTTTCCCCAACTATTTGCTGTGAAGTGATGGTATCAGATGCTATAATCTTTGCTTTTTGAATGTTGAGTTTTAGGCCAGCTTTTTCACTCTCCTCTTTCACTTTCATAAAGAGGCTCTTTAGTTCCTCTTCGCTTTCTGCCATAAGGGTGGTGTTATCTGCATATCTGAGGTTATTGATATTTCTCCCGGCAATCTTGATTTCAGCTTGTGCTTCATCCAGCCCAGTGTTTCTCATGATGTACTTTGCATAGAATTTAAATAAGCAGGGTATATAGCCTTGACATACTCCTTTCCCAACCTGGAACCAGTCATTGCTCCATGTCTGGTTCTAACTGTTGCTTCTTGACCTGCATACAGATTTCTCAGGAGGCAGGTAAATGGTCTGGTATTCCCATCTTTTGAAGAATTTTCCACAGTTTGTTGTAATCCACACAGTGAAAGGCTTTGGCATAGTCTGTAAAGTTGAAGTAGATGTTTTTCTGGAACTCTTTTGCTTTTTCTTCACTTCTTCACTTTAGGTTTAGGAGGAATAATAACTAGTTATCCCTTTTCTGTTCCCATTTTCATTCTCCATAGGCCCCAGATTAAATTTCCTTGGATTGCACAGTTTAGTGCATCATTGCGGGGAAGGCAATGGCACCCCACCCCAGTACTCTTGCCTGGAAAATCCAGTGGACGGAGTAGCCTGGTGGGCTGCAGTCCATGGGGTCGCTAACAGTCGGACAGACTGAGCGACTTCACTTTCACTTTTCTCTTTCATGCATTGGAGAAGGAAATGGCAACCCACTCCAGTGTTCTTGCCTGGAGAATCCCAGGGACAGGGGAGCCTGGTGGGCTGCCGTCTATGGGGTCACACAGAGTCGGACACGACTGAAGTGACTAAGCAGCAGCAGCAGTGCATCATTGATTTCCTGATGATAGCCTGATTTATATGTTGAGCAACTTGGGTATATTCAGAGTCATTCATTTGTGTTGTCAGAAAATAAATGAGAGAAGGGTACCTTTTCTAGTGATATGGTGGGCTAGGATATTCCGACCAGCTCTCCCATTAAACATAATTTAAAATGCTGAATAAAATATGTAACAAATCTTGTTAATGGCATTTAAGTTCTAGCAAGAAAGTAAGGAATTACTAGATGAAAATATAGGTTGTGATGGGAACCCAGATAAGTAAAGTAATAAAGCTGAGGGAAATTTATTAAACCTGGAGAACTTTTTAATTTTGATAGCTTTGTGGGCTACAAATGTCAGAAGAAAATGCCCTGGGCCTGTCCAAGCTGGAGAGAAGAAATATTGATAACTTCTAAAATAGTAGAGGGAAAAATATAAGGGAAAAACCTAAAACCTAAAAGAGATACAAAATAAAAGGAAAATACGTGGTACAAAGTAGAAACCCCAATCAAGGTGAAAAATATAAGCATAAATACATTAGTAATCACATTAAATATAATAGATTAGATGCTTCAGTTAAAAGATTGGATTGCATATAAAATACAAATTATTTGCTTTTTTTTAGGCATACTAAAAAAAGAAAGACACAAAAAGTTTAAAAGTATAAAATGATATAGCATAAAGACACTGACTGAAAAAAAATTAAAAAGCTAATGTAACTAAATTAGTATCAGGTCAAATCAAATTGAAGACTTGCATTCTAGATATAAAGATAACTTTATTTGATAAGTGTTTCAGCCAACTTGGAATATTTGATATATTTGAATTTATAAACACCTAAGAAATGACTACAAAATATATAAATCAAAAATTAATAGAACTACATGATAAAATAAATAAATTGATATTGTGGGAGATTGTAATGCTCAAAATAAGATACCAAATATTTGAATGACCTTAGATACTTGGTCTAAAACCTGACATTTATATAGTACACACTGTTTTTACATTCTCTTGGGACATTGATTATGTCTTGCATCATAAACAAAACCTGAAAGAACTGAAACTATATAGAAATAAACTAGAAACAATACATTCTAACAAAAATTCACATTGCTTATCTCTTCCTCAGAAAAGTATGATATCCCCATACTACATATCATTCATTAATAACTTCCTAAAGAATAGCAGAGAGAGTCAGGGTAATTCCAACTGGAGTAGAATTCCAAAGGGCGCTCCATAGAGGAGGTGGCACTTACGTGGAGTTTTGGAGGATATTGTGGCTTTACAACTTGCAAGACATATGTGGATAATATTGAATAAAATAATGGTGAGAAACTGTGGACACATGAAGGGAATGGCATGATATAGACCCAGAAAGGCATTCAGGAATCTCTGGCAGTTTCTAGAATAGTAAATAACAACGGTCACCCATTGTGAAAAAAAGGATTATGAAAAATGATCTTTAAAATATAAAGGTAAGTTATGCTCTGATGGATTTATATATAAACTACAGAGTTTAGTTGGAACTTCCATAATTTGGAAGGAGTGACATGTACTTCAGTGACATGTGATAAGAATGCAAGAACCTATAAAAATTGCTGAGAAACATCAAAAGTTGGAAAATACTTGTTAAAGGAATTTTGCTTAAAAGTGTATATTTCAGCTTGTCTTTAAGTCTTCCCAGCAAACAATCAAACAAAACTCTAGACTGGATCCAAGCTAAATCATTTCCTAAAATCAAAGCTGTCAGGATGGAAAGCTGGAAACTCGAGAAGTTCTGCTAAATGACAGATCTGTGTCACCCTCTGTAAACCCAACCTGTACTCTCTGGGAAACAGAGAATTGACTGTACTTTCTATGGACTTTGGACAATAGGTTTCCCACCTATGTTCACTCTGTTTAAGACCCTTGATGAACAGGCCTTCAAAGTGATTTCTGAAGCTTTTTCTTCCTTTTGTCTGAGGACTTCAGACTGGCAGCTCATGAAGGCTGATCTTTAGTTCTATAGATTACTCTGTTGTCAGCTTCCTGCTCAGACTCCTAGGTTCACTGTGCAACTGGCAGCTTGAAGAGGCATACAATTGGGGCATCACCAGTATAGTTTAGTGATTCCTAACATCTAGCTTGCATCTGTCACAAGATCTATCAGTCTTTCCTACAGCAGTCTAGCTCACTGAATTTTTAAAAGAGTGGCCATCATACCTATATGAATGTTTTGTAGGAGTTGTCTGAATAAATTGCGTCTTTCCTCATGTTCTTCTAGATATTTTCCTCCATATTGATGGCTAGAAGTTATTAAAGCCCACTCTGCTCAAAAATAAGCTTTCAGTTCTCTTCTACTTCAGATCTACTGAGGAATTCTCTTTTACAAAGTCTCCAAAAGCCAAGCCACACCATATCACATCCAAAGTGAAAGTGTTAGTCTCTCAGTCATGTCCAATTCTTTGTGACCCCATGAACTATAGCCTGCCAGGCTCCTCTGTCCAGGGCATTTTCCAAGCAAGAATACTGGAGTGGGTAGCTATTCCCATCCAAACTACTCCATTGCCTACTTCACATACATATATACACACTTGCACACACACAGCTCAAGACTTTTTTTTTTACCAGAATAGCACAACGCACTCCTGGATCTTTCACATACAGCAGCACTGACGCTACACTGAATAGGATGATTAATCTTAAATCTAAAAAACATCAGTGCTAGACTTATTTTTACTAACATTTTTTGTTAGTGGATGTCTCCTCAAGAGCTAATTTGTATTATTTGCCAAAAAAATTGTAAAATCACCAAAGTTTATAGATAATATTTTCAGTACATCTTTTTTCTGTTCATGAAATGATAATAATACATACTTTCTTTAACAGATTAGAAATATAGATATTAAAATTCATTTTAAGTATGTAAGAATTATAAACATTATCAGAAGAGATTAAATTTTTCCGATAAAAATATTTTTAACAAAGAACATATGAAATTGTGAATAGAGAAATAGGAGTTATATATAGTTATGTATGTGTAAAGACATATGATCTGAAGATATATAATCCAAATTTACTTGGGTGAAAATTTAACACTAATGACACTAAGTTTTATGCATCATAATAAGTCATTTTTTTCAATTTATCAAAAGTAATTTAAACATATTAAAATATTTCTTTTAACATGATTCATTAAGTCTTCCACTCTGTATTATACTAATGGATTTCATACTTTCTCATCGAATTTTTTTTCACTGCAGTCATGGTTTTTAATGACAAGCTCAGATTGATATATGATAATTCAAATTCCCAGCTATTGATTGACTCTCAAGGACAAAGACTGACAATATATAATCAGTGAGTAAGACCTATAGAAAATAAGGTCATGGGAAATTAAATGGCATCAATATCTAATTATTTAGTCAATGCAAAAAATCTGTTTATATTTGGGCAAGAAATTTTTCTTCTGCTTGTTTTTCTATCCCTTATACAATCTTCTTAGTTCTCCCAGGACTTGCCACATAAATAACATCCTCTTCACTACAGTTTGCTGAGTCTGTTTCATGCATGCAAATATTCTTTAGTTTAGTGTAAGTTTTACAGTATCAGTTGCATGACTTTTGTGTTTAAATAACTGAAAATTAAACAAATAAGTTGACTATTAAAAAGGGAATGTATCAACATATATACGGTTAATTCAGTAGCTATGGCTTCAGACAAGGCTTTATTTAGGTATCAAATGATGTGGACAAATTAGTCTGTTTCTCACACTCTCTCTCTTTACATTATTCATCTACCCCTTCCTCACCTTGGTTCCATTGTCAGGTATTATGCCCTTAAGGTCCTCAAAAGGACCAAAATATCCCAGAACTATATGATTTCTTATTCAGTTCTACCATTAAAATTAGCCATTGCTAAAAGTCCAGAGATTGAGTCATGTCTCTGTTTGGCTTGTTTCTCACACTCTCTCTCTTTACATTATTCATCTACCCCTTCCTCACCTTGGTTCCATTGTCAGGTATTATGCCCTTAAGGTCCTCAAAAGGACCAAAATATCCCAGAACTATATGATTTCTTATTCAGTTCTACCATTAAAATTAGCCATTGCTAAAAGTCCAGAGATTGAGTCATGTCTCTGTTTGGCCAAATTTGCATCATCCTTGAACCAGCTGTCATTACATGGTTGATGTGATAAGCTGGTAGACTTGAGGCAATCAGGATCTCCTTCTACAGATTAAGATAGGAGGGACTCTGTTTATTGAATAAACCAAGACATCTTGGAATGTGAAGTCAAGTGGGCCTTAGAAAGCATCACTAAGAACAAAGCTAGTGGAGGTGATGGAATTCCCGTTGAGCTGTTTCAAATCCTGGAAGATGATGCTGTGAAAGTGCTGCACTCAATATGCCAGCAAATTTGGAAAACTCAGCAGTGGCCGCAGGACTGGAAAAGGTCAGTTTTCATTCCAATCCCAAAGAAAGGTAATGCCAAAGAATGCTCAAACTACCGCACAATTGCACTCATCTCACATGCTAGTAAAGCAATGCTCAAAATTCTCCAAGCCAGGCTTCAGCAATATGTGAACCGTGAACTCCCTGATGTTCAAGCTGGTTTTAGAACAGGCAGAGGAACCAGAGATCAAATTGCCAACATCCGCTGGATCATGGAAAAAGCAAGAGAGTTCCAGAAAAACATCTATTTCTGCTTTATTGACTATGCCAAAGCCTTTGACTGTGTGGATCACAATAAACTGTGGAAAATTCTGAAAGAGATGGGAATACCAGACCACCTAACCTGCCTCTTGAGAAATCTGTATGCAGGTCAGGAAGCAACAGTTAGAACTGGACATGGAACAACAGACTGGTTCCAAATAGGAAAAGGAGTACGTCAAGGCTGTATATTGTCTCCCTGCTTATTTAACTTATATGCAGAGTACATCATGAGAAACGCTGGACTGGAAGAAACACAAGCTGGAATCAAGATTGCCGGGAGAAATATCAATAACCTCAGATATGCTGATGACACCACCCTTATGGCAGAAAGTGAGGAGGAGCTAAAAAGCCTCTTGATGAAAGTGAAGGAGGAGAGCGAAAAAGTTGGCTTAAAGCTCAACATTCAGAAAACGAAGATCATGGCATCCGGTCCCATCACTTCATGGGAAATAGATGGGGAAACAGTGGAAACAGTGTCAGACTTTATTTTTTTGGGCTCCAAAATCACTGCAGATGGTGACTGCAGCCATGAAATTAAAAGACGCTTACTCCTTGGAAGAAAAGTTATGACCAACCTGGATAGTATATTCAAAAGCAGAGACATTACTTTGCCGACTAAGGTCCGCCTAGTCAAGGCTATGGTTTTTCCTGTGGTCATGTATGGATGTGAAAGTTGGACTGTGAAGAAAGCTGAGCGCCGAAGAATCGATGCTTTTGAACTGTGGTGTTGGAGAAGACTCTTGAGAGTCCCTTGGACTGCAAGGAGATCCAACCAGTCCATTCTGAAGGAGATCAACCCTGGGATTTCTTTGGAAGGAATGATGCTAAAGCTGAAACTCCAGTACTTCGGCCACCTCATGCGAAGAGTTGACTCATTGGAAAAGACTCTGATGCTGGGAGGGATTGGGGGCAGGAGGAGAAGGGGATGACCGAGGATGAGATGGCTGGATGGCATCACGGACTCGATGGACGTGAGTCTGAGTGAACTCCGGGAGATGATGATGGATAGGGAGGCCTGGCGTGCTGCGATTCATGGGGTCGCAAAGAGTCGGACACAACTGAGCGACTGAACTGAACTGAAGACAGCTGTTTGCACGCAAGAATGCTGGAGTGGGTTGCCTTCTCCAGGGGATCTTCCTGACCCAGGGATCGAACTCCCGTCTCCTGTTTCTCCAGCACTGGCAGGCAGATCCCTTTATCACTGAGCTACCTGGGAAACCCATTAAGATAGTGATAGCAAAGATTAAACACAGTACACAGAAAAAGATGGCTCTAAATAGAAGTAGAGGAAAACGCCAAAGGAGAGGAAACGGAAGCTGTCACGCACACATCGTGCTCCCACAGAGGCCGAGAGGGGGACTGAAATGAGGGCAGGGCAAGGAGGGCTGCAGACAGGGCCACCGAGATGGGGCACTGCAGGCACTGTTCACCACTCGCAGACAGAGAAGTCAAGCGAGGCAAGGCAACTAGAGCAGCGCCAGGGTGGACACACCGAGAAGAGGAGAGATGCATGCGAGAGGGTGAGCCCAGGCAAAGAGCAGGAACCCTGAGACGGCCTTAGGAACTCACAGAGGATGGCGAGGCCTTGCAAAAGCCTCCTTGAAAAGCAAGTTATTCCCTTCCTGAAATCCTAGAGTTTTCACATTAAATAACTATCCCCCCACTCTCCATTTTCAATCGTAATTCCAAGGCCTAATTTTCATGTTTTAAATTCCTAGCTGTATACTTATGTATCAGATCTGTGGCTTGCCTCTGGAATTCTGAGCCACCTGGGAAATACACAAAGCAAATACCTAGCCACACACTGGGGCTAACTCCAAATACACCTCTGAGATGCTGCGGATAGGCAAGGGTGTGACCTTAAGCGCCCACTTCACATTTATAATTAAACAGCCAACTGCCGATTAAAAACACCCAGTGCCACTCCCGTCACAGGGTCCACTGAAGTGTTCCTCTACCAACTTTCATTATGAAAACTCAAGTGAACATGAATTTCTGTGCACAACTCCCACAGCTTCAAAAACTTCAATACAAGTACATGTGAAGCATGATTTAAACATACTTATACATACAAGAGCAAAGTGTGTGTGTGTGTGTGTGTGTGTGTGTGTGTGTGTGTGTGTTTAAAGCAAAACTAAGGGATCGGAAAAGAAACAAGCAATGAGGATGACACAACAGTAATCAGGTTTGTGCCGGGAGCCTTGTCACAGATCAGAGCAATAAAGGCAAAGAAAACCCAGCTGAATAGAGGTGTCTGTTGGGGGGAGGGGTGTGTGTCTGTGTGTGTACACACACAAACTGAAAGGGAGGACACAGTATAAATAAGAGAATATGACAAAAGTCAAATCAAAAAGTTCTAAGTTGAGAGTTTTCCATCTTAAGTGTCCAGCATCCTCTGAATCTCTGACACCAAGTGAGTTGTCAATAAATGTGACTCAAACATCAGAAAGTGGCCTGTAACTGGAGAGCAGGGGGAAACGCGATGCAACCAGAACCCCGCCATCTGAGATGATCAGGAAACAGCTCCTAACCTGAAACTGTGAGGACAGGAATTCTCGGCAGTCCAGCGTTTAGCACTTGAAGCTGTTGCTGCTGGGGCCAGGGTTCAATCCCTGGTGGGAGAACTAATAAGATCCCACGTGGCCAAAGAGTAGATGAAATAAAACTGTAAGGAGGAAAGTTAGCCCTAAGCAAGTCAGGAATGGTAATGAAAATGGCACAGACAGAAAAAGAGAATTCTGTACTAACAAAGGGTGAGGGAAAGACTCAGAAAATCCAACTCACCCATGTTTTTTATTAAGTGAAAGCAAAGCAGTTCTATGCGTTTTTGAGTCATTCAACTTGAAGCAAGTAGCCCCTTTTTTGGAGAAGGCAATGGCACCCCACTCCAGTACTCTTGCCTGGAGAATCCCATGGACGGAGGAGTGTGGTGGGCTGCCGTCTATGGGGAGTCGGACACGACTGAGAGACTTTGCTTTCACTTTTCAGTTTCACGCATTGGAGAAGGAAATGGCAACCCACTCCAGTGTTCTTGCCTGGAGAATCCCAGGGACAAGGGAGCCTGGTGAGCTGCCGTCTATGGGGTCACACAGAGTCGGAAACAACTGAAGCAGCCCCTTTTATATTCATCATCATTACAAAGGTGCCCAAAGAGAATAGCCTTTTCAAATCACACACAAATCCTAGAGGAAACTGAGATCCCACTGAAGGGAGACCAAAAAGAGACAAGTTTCACATTAAGAATGAGCTAACTATCCTGGTTAATTTGGAGCTGGTTATAATTCTGTAACAGAAGACAGAAACAGTAAATTGGTCGCAAATTTTAAAGCCCTCCCGAGCCGCCCATTTTTTTAACCTACCATCTTCCTTGCCCAGCAAACTTTCATCAGAATGGGTAAAATCACAGAGCATATATATGAGGCTATCTCGACACTCCCTGGGAATGTCTCACCAGCAAGCAGCCGAGCATGCAGGAAGAGGCAGTCTCAGCCTGGACTGCTGCAACTGCATAAGTATCCAAGCTCCTTGCTGAGTATGAGACACAGGCAGGGCGAACAGTCTTCACAGCCCCTTACAAAAAACAGTCTCCTCCAGCTATTCCACAGCACAGTAAAAGGCCTGATACGGCAACTTTCCATTACAGGAGGACTCCCAGGCCTGCGCTCTTCCCAGCACAGCACGTGGCCACAAGACTGGCGGAGAAAGCTGGTGAGTGGCCGGTCCCAGCAGCAGTCATCAAGAACGCAAGCCAGCCCCGGGCCAGCCTGGAGCAGGCTGACCTGTCACCTCACGGCTCTCGGGACACACTCATCAACAGGACCCGCGTGTGTTCACAGGCAGGAAAAGATTCACTTGGCACAATGGAGGCGCTAGGCACTGTGGCCAGTGGCTCTATCAGAGTAGATTGACCAGGATGCCAAGTCTGACAAAAATGCACAGAAAACACAAGTGAGTCAGTATTTTTAAATTCTGACATGATGAAACCAAGAGAAATTTACCAAACAAGGATAAATGTAAAGTCCTTTTAAAATAAAAACTGAAAAATATGACACCATGGGGTGGGGGGATTGCCAGACATAAGAAAACTGTTAAACAAGTTCAAAGATTTTAGTTAATTATAAGCTCAACATAAGGTTTTATTATGCTGTGAGTAATAAGCAAGTAATCTCAAAATGTGTCAGATAATCATGTCTAGGACTCGGGAGCTACTAACTCCACTGCAGCCATCCCTGGGCAGATCAGCCCACATCGAGCAGTACGGCGTGTCCTGCTCTGGGGCAGAGGAAGAGACTGCCACCACACGGCACCCAAAAAGGACCAGGGTGACAGAAGGGCCTGCCCCATGGAGGGAAAAAAGAACTATCTCTGAATGTCTCTGAGCTCTTTTATACTATCACAGAAAGCGCCCAAGGGAAAAATGAGCCAGTAAGTGAAAAGGACAGATCGTCTGTGAGCAGGAGGTGGAGGAACGTGCTAAAGGTGAGGAACATGGACAAGACCTCAAGGCTGGAGGTGCCCTGGAAGCCTGGATTCTCTAAGAGGGCAACTTCTCGTTCTGGAGAGGAAGGCTGTACGAAGTGATCGCCACACGGCCTCATGAATTTCTTTTCAAAGTCTGTTTGATATAAAAGGCACGGCTACATTTGGGCTGACACGGAGTCTCAACAAGAAAACCGGAAGGATTATGCAACTTTCCAGATGCTCAGTGGGCTGAAGCCCACACAATCCTCCACTCCTTTGGAAGCTCTAGTAAAACAACAGGAACAGACAAAGGAAAGGAAACAACAGTCAAGAAGGCGGCCAACAAATTTATGAAAAGACGGAAAATGGAGAAACAACTCAGGAAGTCCATCGTCCAAGTAACAGAAGTTTTAGAAGGACATATTTTAATTCACCACCAACCTCCCTTGTCCAAAAAAATTTTTTCTCAGCGCATAAAAATATGACTCTCTCCTTAGGACCTACACATGGCATCACACTGAATGCGAGAAGATCCTTTAAGACACAGTGTAAAAGTCAACAGTACTGGAGATTTTTTAAAAAGAAGAAGAATATTTAAACTTTTCTAGTGAGAAAAAACTTAAAAAAGAACTGGAAGTCAAAACGACATCAGTCTTCTCAACAGTAACTCTAGAAAAGAACATTTTCAGACCTGGAAGGTCGGAAAGATTTGTTCACAATTTCTTCAGGAAGCTACTGGAGAAAAAGCTGGGCAGTAAGCCACAAGCAGAAGACACAGAATCCACGAAGCCAAGGGTCCAACACACCGAGCAGCAAGGACTGCTGCACCCAGAAGGGGCCCACCTGCAGCTACAGACAACGTCAGCAGGAGCCAGTGGGACCTGACCATGAGGTGGGGGCTCCGGCAAGGAGACGCCCCAGGAAAAGCACTGCCAGATACATGTTACCGTGTTGCGAGGAGTTCTGCAAATTAAGGAAGCTATTTAGGAATCAAACAACATATACCACACTTCTACTATTGACCTTAACCAAAGCTGTGTTCTACCTTAACAAAGCTGTGTGCACTGGGAGACGGAGAGGGAAACAGCTGTGCAAAGAACTAAACCTGCATCTTCATAACTGGGAAGGAAGACAGACTAGAAACTGCTGCCTACGGTTATCTGGAAAAGGAACGGCACCCTACTCCAGTACTCTTGCCTGGAAAACCCCATGGACGGAGGAGCCTGGTGTCCACGGGGTCGCAAAGAGGCGGACACGACTGAGTGACGTCAGTGACCTATGGTTATCTGACACAGAAATGCAGAAGGAAGCAGAGATGAGGAATCAGCTAAGAGATGGAGGGAGCAGTCCCTGGTGAGTAATCCAAGGATGCAGAGAGGACAGGATGGCCAAGATGAAACAGAGGACTGCTATTTTTTGTTATAAATCTTGTGATACCATTTGATTTTTCAACTATGTATCTACATAAGCTATATACCTATGTATGATAAAATAAAAGGTTTTGAAAAGGAAGTAAAAAGCACTCAGCACAGTCCCTGGCACTCAGGAAGGGCTCTGCAAACATAGGTACATGTACATAAACCTAGAATCAGGGTTTCATAAAAGACTGCCTAGCAGAAAGACCATGAGGCGGCTCCACACACTTAAGGTTCCTCCATACAAAAAAAGAAACAGAAAAACCCAACCGACAGCAAAAGCCAACATGCTACCTTTTCAGTTTACATCATTTCCCACTCCAATTTTTTTCTGCCATGAGTGTGTGAAATGACTCCAGAGGCCTGGGACGCCTGGGGGTACAATACCGAGACCGCCAGATCTGATGTGCCATATTTTTTATACAGCGCCTGAGCAAAGAATGGTTTTTACCTTTTCACTGTTTGGAAAAGGGTTGGCGGGGGGTGGGGTGGGGGGAGATATCAAAAAAATGCTATTCCATGACTTGTACCAATCCTGTGAAATTCAAATTTCAGTGTCCATACACTTTTAAGGGAACACAGTCATGCCCTCCTCTACAGCCTGCCTCTGGCTGCTCTCACAGCAGAAGGGCAGGGTTGAGCGGTCGTGACAAGAGGCCACACGCAGGCCTCACGTGCCCACAGTGCCACGCGCAGGCACTGCAGCTGGGCACTACAAACAGCAGACATGGGTGTAACGCCACAGGGCTCCAAGTGCCATATGCTGTACTGCAGCATTTTATTATTTCGAGTGCACACCCAACATGTCAAAACAAGAAAAGAAAATCTGGACTTCAAATGTTGTGCTTTTAAGCAACAGCGGGATGTGGACGATTGTATTCGGAACTCAGAGGGCAAAGCACTGTGTCTCGGGCAATCGTGCCATCCCTGTGCCGAAGGGGCACAATGCATTTGGCATCAGCACTCTAGGCGGCCACTGCAGTTCCCGACTCACAGGGAAGCGACAGTCAGAGAGCACTGAAGGGAGTGTCTTATAACAGGGAAACGGCTTCACAAAAAACGAAAGAAGACTTCAGTCAAAGCTGGTTTGTTAACAAGTTAAAGAAGCCAATGACTTTCCTCAATTCCTGATGAATCTAAGATCTTGGGGTTGTCATTTATTTGAGAAGTCTGAAGTGACGAAGAGTTAGCTTCTATGAACAGAAGAGTTAGCTTCTATGAACAGTCCGTGTGAAACAACTACAGGCAGAACACTGTCGGAGACGCTGAGCAAAGAGAGCTCACTACAGCGTGCAGTGGAGTCCACCGTGTGCGCCCAGCCACTCGTCAGGCCTGACTCTTGCCGCCATGATGCGCTACTGATGGTGGTAGAACTTTGCATACGGGGAAAAAGAGGCTTAATCAGACAGATTTAGTTTCTGAGATCCAATATCATAATAGAAAAAAAGGATAAATGTTACCAACAATTTATACTGCCCAATAAACATAAAAACATGGTGAACCTGTAAAATAACCACCTGAATTCAAGCTGGAGGTCTCTGTGGGGTTCTGATAAATTAGCAACCCTGTTCCCACTGCCCCCAGGTCCAAACCAGCGGCTAAAGACAAAACAACACGATCATGTGCATTACAAATATCCTCTTTATTATATATGAGTCAGTCAGATAGATCAGTTTATTACTGCATGCTCCTGGACTTATTAATAAAGCTGACCCTTCGACTGAGCTCTCCACTCAGGCAGGCAGGCAGGAAACTGAGGAGCCCAAGTCTGCGGAGTGAGGACCTACGGGGCAGAGGGACAAGGGGCTGGGCCCCTGAACAAAGCAACCAAACAAAACCACATGAGACAAGGCACAAGAGTGAATGGGAATTCACTGAAGGGAATTCTTCCCCCCAGGATGTTATCAAGAATAATATGAAGATAAAAGCTGGACAAAACAGGGGCTTCCCTGGTGGCTCAGTGGTAAAGAATCTGCCTGCCAATGCAGGAGACACGGGTTCGATCCCTGATGCAGGAAGATCCCACAGGCTGCAGAGCAACTGAGCAACCACTGATACCGACCCCGTGCTCCGGAGCCTAGAGCCCGCAGCAAGACAGGCCGGCACCCTGAGAAGCCCGCATACCACCGCAGAGCAGCCCCGCTCCCAGCAACGAGAGGAAAGCCTGCAGGGCAACCAAGAGCCAGCACAGCCAAGAGAAACAGAGAGCAAGCAGCGGGGCAAAGCAGGATCTAAGGACGGGCCGGCGCTTCGCTCTGCGGGCAGAAGGGTGCTGGGGAAGAGTCCTCCACGGGGCGCTGGAGGAGGGCGAGGGACCAGGCAAAGGGGCTCACTGCCTAGGAATTCAAGGCACTTGCTGGGGTTTAGAGGCAGAGACCTGTCACACCTGAACCACTGTAGTATCTCCTGAGACACTGAAGCCAGAAATGTGGATGATTAAACGGTCCGTGCCCACCTGCTCCTCCAGATACTACAGAGCAGCGAAACTGGATTAAGGATGTGTGCACATCCCCCAAAAGGTCCTACCAGGCCACTTTCTATTAAGTGCCAAATGGCCCAAAAGTCAAGTATGCAAAGTAAACCTCTGGTCTCTAACAAAAAACCTCAGCAAAGAGTTGCAAGGTGATAATAACTAAGACTCAAAAGAGTCAGGTGGCTGGCTAGAAGCCAGATGTCCCTTGGCTTGTATGACACAAAACAAGCCCCGCACCCCCCAATACACACACAGGGCCAGGTGACCAAGGGGTGGCAGGTGGGTCTCTACCAGCAGTAGAGAACCACCGGCTCTGGCATGCTGCCTTATCTGGCCCTTAGGGCCCAACTCGATTCCCACCCCAACCCCCATCCTCTGGAAACTGGGAATCCCATGGGTGCTGCTGACTCCGAGACATCCCAGAGCAAACTACAGAGGCTGCTATTTAACTTCCTAAAAATACCACGGCATCACAGAACCAGGTCATCTCAAAGAGATGACCCAGACAGGTCCACCTAGACTCCAGGGTTTCACAACAGAAAACTGCTTTCCTTGATGTAATTCATGGAAAGAAACTTCTCATAATCATTGTGACCTTACCTTTCAAACCAAGTTTAAAAATTAAAAGAAATGTTTTCTTCTCAGTGGCTCCTTGCCCATTACAGATTCTCCTGGAAATGGTTGTCTTCCGATTTACTGCATTAGCAGATCAGCAGGAATAAAGTAGGATGGTGGACACTGAACAGAAGTTCTCCTATAAAGAAAAAGAGAGTCAAAATCACAGTGCGTTCTTTTTCGGTCTAATGAGAGCTGCCACTAAGATAATGGCAAAAGGTCTTCACACACAACTAAAACTCAGAGGACTGAAAAGTTCTGGCTAACTGAAATGTTTTCTATGTAACAAGAGGGAAAAGGCATGGCCACCCTTCTGCCTCAGCTCTTAGCCTACACTAAACAATAACCCAGAAAGAGAGACATAAGAATGGGCAAATAAAACACAAACGCTTATCTTTACCTAATGAAACATCAATGATTTGCTCACTCACCACAGGGTTAGTTACCAGCAAAGGCATCACATTTTAAATTACTAAAACAGATTTTTAAAATACTCTTATAGCCCCATATAATACCTTTAAACAACTGTAACTTAACAGAAATTGTGAACTAAACATTAAGTTCACTGAAGCACTAGCTGCAGCCAAATCCTGTCTCTAATGTGAATTAACCAGATGCTACACATGAAGGACTTTAAAGTGTCTTTCAAGGCACTTCGTTTAAACCTAAACACTGCAGGAAAAGACACAAACTATGGACAATATACTAATCAGAAGTCTTAGAAGGATGCAGTCTACAAGGCATCTCAAAATAAATGCTGCTCATTTCATGCCTTTGTTCCACAAAACTCACACTACAGGGTGATTAACTAAACAATTTCCCTCAAACAAGATAGTAAACAGAAACAATGCTAACCACTTGCTAAAAGAAAATAAATCAACAAAAGCCTAGTTTATTATGAAGAAAATATTTGATTCTGAAAACAAAGCATTTTACCAGTGAAATGTTTTCTAAACAAAACCCTGAAAAAGTTAACTCATCACCTAGATTTTTGCTTTACGTCATAAGAACAGATCACCCCCCAGTCCTCAAGTGAGACTAACTCAGCATGCTGGTGTAACAAGTGCGTTTCTAAACGTTGCAGGTAATTCTAGTCCCATCACAACCCCTCTCCATGGAATGGGTTCCAGAGCCCTTTAAAAATCCAATGAAGTAGGCAACCGGAATAGCTCAGTTAGAAGAGCATTAGACTCAAAAATCCAATGAAGTTACGTACTCCACAAAATGCATACATGCCCCACACGTCTGACACTTAATTTTGAGCAGCTGCTGGGCCCTCAAGTGATCTACAATTTTTTCTCCCACCAGTCAAGACCACCCACTTCATCCACGTCCAGGGTGATCAATCATAGGCTCCCAGCAGAGTTGTACCGACCTGCCAGCCCCAACGTGCTGCATACCCCTGCCCAGGGAAGCCAAATGATAAAACAGCCCTCAAACATGGTCAGAGCATCACAAATCCAGATGCTCATGAAGTTGTAAAAAGTAAGACTTTTCTGGGAAAAGGTATGTGTTAATTATGCAGTCTTTTCCCCTAGACGAATTACGGGAAACAGTGGGTCTATACTATTGGTAGTAAGAAATCTGGTTATTCCAAAGTGTGAGAATGTGAGAAACAAGGTGAAAAGACAGAAAACAGAATGAAGTGGTACGTGAGTGCATTCTTATTACTCCTGGGTAAAGAATGTATACTCAAAGTACACTGGGATGTCTCTAAAACTACAGGAAAAGAACTGCTTTGGTGTTTTGTCTTGCTTTGTAAAGGCATAATCCCAAGAACCAACAAAATCAGAGAAGTGCTGGAAGGAAGCAAAAGGAACACTGGCTGAAAAAGGTTATTCAATGAACACTTAAGAGTCCCAAACCCCCTTGGCCTCCTTCTTCCATCCCTCTCAGCCCCAGATGACAAGAGGAAGCCAGAAAGGATGGTGACCCCTGCAGAGCTGAGGATGGGTTTGCCACTAAAAACAGAGGGACCCTGTGAACTGCAGAAAGAATGCAGAGTGAGGCCCACTCATCTGCTCACCCTACCCGCTCCAGATTCTCCCCCTGGGCTCTGCCGTTTCCAGCTGGGAGGAAGACTGCTAATGACTTCTAATCACTGACCTCAAGAAGCAAAGGCCTGAAAATCCTGACACTGGGGACTTCCCAACCAAAGGAGCTCAACCAGTCACTCTGATGAACAGTACCTAGCCAATGAGCCCCTGCCCACGAATGGAGTCGCCAATCAGCCACCCTTACTTTCTTCTTTAGGTTTTCATCGTGAACCTGCAGAACAGCTGCAAGAGCAGAGCAAGAAACTCCCACAGAGCCTTCACCTAGATTCGCAACTAGTCCCTGAGTCACTTTTGCTCTCCCATCCCAAACTCCTGAGTTTCCAAAGCCATCATGCCCTTTACCTTTAAATAGTTCCCTAGGTATTTCCTAAGATCAAGGACACTCTCTTACACTCTCTTACACTATATAGTTCACATTCCAATTCTGCCAATTGTTCTGTGATGTCCCTGATGGCAAGCCCCCTTCACCTCAATTCAGGCTCACGAATCACACCTGGCATCTAAAACAGTTCTGCAGCAATTCTGTCTTTCATGGCATCTGAAGAACCCAGGGTATGAATTTCCGGCAGTAACACCACACAAGTGATAAGTGAGGTTTGTTTTTCCTAGAGTAAGTAGTAAGATGGTATCAATGTGTCCCATTACTGGGATTTTGATCACTTAGTGAAAATGATATTTGTCTATTCCTTCACTGTAAAATAACCATTTTCCCCTCAGTAATTAACTAGTAAATAATCTGTATGGAGATAAATTTTGATATTACTTTCTTAAAACATTCACCCAGCAGTTCTAGTAACCTCTGGCAATTCTTGTCTGAATCAACCGCTACTGACAGCTATAAAACTATGTTTATTTTGTAAATCTACAGTTCCTTCTTCACTCATCAGCTGACACTGTAACTAAAGTATATTTCCTTCTCCCCACTCGTTCTTTAACTCATTAGTAGTATGGACTCATGGATTCTTAATTTACCAGTATCACCATTCATTCTGATGCTCAAGTTATCCCAGCTCTGGCCAAGGGGAACCCCTTCAAGCAGAGGAATGTGTACTTTTCATGTTTTTTGAATATTCCCTTATCAAGGACTCCTCGTTCCTTATAGTGGAAGATGTGATTTGGAAATGAAGATCTGAGAAACTATGTTCATAGACAGTGAACAAAGCTGAGAAAGAATGGAACTGTCGTATGAATTCACCTCTATGTGTTGTATGTAACTTTTAAACATGAATGAAAAACACAGGTTCTGATAACATCTCAGGAGAACCTATATCATGAAACAGAGAACAAAGCAGACAGAAAAATGCAGGATGGAGGAAAAGACTACACAAGGAAAAAAGTACCTTAAAAAATTATCTGACATCCTCAGGAAGATAAACGTGTGTGTGTGTGTGTCTGTGTCTGTGTGTGTCTGTGTAATCAGCAGACTAATACATAAGGAAAATTACTTCCAACCCTGTGTGTATGTGTGTGTGTATCAGGGAGATGTGCGTGTGTGTGTGTGTGTGTGTGTGTGTGTGTAATCAGCAGACTAATACATAAGGAAAATTATTTCCAACCCAGAAACCTATGCCCAGCCAATCTATCACTAAAGAATACACAGAAAGTCTCAGAAGGTTTACCTCCCACAGTCCATTCTCACAGAAAACTGCTAGAGACTGTGCTCCACTAAAACAAGAGGGAGAACACCACGAAAGACGACCACAGAGAAACAGGTGATGAAGGAGAGAGGCAAGGACTCCCAGGGTCCCAGCAGGGAGCACAAGCAGCGCAGTCTGGAGCAGGTAAAACTTCTTCAAATGATTAAGCTGAATATGTAACTGGTTAAAAGTTTGAGGCTAAACTAGTGATTGATACATTAAAGAAAAAAAAAGGCACCATTTCCTAGGAAAACCAGAAGCTGTTTACAAAAAGTATTTGTAATGTACCACTTGACACTATAAACAGCATCCCAAGTAATAATAGATAAATACTGATTTAACCAAAATCGCAACAGAACTAAACTGGACAGGGACAAGGGTGCAGTGTTGGGGATGGGGGGCAGTGAATCCTTATCTGCCCTATCTTTTCACAGCAGGAAATCAACAGACTTAAAACTAAAAAGAAAAAAAATCAGCAAGCATGCATACAAGTATACAAGCATGCATCTTCCAAAATGCTCTTCAGACATATGGAGGTAAATATGTATTTTTTTTTAATGGGCCAAAAGAGTTCTAAGTTGCCTTTAGGGAAGAGGGAAAAGAGGGAGCGGTGCCTAGGAAATGCTGTCATCTATCCAATCTCCTAAAACTGGTTCACCCTTAACTGGAGGTATGCAAAATTGACCCCAAAAGAATTTTTTTCAGATACATCTTAAGAAGAATATTAGACTGGGAGAGAGCGTTAAACGTTGAGAGCAGAGAAGCGTGACATCAGCTGCTCACTAGCTCTGTGACCTAAGACAAGCCACCTGACCTCAGGGTCCATTTCTTCATTTACAAAGTAAAGGAGCTGGGCTAAATTAACTCTCAACTTCCCTCCTGTTTCAATAAATTCATAAATCTAATGTAAAAATAACCAAAATTTTAAATATGGTGCTGGTGGCCATGGACAGCAGCAAATTACAGAAAGAATGAAGCAAGATTTGGTGAAACAATACATGGAGAGAAGTAAAATGGGGGAAACCTTCTGCTTTACGCCTGTGGGCACCACGATGGTGCTGATGGTGAAGGTGAAATGAGAATAGCACTGTTTGATTAATGAAGACAAAAGAGTTCCCAATCCTGGCAAGGACAAAAATGAGAAAGGACATGGCAACAGAACAGTGGGACCAACTGCACGAAGTCAGAGAAGCTAAAGGAGGAAAAGGGAGATCTGCTACTAAAGAATCATTTGATGTCTTAGTCCTCCTGGGTTATAACAGAATACCATACTTCATAACTTACAAACAACAGAACTCTACTTCTCACACTTCTTGAGACTGGGAAGTCCGTCGTCTGGTGAGGACCCCCTTTCCTGGTTCACACACAGTGGCCTTTGCGGGGTCCTCACACAGCAGGAACGGGTGAGGGAACCCTCGGGGATTACCAAGCCCATTCACTGAGGCTCCACTCTCATGACCTCATCACCCCAAGGCCTCACCCCCCCAAACTGCCACAATGAAGATTAGGTTTCAACATATGAATCTTGGAGTGGGGACACAAACATTCAGGCTGTAACAATTGATAGCGTTAAATTATCCTCTCAGAGGAAATGGATCCAGAGGCGCCCCCTCAAAAAAGGGAAAATAAGATTTTTTTTTAAGATAATATATTTCTACTTTCATGTTTATTCTTGCCAATCATTCCTTAAAGGTGCCACATTTTCCTCAACAGCCATACAATATAACCCTATCAAAAAGGGTCTCCTCTTTCCAATACTAATCAGTCTGATCAAGGCCAATGAACAGAATGTAAGAACATAATTATAAAAATATCAGTCAAGAATGAGGGCTGGGTTTAGCCTAAAACAGCAAAGGAACAGATTCTCAACTAAACAGTAACTAAATATGTACTTGCTTAGTCACAGAACTCGAGAATAGCAAGAGTGAACGTCTACCCTTACAAACTCTCTGTGCCAGCATTATACATGTGCTTCTCAATCCTCTTAGGTATTATTCCTATTTTGTAGTTGAGAATAATAAGAAAAGACTTACTTCAAAAGAACACTGAAATTTTTTTTTTAATTTACTTTGGGGGAAAAAAGGAATAATAACCTCTCTATGCTCTTACATGAATTTTTAATATAAATTCCCTGATATTCTTCACAGATGCAAATTCACAAGAGGAAACTACAGCTATTACATAACAGGCAAGAAAATATTTTCTCCTTGTATCACATATCATACACAAACAACTAAAAACAACCTCTCGGTTACAAACAGGTGAAACAGCCTAGAGCCTGGACACACAGAAGCAAGCAACTACTGTTACCAGCAAGCCCTGAGACAGGCCAACTCAATCATTCCCATGTGGATTTTAATAATCCTTTTCCTGCAAGCATGCTCACACGTGTTCCCCAAACACCCAAGTCTAAAAAGATACAAGATAGTGATATGGGAAGACAATCCATCTCTATAAAGTTTTATTCAACATTTTATCCTCAATGCCTAGCACATAGAAAATAAACTAACCCTCCCATATTCTGACCACAAAGATCATCAAAAATGAGCACACAAACACTCCTAATTGAGAGAAACAACCTAAATAAGTAACATCATTTTCAGATGCATCTTTATGTATATATAGTATATAGTATATATACAATAATTGCGTATGTGTATTATATATATATGCATACACACATATATGTAACTATCAGCTAATTTCAGAAATACCAATTTAATACAAGCTGTGGCAAAAATATAGACTTTGAAACCAGTAATCAAAACTACCCGTACCAAGAATACAAAAAGACTACTTTTTGAAGCATAAAACACCCAAGGTAAATCCATACCACCACCTTTCAAAAGCAAAATCATGAATGTAAACTACTTTAAATAAAAACTTTGGCCCCTAATCAGGTTACATCACCATCTGGCTACGCACCCTAATGGACACTCAAATCATTGCCATTGTGCATAAAGCCAATCCAACCCAACTTGCTATTAAAAGGGAGCCAAATGATAAATTAGTAAATTAGCATCCGAAGTAAAGCCCAGAAAACCAACTCTGCCTGTTACAATGTCAGTGTGCAGAGAGGAGAAGCAATGCTACGAAGATGACAGGGCTCCAATCGCCAAAGCTACACTTAGCTGGCTCACCCACAGTTACACAGCAAGCTTAATTAGACGTAAAAGCTGAAACTTCCGTAATCCACAGTACAAGAAACAGGAAGGCATCATCAACCTGCTACAGGACATCTTGGTAACCAAGCGATCAATATGTGAAACCCAAGTACAGAGACTGGAAAACATGCCGAGCAACACGAAGGTGAATGAATGTGTTCACTGAAAACTCAACCCAGGAATGGGATTTTCAACTAGCAAACCAAGAGATCTAAGAGATGAAAAAGGAGAATCCCTTCAAATAGGCCCTCAAGAGTAGATGAAATAGGAATGGAGAAAGGGCCCAAGTCACAACCACAAGCACCGCCACAAGCTCCCCTACTTTTAAACACAAATCTGATTCCTAACTGGCAATTCTAATCATACTTATAACTCTTGGTGTCCAGCACCAACATTTCTAAAGTTGTAAAAAAATATTAATAATTTTTTTAAAGGTAAATACTCTGTGCCTACACTGTCCAATATAGTAAGCCACTAGCCACCTACACAGTCATGAGTAACAGCAATACAGCTAGTTAAGACTAAGGAACTGAATTCTCAACTTTAATTTAAATAGCCCCACTGAGCACAGACAAAAGAATACTATTTTACCGGACAGCACCGTTCCAGCTCACGTTAAAGCACACAGAATAAAACATTTATAGTCTACAATCTTGGGTTAAGTTCACATCTATAGGCTTCAATTTCCTCAACCAAAATATGTAAAGAGGGTTCCGATTGTCTCTGTGACTAAAAATAAATTAGGGCAGCAGGTAAACGAATTCTAATGCCTTTGTGAAGTAATTAAGGCCATACTTCCCCCTCAAGCTTCTGGCAGGTTACCTCACTCTGATCACGCAAGGGTATCATACTACCCCTCACTCCACCAAACCTAACGGGAAAGACCACGAGAACACTGACTCAGTTCAGTCTACCTTTGGACAAGTAACCTCACCTTTTCAAGCTTGTTTTCGTAACTGTAAGATGAGAGGATTAGACGAAACGATCGTTTAAGATGCTTCAAATCCTGAACTACTACTTTTCTGTGGCTCTCCGAAGAAACCTAAGTGAAACCAAGATACTCCAACAAATGAAGAAAAAGGAATCAATGAATAACCGCAGTCTCACAGTCAACAGAAATTAAACAAGATCTTAAAGCAGAGAGTCCCAGTGATAGCGAATTTAAAGCCACGCCCTGTCAGTGTTCCCCCGCTGGGAGGCTGGCTTGGCCTATTTAGGGGTGCGCAGTTTTCCGTGTTTGATGAAAGTCCATATGGGACATGCTGCTTTCTCCAAAGCAGGGAGAGCAGTAAAACCGGGTGAACTCAGGTGGCGTGAGAACGCGCCGCCCAGGCTGCACTGTCCCTCCCTCACACAGCGTGCACCAAGGAAGCCTCCCCCTCCACCCAGCAGGCTGCAGTAGCCGCCACTGCCACACACACGCTTCTCAGACAACACCAGACGTTCGCTTACTCTGTCAATGATCCAAACCAAGTAAAACGATCCTCTCGTGAAAGGAGTTATGGCTATATTTAGATGAAATAAGGAAAATGGGAGTGAATTCATCCATGAACCTTTAAGACATGTTATATCCATCTTTCCTGAGGTCTATAACTCAGAACATATGAAAAACAGGACAAAAAATCTTAACAGGAAACAGGAGAAGGGAACAGTGGATAATAATTTATGTCAAGTGCATTAAAAGGCAGATCAAGAGAGAACAACAGGCTTAACACTGCTCTCAAAGGTGTATTTTCAAATATCTTCTGTGCCAATAACAGATCCACTGGTGTTTTTCTCAATCTTATAAAATGGTGCGAGGAACAGGCTCACTCTCAAAGTACCACTTACAGCATGGTAGAAAAAAACAAAACCAAACGTTTTATCTGATATTGACTTTCCTTCACGTCACAGGTGATTTAACCAGGACGCCACTGATGACCATTTAGTTTTCAATTTTCACTACCATCAAAAAATGCCAGAGTTTCCAGAAGTGGAACCGCTGCATTAATACAAGGCTCATTTCCGGTTAGGGACACAAAGCCCGAGGGCTCTCCCGGCGCCCATGGCTGCTCCCACCAGCCCCCGCCTGGCTCTTCACACCCAGGTCCAGCATCCTCTTCTCCTGGGAGCACTGTTCTTGTCTTCTAAGAGCCATTTATACTCCACTTTTCTCCAACTGTCTGTTTATATCCTTTGTTTGTTTTTCCACTGGGTCTGTCTTCTCAGTGATTTGTAGCGGTTCTTTAAAAGTGAAAGAAAAGGAGCCCTTTGTCACAGAGCATCCCCTCTTCACCTCAGTCCAATCTGGTGTCTATCTGTGCCACTCAACTGAAACTGCCTCTTCAAGTCGCCAGCGCCCTCCCGATGGGGCTACTCTAAGCGAAACTCTTCTGTCCTCGTCTCAGCTTTGCTCTCAGAGCAGTCAGTACCCTTCACTGCTGCTGCTAAGTCACGTCGGTCGTGTCCGACTCTGTGTGACCCCACAGACGGCAGCCCACCAGGCTCCCCCGTCCCTGGCATTTTCCAGGCAAGAACGCTGGAGTGGNCTAAGCGAAACTCTTCTGTCCTCGTCTCAGCTTTGCTCTCAGAGCAGTCAGTACCCTTCACTGCTGCTGCTAAGTCACGTCGGTCGTGTCCGACTCTGTGTGACCCCACAGACGGCAGCCCACCAGGCTCCCCCGTCCCTGGCATTTTCCAGGCAAGAACGCTGGAGTGGGCTGCCATACTGACAGTCTCTCCCTGGCTTCTCTGAGAGCACAGCCTCCTTGTTTTCTCACTGGCCACCTCTCAGTGTCCTCTAAGGCAGAGGTCCCCACCGGGTTCAGACTGGACATGACCTGGGTACACTCTCCCGGGTTGACGACAGTGGCCAGTTTCTACTTGTGTCTACTCACACTATCGCTGCAGCAACTCAAACGAGACTTGGGGAGAATCTTTTTTAAAGGGCTTTGTTGAATAAATGAAGCCATTTCTGTGGGTTTTTAAATATACCTCTATAAACACAATGAGATTCAAATTTATAAAACTGATTAAGGCCATCTCTGCACCTCAAACACAGGCACCCGTTTGCCCTTGGATGTCTTGCAAGCATATTAAATTTAATCTCTCCTAAACAGGCTTTTGGAGAAGGCAATGGCACCCCACTCCAGTACTCTTGCCTGGAAAATCCCTGGATGGAGGAGCCTGGAAGGCTGCAGTCCATGGGGTCTCTGAGGGTCAGACACAACTGAGCGACTTCACTTTCACTTTTCACTTTCATGCATTGGAGAAGGAAATGGCAACCCACTCCAGTGTTCTTGCCTGGAGAATCCCAGGGACGGGGGAGCCTGGTGGACTGCCGTCTATGGGGTCGCACAGAGTCGGACACGACTGAAGCGACTTAGCAGCAGCAGACAGGCTTTTGCTCTCTATCACACACCGATCACCTAACAAACCCTTTCTCGCCACGACCGCCCCTCCCAGAAAAGGCACAGCCGGCTCCTTCCCTCAACATCCAGTCAGCGAAACCGTGTCACCTCCGTCTCCCCTGCACCTCCCCTTCTCCAGCTCCTCTGGCCACCGCCCAGAGGACAGAAACAGCCCCTGCGGCTCCTCTGCCCCTTTAAGCCACCGTTTACCTCGGTTCCTAGTCCATGTCCCCTGCCCCTCTGTGCGAGCAATGAAGACAGTGCTGATAACCTGCTCTGTGGGGCCCCTGCGGCCGCTGTGCCAGGCTCTGGAGCACACGAAACATGGCTAGCTCCAACTGAGAAGTGCTCATGTACAAGCTGCAGCTGACGTCACAGGCCGAGCACAGAGAGAAGTGACACACCCCAGTAATGATTCTGTGTGACATGCTGAAATGGTAGCGTTTTGTATTACTGGGTTAGAATACATTAAAATGAACTTTACCTGTTGCCGTTTCGTGAGGCCATTAGAAAACATATGATTACGTATGCAGCTTGCTCTGTATCTGAGACACTGTCCTGATTCACTGAGGGCACCAGCATGCCATCATTTTAATCACATGTGACCAAAGTATAGCAAGCACAGGCCTGGCACTGGGCGGGATGCACACTCATTTAAAAACGAAACATGGAAAATTTTACCTCTTACCTGAAGTTGAATCACACTTTGAAGTACAATTTTTATTAGGAAAACAACGCTACTTTTTTCGTTGTTTAATTCAACAAAAATGTACTGAGACCTGCTCTCCAGAGCCCACCAGATTGATGTGTCCCAACTTCCAGCTGGTGCTGTTCCAGCTGGGCTCACTGCTGCCCTTTTATGAAGGAAAACCCATAACATGGGATCAGAGAAAGGCCTTCTTTGCTTCTCATATTTTGCATTTTTACAATAAAACATCATTTGAATTTATACAAATACACAACTACATCCTTTTAAACTATTAAAACAACACATATAAAGTGACAATCTCCTTTTACCTACCTAGCTCCTTCTAATTAATTTCAAAACTGTTAAGAAAACAACTTTACACATACATGAACTTTAAGAAATGCTGTCTACTTCTCTAACAATCATTCTAATTATATCATTAATTTTTAAAACTTTCCATTGTTAAATTTTCAATCAGAAGGGAAAGACAGAAACTGGGGAAGACTGGAAAATCAAGGTGGCGTAAAGATTTTGAGTCATCAACCCATGAGTCATCACAACTCAAAAGATCATCGTGAGAGCAGGAAAGCTAGTGGACAGTACAAGGGGGAAAAGAAACAAGTAGGCGGTTATTAACATGGGGAGTCTAATAAATAAGAGGTGGGTAGTGATCACCTTATAACATACACTAAGTCTCCCACACACAAATGAGTTCTGTTCCAAGAACACGTCTGTAAGCCTGATTTGTTAATAAGCCAAACAGTTAGCCCAGATGCCCAACTAACTCAGTCGGCTACGGAGTGCTATACTTTTAACAGTGTAAACTCTCTCCACACAAACAATACATAAAAACCACACAAACACAAAACATAAAGAACATTTCTAATCTCCCAGGACAGTACCTTGAAGAGTCCAGTGTGGCATCGAGTGAACGGGCAAGAAGAGCCACTGCCCAGAGGAGGGGGCAGCGGGGATGGCGGAACGGCAGGGTCGCCCGCATCAGGAGACGGAGGATGAGCTGCGGCGTTACTCCTGCCTGACGCCCACAGCATTTGATGGCGGGGGTTCTGGTTCCTTACTGAATTCAGTTCTATCTACCCAGTGTTGTCTGGGTAGCAGTCCCTTTCCTCGTCTCCAGTGACACGGTAGCGCTGGGCTGCATTTTGAACGGCTGCTGCAACTCTTGGGCACCATTCTATGTTTGGGGCCTATGACTCAAAAGCTCACAGCACCTCCTCAAACAAAGAAAAGCTCCTTGCTATTTCCTGCATCACAGATCTGGTCTTAGCAGCCACACCACCGCTGCTTTTCTGCCTGTGTCCGGATATCCTGGGCTTGAAACAGTGCTCTACGGTACTCTACACAGTACTGCTGCTGCTAAGTCCCTTCAGTCGTGTCCGAGTCTGTGTGACCCCACAGACGGCAGCCCACCAGGCTCCCCCATCCCTGGGATTCTCCAGGCAAGAACACTGGAGTGGGTTGCCATTTCTTTCTCCACTACACAGTACTGGAAAGCACCAAAAAGCACGGCCATTTGCAGAGGACACGCGCATGGGACAACGCACACCAGACACTGAATGGACCCGCAAACAAACGTCCGAACCTTTGAAAGCTCACAGTGTGAAGGCTTGTATGTAGGGGACTTACTGCACTTAAACGTCCAGTCACTATGCTGTACACCTGAAATTAACATACTACTGGATTCCAATAACAAGTGAAAAAAAAAAAAACCCTGGAGGTGAGGATTTGGACCCCCTCCAAAGATGTGTCAGACCCCCTTATGCTATGCCCCGTGACACCTGGACTACCAGTGAGGGTGGTACCCTCAGAGGGTAAGGCTTCCTCCAGGCAGCATGAGGTCTCCCACAGAGCCCATGTGCTCTTGACGGCCTCACACACACACACAGCGCATTTCAAGACACAGTGTAGGATTGTAATCTGAATGAATGTCTATGTGATTCAGGTTGGAAGCCCTTTAAAAATTTCAATTTGAGTCCACAGTAAACCTCCAGAGATCACTCACAACCAAAAGAAGAAACGCCAATGAAACTACAGTCCAGTTTTCCGCCCAAACCCAGAAGCTCATGACTACCCGCTTACGAGACAGGCAACTCTGCGGGGACAGCAGACAAAAAATCCAGGCCTTCCACAAACAGGTGGCAAGAGGTACGGGGGACTGTTTTAATTGCTAGACTTTATTTGGATCTCAATTTGAAAATATTAGAAAACTCTACATATAAAAATTACCGTATGAGACAGTTGAAAATTTCAGCCCTGACTAGGCATTGGATAGTATCAAGCAACTACTTCGTGGGAGTTTTAGGCTAGCCATAAAGGGAAAATTAACTAACTGAATTACATCAATATTAATTCCTCTGCCTCAAAAGACACAATGACAACCCAGAGAGTAGGCAGAGATATTCATCACATTTACATCTCCTGAAAAATTCATATCCAGAATAAAACAAATCCTACCAAGTGTTGTGTGTGAAAATTTGTCCACAAACTCTTTGACACTTTTCAGAAAACGGAACTTCGCTGTCCAAGGTGGGACAAAGTAAGTGACTCCCTTCTAACAAACAGAATATGACAAAATTAAAGGTCATATCATAAAAAGGTCGTGTCATAAAAATGATCACTTCCACTGGGTGCTATTTCTGTCAGATCTCTCTCTTTGAGGAGGAAGTCAGTCACCATGTCCTGAGGACTGGACACTGAGGCATCAGGACAAAGGCCTGCATGAAAAGGAGCTGTGGCCTCCCCACCACAGCCAGGACTAACTTGCTGGGCATGAAAATGAGCCACCTTGGGAAGGATCCTCCAACTCCCGTCAAGACTTGGAAGGCTGGTGACATACATCCAAGCCAAACAGCCCAGCCAAGCCACTTCCAAGTGCCTAAATCACAAAAACTATGAGACAGTAAATGTCTACCATTGTCATAAGCCACTAGGTTTAGAGGTAACTGTTATGAATCAACAGAGAGCTAACAAGATAAAACAGATAATGCAAGAGAAAAAAAGAGAGGGGACGTAAATATCACTCTTCATTGAAAGGAGAAAAAAAAAAAAAAAGGCTTCCCGGGTAGCTCAGCTGGTAAAGAATCCGCCTACAATGCAGGAGACCCCAGTTCAATTCCTGGGTGGGGAAGTTCCCCTGGAGAAGGGACAGGCTACCCACTCCAGTATTCTTGGGCTTAGCTGATGGCTGAGACGGTAAAGAATCCACCTGCAATGCGAGAGACCTGGGTTCGATCCCTGGGTTGGGAAAATCCCCTTGAGGAGGGCAGGACAACCCATTCTAGTATTCTTGCCTGCAGAATTCCCCAAGGACAGAGGAGCCTGGCAGGCTACAGTCCACGGGGTCCCAAAGAGTCAGACACAACTGGGCAACTAAGCACAGCACATTCATTAAAAAAGGAAAACTATGGTTTGGCCAGGGCAGGGGAAGGACTGAGTTTGGGATCAGCCAATGCAAACTATTATACTTAAGACAGATAAACAACAAAGTCCCACTGTAGAGCACAGGGAAACACATTCAGTATGCTGTGATAAACCATGATGGAAAAGAATGAATATATTTTGATTTCCTTGGCAGTTCAGCGGTTAAGACTCCACGCTTCCACTGCAGGGGGCAGGGGTTCAGTATTTGTTCGTGGAACTAAGATCCCACATGCTTCATGGTGCAGCCAAAAATAAGTAAACAAATGAAATTAAAAAGGATGTGTGTGTGCATGTGTATGCGTATAAAACAATCACTTTGCGGTTATAGCAAATTAACACATAAATCAACCATATGTGAATAAAATTTTATAAAATTAACTGACCAAAAAAAGGCATGAAAACGTACTTGACTTCACTAGCCCAAGTTACAGCTACTGTAAGGCATCACCACACAGCCAGGGGCGGAGGTAAAATGAAAAGGATGGAAGACAGGAGCCATTCAAGAGAGGACGGAGTAAATGGACCCTCACACAGCGCTGGGGGAATGTCGCCTGCTACCGCTACTTTAGCAGAGGCAGCCACAGGCTTCCAAAGGGGAATACACGCACACCTCCACGACCAAGCAATTTCACCTCCAGGTGTATCCCCAACAATCCCACACACAATGTCAAGAGAAAAGCTCAGACACACGCGAACAAACCACAGATTACGGAAGGAACAAGACTCGGCAGAAATAATCAACCTGGCTAAGCATCAGGACCCTGGCTGCGCTCAGCAGCCAGTATGACTGAAAGTGGACACAAGAGATGCCTGGGACCCAGGTACCCAGGTGGGTTTCAGACTGTGAAAACCCATTTATGATGTACACTCTTCTGTATTTCTAAGACACTTCAAGAGAGATTTAAACCAGTACGACGAGTCCAGGAGAGATGCGGGGACTGTAGGAATAAGCGGGGCACCAGTGACCTTGGGTTTATGGGGCTGGAGCTGATTACCTGAGGGTTCATTATACTATTCTATGTTTGTGGATGTTAAAATTTTCCCCTAATAAAAAAAGACTTTAAACATACATTAATATAAAATAGATGGAACTGCTGGTAAAAGTATAAACTAAGGTAATTTTTCTGGCCATAGATATCAAAAGGTTTTAAAATCTACACATTCCTTGACCCAATTACTCTGCTTTAATGAGTTCATCCTAAGGTGTTCATCCTGAGTTAGAAGTCTTATATATAACAATCTCCAAAGAGTTCATAACAGGGGGAAAAAAAAAGAGAGAAATGTCCAAATATAGAGGTCACAGGACACTGTGGGCACCACCACAGGACAAACGATCAGGTCGCCCACAATCCATGGAACCTGAGTAACAGAGACTTTATCTACCCCAAGGTTCTTATCTACCCAATGAAATACAGCCATTAAAAATGATGTACACTCCCCATCCCCCCACCCA
>SJYX01016781.1:0-25796 GCA_006410675.1 Oreotragus oreotragus | reverse complement strand
AGGTGGTCTGGTATTCCCATCTCTTTCAGAATTTTCCACAGTTTATTGTGATCCACACAGTCAAAGGCTTTGGCATAGTCAATAAAGCAGAAATAGATGTTTTTCTGGAACTCTGTTGCTTTTTCCATGATCCAGCGGATGTTGGCAATTTGATCTCTGGTTCCTCTGCCTGTTCTAAAACCAGCTTGAACATCAGGGAGTTCACGGTTCACATATTGCTGAAGCCTGGCTTGGAGAATTTTGAGCATTACTTTACTAGCGTGTGAGATGAGTGCAATTGTGTGGTAATTTGAGCATTCTTAATGACCAAGATCTCCCCAAATTAATATCAGACACCAAACCACAGATCAGGAATCTCAGGGAACACTAGCAAGATAAACACAGAAAATAAAAACCTACCCCCAGGTATACCATATATTGTCTACAAGAAATCCACTTTAATACAGAAACCCAACACTCTAATAGTAAAGGAATGGCGCTGTACCATACTAACCCTAATTAAACAAAGTGGGAGTAGCTATAGTAATTTCAGACTGAGAAGACTTCAGGGCAAAAAAGCCATTCCCAAAATGAAAAGGGGGCCAATCCTCTAAGCAGACATAACAATTCTTAATGCTATGCACCTAACAACACCTAACAATCAAAATACAAGTTAAAAACAGATAAAACTGCAAGGAGAAACAGATGAACTCACTTTTACAGGTAGCGACTTTACTACTCCTCTATCAGAAATGGACATAGCCATCAGAAAATCAGTAAAGACATAACAGAGCTCAACAGCACCATCAATCAAAATCAACTGTACATAGTTGATGTGTATGGACTACTGCATCCAACAACAGCAAATTATACATTCCTAAATACACCTGGAATATGCACCAGGACAGACCGTGTTCTATGAAACACACCTTAACAAATGAAGAACAAAAATCATACCATGTCTGCCTTTAGATCACAATGCAATCAAACCAAGTCAGCAACAGAAATACAGCTGGCAAAACCCAAGGTACTTGAAGATTACAAATCACACTTCTAAAAAATGCACGGATTAAAGAAAAAATTCTCAAGAGAAACTTTAAAAATATCTGAACAAAATGAAAATACAGCTTATTAAAATTAGGGGGATGCAAAAAACATTGCTTAGATTAAAATTTATAGACTTGAAAGCACATATCAAAAAAGAAAGATCTAAAATCAATAATCTAAGCTTTCGCCTTAAAAGAGCAAATTAACTCCAAACTAAGCAGAAACTGAAATAATAAAAATCAGAGCAGAAAATAATTTTAAAACAAGAAATCAGTAGAGGAAATCAACAAACCCAAAAGCTGAGTATCCCCGCCCCCTCCCCCCAAAATCAATAAAATCAGTAAGACTTTTGCCAGACTAAGGAAAAAAGACCAGAATTACTAACATTAGAAATGAAAGAGGGGAATCACTACAGATCTCACATGCAACAAAAGGATAATAAAAGAGTATTATGAACAACTCTATAGCCATGGGTTTGATAACCTGAATGAAATGGACCAACTCCTTGACAGATACAATTTGTTCACAACGCACGTAAGACTATTTGAATAAGGCTATATCTATTAAAGAAAGTGAATCACTTGTGAATAATCTTCTAAAACAGAAAGCATCATGTCCAAACGGGTTTACTGGTGATTTCTACCAAACAGTTAAAGAAAAAAAAATTGTACCGATTCTCTACAGTCTCTTTCAGAAGGTAGAAACAGAAGGAATACGTCCTAATTCATTCTATGAGACCAATCATGCTCAGTGCTATTTACTCAACTGAACTGAAAACTTATGTTTACACAAAAGCCTGCATACAGATGTTTGCATCAGCTTTTTCATAACTGCCCAAACTTGGAGGCATCCAAGATGTCCTTCAGGTAGAATGGATAGACTGTGATACAACCAATGGATGTTATTCAGCACTAAAAACAAATGTGCTCTTAAGGAGTGAAGAGACATGGAAGAACCTTAAATGTCTATTACTAAGTGAACCAAGCCAGTCTAAAAAGGCTACAATACTGGATGATCGCTACCGTATTTCGCTCTAGAAAAGGCAAAACTAGAGACACTTTAATCAGTGTACGTTCACAAGGCTGGAGGGGGCGTGTGGGGAGACAAGGAGTACAGGCTTCTGGCTCTGTACTGCAGGCTCGATTCTGTTGTGGACCTAAAACTGCTCCGTGAAATAAAGTTTACTAATTTTCTTAATGGTTAAATATAAATTTGTGTTACATATTTTTATAGCAAAAAAAGATCTGCTAAATAATTTTTCATTTACAGTTGAGCTTAAGAACATCATACATGTCATACATCATTTGAAAAGGAAAGAGAAAAGCTTTCTAAAACAAGGTTTCCATCCACTGTTTAACAGTTGTACTTTATATATAAAGATAAAAAGCAAAGAATCCGGCTTATAATTCAGTATTTTACCTATTTCTGTACCAAACACTAAACTAAACTTTGAAAAACTTCTAAGTTCAAAGTGCTTTATTGTAAGAAACTAAAAGCAAGTCAAATTGTCTGTGATAGAAAAAAAAAATCTAAAGCCCACTGATCTGGGAAATGGCTATTAAAAAACACCTTCATATAAGTAATTAAAAAGGAGGCAGATCTCTGCGTACTGCATGGGAGTCGATGAAAAGTGATAAATGATTAAAAAAAAAAGTATGTATGCCTAACACTGGGCTTCCCATTCTATAAACACACAAATAAATGCACAAACAGAAGAAAATCAAGAAAACAGACCAAAAAAAAAAGATTAAGAGCAGAAGACAGAAAAGGATTGAGGGAAGGTAAGCAAAAGAGATTTTAGTCTTATCTGTTTTTATTTTTTTCAAAGTAAATATAATCACACATTAACCAATTTTTTTAAACTAAGACTTCTAAACAAAAAAATGTCAAAAGAGTAAAAAAGAAAATTTCACAACATCCTACCACCAGTCAAGATTTCAAAACCAAAGCCAGTAAGAGATTTCATAAAATAAGGTATTAATCATTAACAAAGTCAGCTTCGCCATATCACTTGTTCTATGAAAGTTTATAATTTCTACATTAATAAACTTATAAGGAAAAAAAAAAAACATACACATTCAAATTACCCAAAGTTAACCTTCAATGGGGAAAAGAGAACTTTAATATTATTTCCATTTTACACAGAAGAAGCTGGAGCTCAGAAAGCGAAATAATTTGGAGTATATTGTCTGTATATTGTCACCCTGCTTATTTAACTTAGATGCAGAGTACATCGTGCAAAATGCCAGGCTAAATGAAGCACAAACTAGAATCAAGATTGTTGGGAAAAATATCAATAACCTCAGATAAGCAGCGGGGAAGGCAATGGCACCCCACCCCAGTACTCTTGCCTGGAAAATCCAATGGATGGAGTAGCCTGGTGGGCTGCAGTCCATGGGGTCGCTAACAGTCAGACAGACTGAGCGACTTCACTTTCACTTTTCTCTTTCATGCACTGGAGAAGGAAATGGCAACCCACTCCAGTGTTCTTGCCTGGAGAATCCCAGGGATGGGGGAGCCTGGTGGGCTGCCGTCTATGGGGTCACACAGAGTCGGACAAGACTGAAGTGACTTAGCAGCAGCAGCAGCAGCAGATAAGCAGATGACACCACCCTAAAGGTAGAAAGTGAAGAGGAACTAAAAGGCCTCTTGATGAAGGTGAAAAAGGAGAGTGGAAAAGCTGGTCTAAAACTCAACTTTCAAAAAAACTAAGATCACGGCATCTAGCCCCATCACTTCACAGCAAACAGATGGGGCAAAAGTGGAAACCATGACAGATTTTATTTTCTTGGGCTCCAGAATCATTGTGGATGGTGACTGCAGCCATGAAATTAAAAGATGCTTGCTCCTTGGAAGGAAAGCTATGACAAACCCAGACAGCGTATTTAAAAAGCAGAGACATCACTTGGCAAACAAAGGTCTTTATAGTCAAAGCTGTGGTTTTCCCAGCAGTCATGTACAGACATGAGAGTTGGACCATAAAGAAGGCTGAGTGCTGAAGAATGGATGCTTTTGAACTGTGGTGCAGAAGACTCTTCAGAGCCCAAAGGACAGCAGGGGTACTAAACCAGTCAATCCTAAAGGAAATCACAACACTCAATAGTCCCTGAAGGACTGATGCTGAAGCTCCAATACTTTGGCCACGTGATGCAAAAGAACCGCCTCATTGAAAATGACCTTGATGCTGAGAAAGATTGAGGCCAGGAGGAGAAAGGGCTGACAGAGGACAAGATGGCTGGGTGGTATTACCAACTCAATGGACCCGAGTTGGACCAAACTTTGGGAAATAATGAAGGCCAGGGAAGCCTGGCGTGCTGCAGTCCCTGGGCTCACCAAGAGCTGGATGCAGTTTACTGACTGAACAACAGTGAGCAAGGGTAAGGTGGGTACATGAGCAAGGGCAGGCTGCCAAAGGTTCACACTAATCAAGAGGCAATTCAACAGGAACTGACACCAAAAGCTGAAAATGTTTTAGGCCTGACAATACGGTAAATGGCAGGAATGGACTCTTCTTTTTTCAGGGAATAAACACAAACATGCCCGGTAATGTTTAGCCTTAATTCTCACAACAATTCTGCTAAACCAGTGTACTCTCTCTACCCTGTGCCCCTACAATCCCTTCTCATTCTTCCCTCATTGCCCTAGAAGATTATCAAACTTTATTTTTTGAAAGTTGATGAAAACAGTAGTTGTAATGCCTGTGCATTTCAAACTCCTTGGCATCACTGAAAATTACTAGGAAAAAAGTAGCAATTAACTCCCTACTCCTGGGATCAGCAGTGCTGACACCAAGCCCCTTAATCCTTCCTCAGTTTACAAGGCTTGCCATCCAGCCTCACAAAAGGAGTTCCAACCTCACACAGCCTACACTAGTATGTCCCTCCATTTCTCTTTTCATTGATTAGTTGGAATAAGAAAAGACTTTGTATAAAGAAATACCAACAAGTATGAAACCATCCCTCCTCTCCCCCAGGAGAGGCCAAGTACTCTAAATGCTGTTGCTGCTGCCGCCAAGTCACTTCAGTCGTGTCCGACTCTGTGCGACCCCAGACAGCAGTCCACCAGGCTCCCCCGTCCCTGGGATTCTTCAGGCAAGAACACTGGAGTGGGTGGCCATTTCCTTCTCCAATGCATGAAAGTGAAAAGTGAAAGTGAAGTCGCTCAGTCGTGTCTGACCCTCAGAGACCCCATGGACTGCAGCCTACCAGGCTCCTCCATCCATGGGATTTTCCAGGCAAGAGTACTGGAGTGGGGTGCCATTGCCTTCTTCACTCCAAATGCTGAACTCCACTCTTTTCATTTCCCAAAGACAGATTTGGTAGGTAATCTATTTTGGTCCACATCCCTTTTCCAGATTGTTTTTGGTGTTCTATACTTGGCTAGAGTCGCATTTAAAGGTCCACATAAACGTTTTCTAGCAATCAAAATGATCTTGTTTCAAAAAGGTAACTTATTCTGGATCCATTTCTGGATATTAAAAAAAAAAAGAATCATGCCTGACTCTTTGCGACCCCACGGGCTGTAGCCTGCCAGATTCCTCTGTCCGGGGGATTCTCCAGGCAAGAATACTAGAATGGGTTGCCATTTCCTCCTCTAGGGAGTCTTCCCCACCCAAGGATTGAACCCTTGTCTCTTACATCTACTTGCACTGGCAAGCGGATTCTTTACTGCTATCGCCATCTGGGAAGCCTCAAAATGAGCCAACCAAATGAAAGAGCAGAAAATCTTTAAGAAATTCGTTACTGACACTTCATTTAAAGGACGGAGAAAAAAATCACATCTGCCAGCTCTTAGTAAAATGAATATCCTCTTTTACTTGTAATTTTTAAAGTTTTTTTGAATACTGGTTGAGACATATCCAAAACAGTATCTGGTACTTGATTATTCAAAAGCAGCAAGACACCAAAAGAGCAAACCAAGACCAGCAACCTAAAAATAAAAAGACTCAACGTACCCACTGGACTGGTCAACATGAAGAGCACTTTAGGTTCAGCATACCTCAGACTCCTGGATGAGGAACAGCTGACAAGTCATTTCTAATTAATCACAATAGCAAGTGGAAAAAGATAGGAAATATGAAAACAATCATCAACCTAAAACGAGACAGCACGCAAAATGCCTTTCAAGAACGACAGTTATTTTTCGGTTAATGCCTCATTTGTAGGATTTTAAGAGCGACAAAATGAAAACTGGGCAGATGCACATAAATTGGGAAGGACACGAGACTGAAAGCATTCACAAGTTTCTCATAAGGATAAAGATATCAATTAACTTTAGGTCTTAGGTTAAATATGAAATGCCTAAGATCACCAGAAGCGTCTGATCTCTTACTGAGTACAGGCAAAAAGAGTAGACAGGAATTAAGGTGGGGGGGGGGGGAATCCCACAATACATAGGCAAGAAAAGAAAAAGAAAAGGAAAAAAAACCCAGTTAGAAAGCAAAAATACCATAGTAGAAATAGACCAAATATTTCAATCACAATTAATGTAAATTAGTTGAATATGAGACGTCGAATAATGAAAATGCAATCCAGCTGTGTACTGCTTTCAAAAGGCACACCAAAGACAACATTTAAGCAGCAAAAAAATTCTTACCAGGCAAACATTAATTAAAAGTCACTTGGTACAGCTATGCCAATATCCAACAAAATTGTATTTTAGTGGAAAAAACGTTCCTAGAATCAGATTCACTACAGAATGACACACTGTGCAAGTCACTAGAAACAATCCTAAACTTATAAAGACAAAGCAAAAATTGAGAGCTACAAGAATTCAGCAGATCTTCCATCATAATGAAATTTTACAACACCCCTCTCTGTAACTAAGGAGACAAGCAGACAATTTTAGTTAAGGACACTAGTTTGAATGTGACTTCCATTAATGTGCTTCATCTAACAGACATGGGAAAACCTGACCTTAAAATTAGAAACGCATTCTTTTTAAACACACATGGAATAAAAATTTGCCACTAACTAGACACCGTTAAAGGGAGAAGGCAATGGCACCGCACTCCAGTACTCTTGCCTGGAAAATCCCATGGATGGAAAAGCCTGGTGGGCTGCAGTCCATGGGGTCGCTAAGAGTCGGACACGACTGAGCGACTTCACTTTCACTTTTCACTTTCACGCACTGGAGAAGGAAATGGCAACCCACTCCAGTGTTCTTGCCTGGAGAATCCTGGGGATGGGAGAGCCTGGTGGGCTGCCGTCTATGGGATCACACAGAGTCGGACACGACTGAAGTGACTTAGCACCCACCAGCAGCAGACGCTGTTAAAACAGCCTCAACAAATTTCAAAGAATAAGCATCACATGACCACATTTTATGAGCACAATGTATGCTAGCAGTCAGTAACAAAACTTAAAAGATACATATACACACACATATTAAGATTTTTCAATATACTTTCTAAACCTTTAAGTCAGAAAAGTCAAAATGAAATTGTGAATATATTCAGAACTGAAAGATAAAAATCCTACACAGCAAAAGTGTTATTTAAAGGGTAGTTACTACTCTATTCCTGGTGGCTCAGAGGTTAAAGCGTCTGCCTCCAATGCGGGAGACCCGGGTTCGATCCCTGGGTGGGGAAGATCCCCTGGAGAAGGAAATGGCAATCCACTCCAGTATTCTTGCCTGGAGAATCCCGTGGACAGAGAAGCCTAGTAGGTTACAGTCCACGGGGTCGCAAAGAGTCGGACACGACTGAGCGACTTCACCTTCACCTTACTACTCTATTTACATATATATAAGTACATATTATGCATGCTAAAAATTAATGACCTAAGAATCCTGTTTAAGAAATTAAATATTAATTAATTACAAATCAGGCAGATTCCAAAAATAAGAAGTTATAATTTTCTTCCAATATAACTGAAAATTCAGACAAAATGAGTTTTAGAAAAGCAAATTACCAAATGTGACTCAAGAAAAAGAAAAGACTCTAATGATCCTATAAATATTAAAGCAATCAAATCAATAACTTTTAAATCTCAGACCGAAAACACCACACCCTTATGGTTTTACAGGCAAGTTTTATAAGACACTGAAGTAACAAATAATCCTAATTTTACTCAGTAACCCCCTAAGAAAATAAAAAGGAGGAAACACCACAGTTCATTTTATGAGGCTAGAATACTCTTGATAACAAAACTGATAAGGCTGATACAACAAAAAAGGAAAATTAGAGATCATTCTTACCAACGAACATAGATACATAAATCCTGAGATATTAGCAAATTAAAAACAAAAGGGGTGGGAGGAATTCCCTGGCAGTCCAGTGGTTAGGACTCTTCACTGCTGGGGCCCAGGTTCAATCCCTGGTTGAGGAACTAAGATTCCACAAGTATGGAAAGGCCAGAAAAAAAAAGCCCAAAACAAACAGAAAAACAACAACAAAAACATGAAACAGATAAACACATATATAACAAAAACAAAGCAAAAAAAAACTTTTTTAAAAAGAATACATCATTATCAAGTTGGAAAAACTGTCATATCATCATCTCGACAGGCGCAGAAAATGCATTCAATTAGGACTTCCCTGGCGGTCCAGTGGGTAAGAATCCGCCTGCCGATGCAGGGGACGAGTTTTGATCCCTGGTCAGGGAAGTAAGGCCCCATTCACCCTAGAGCCCGCTGCTCTGCAACAAGAGAAGCTCACGCACCACAGGCAGCGAGCAGCTCCACTCGCCACAGCTAGAAAAGCAAGACCCACCACAGCCAAAAGCAAATGAATGAGTGAAAAAACTTTTAATGCATCAATTAAGTTCAGTGCCCACTTGTGAGCTTTTTTTCTAATTCTCCGTAAACTAAGGTTGAAGAAATCTTCCTCAACCTGTTAAAAGAAAAAAAAAAAGTATCCACACATGCAATGGTGAAAGATAAAAGCATTTCCCTTAAAACTGGGACTGTGATAAGGATGCCCGCCACTACCATCCATATTCTCCACTGGTGATGGCTGCCATGCAGCAACACAGTAAGACTAGAGTAAAATATATTAAACAATGAAAGGACTGGAAAGAAATGAACTGTCATTATTCACAGATGAGATGATTATCTACATAAAATCCCCGAGTCCACAAGAAAATTATTATTAAGCTAGAGAAGCTACTAGATATAATAACGGCATACAAAGTCATCTGCATTTCCATTTGCCAACAAATAGAAATTGTTAACTTAAAAAAATAATTTAACAGCAACAAAAATATAAAGTAACCAAAGAATAAATCTAACAAAAAATATGCAAGATTTGTAGAAAGAAAAGAATATAGAACTTTTGAAAAGACAACTATCTATAAACCAAAAAATCTATTTCCTCTTCTACCTGGGTAGTATAAAGCACAGAAGAGAAGATCGGAAAATACTAAAATCCATTTTTGTCCTTTTATTACATGCCTTCAATAAACACCTTTTTAAAAATCCCATAAACACAGTAAAACATTCACAAATTGGGAAAAGATATTTGTCACAAAGATAATAAGAATCAGAATATATAAGAATTCCTACAAATAAGAAAAATCAAACTCAAGAGGAAAAAATAAGACATAAACAGGAAAAAAAAGAGAGAGAGACATAAACAGGTATTTCACAAAAGTAGAAATCTAAATAGCCAAAAAAAGATGCTCAACTTCGTTAGTAATTTGAAAAAAGAACATTAAAACCATGCAGTGATAAATAAAAGTGGGCAAAGAACTACTTGGATAGACTTTCCTGTAAAAATGATACACAAACAGCCAAAACATGCACGACAAGATGCTCAACAATATCAGTCATTCGGGAAAGGGAAACCACAGTGACACACCACACTTCACACCCACTAACATGGCTATGACTTGTTTTTAAAAGGAAAAGAATATATGTTAGTGAGGACATGGAGAAATTAGAACCCTGGTATGGTGTTGGTGAGATGTAATATGGTACAGCCACTTTGGAAAGCAGTTTGGTAGTTCTTCAAAATTTTAAAACACAGGAACATTACCCAACAATTCCACTCCTAAGTACACACCAAGAGAAATAAATACCTACGTCCCTCCAAAGACTCAGAGGCAAACACTCAGAGCAGTATGGTTGGTAATAGTCAAAAAGTGGAATCAAGCCAAACGTCCACCAACTTATGAATGGATAAATAACGGTATGTCCATGCACTCCAACACACCAAAGCGCTAATACTGAAACATGCAACGTGCTGAGCAAAAGCAGCAAGTCACCGAAGACCACACACTGTATGATTCCATTGACATGAACCGTCCAGGACTGGCAAGTCCAGGAGAAAGTCCACCAGCGGCTGCCCAGGGGTTAGGTGGAAATCGAGTCACTGCTAACAAGTACAAGGGTTCTTTTTAGGATGACGAAATGTTCTAAACATTAGATTGTGGTGATCATTACACAATTCTCTGAACATACTAAAACCTATTAGACTGTACCCTTTAAATGGGTAAACTGTAACATGTAATTACATCTCAATAAAACTAATAACTGATGAGATGTAAGGTCATAACCACCAATCTGACAAATATAAAAAAGTCTGACAATACCAAGAGCTGGCAAAGATGTAGAACAATAGTGCTGGCAGGAGGGTACAGGTCCCACTATCCTGCAACTCTAAGGCTTTATACCTTGAAGAAATGTTTTCTGCACTTGTCCAAAGCCTCATTGTTCTTTACTGGAAACAATCCTATCCCACAAGGATAGGACAAAGAATAAAATGAAATATATTCAGTCTGAAAAAGAACACAGAAGCGAAAAGGAATAAACTACAATTACACATATCAATGTGGGTTTCCCAGGTGGCTCAGTGGTACAGAATCTGCCTGCCAATGCAGGAGACGTAGGTTTGATCTCTGTCAGAAAGATCCCCGGAGAAGGAAAAGCAACTTACTCCAGTATTCTCGCCTGGGCAATCCCATGGACAGAGTAGCCTGGAAGGCTACAGTCCCCCATGGGGTCGCAGAAGAGTCTGATACAACTTAGCAACTAAACACATCAATGTAGCCAAAACTCATTATCTGCAGGGCCTCACTTCCCTCCCTTTTCAGCTCCAAGTCCAGGCCTCCCCATTATAAACACCCCTTTGCCTTCTCTTTTTTAACTGGAGTACAGATGCNAAAGTTTTTTTGAATACTGGTTGAGACATATCCAAAACAGTATCTGGTACTTGATTATTCAAAAGCAGCAAGACACCAAAAGAGCAAACCAAGACCAGCAACCTAAAAATAAAAAGACTCAACGTACCCACTGGACTGGTCAACATGAAGAGCACTTTAGGTTCAGCATACCTCAGACTCCTGGATGAGGAACAGCTGACAAGTCATTTCTAATTAATCACAATAGCAAGTGGAAAAAGATAGGAAATATGAAAACAATCATCAACCTAAAACGAGACAGCACGCAAAATGCCTTTCAAGAACGACAGTTATTTTTCGGTTAATGCCTCATTTGTAGGATTTTAAGAGCGACAAAATGAAAACTGGGCAGATGCACATAAATTGGGAAGGACACGAGACTGAAAGCATTCACAAGTTTCTCATAAGGATAAAGATACCAATTAACTTTAGGTCTTAGGTTAAATATGAAATGCCTAAGATCACCAGAAGCGTCTGATCTCTTACTGAGTACAGGCAAAAAGAGTAGACAGGAATTAAGGNAGACTGAAAGCATTCACAAGTTTCTCATAAGGATAAAGATATCAATTAACTTTAGGTCTTAGGTTAAATATGAAATGCCTAAGATCACCAGAAGCGTCTGATCTCTTACTGAGTACAGGCAAAAAGAGTAGACAGGAATTAAGGTGGGGGGGGGGGGAATCCCACAATACATAGGCAAGAAAAGAAAAAGAAAAGGAAAAAAAACCCAGTTAGAAAGCAAAAATACCATAGTAGAAATAGACCAAATATTTCAATCACAATTAATGTAAATTAGTTGAATATGAGACGTCGAATAATGAAAATGCAATCCAGCTGTGTACTGCTTTCAAAAGGCACACCAAAGACAACATTTAAGCAGCAAAAAAATTCTTACCAGGCAAACATTAATTAAAAGTCACTTGGTACAGCTATGCCAATATCCAACAAAATTGTATTTTAGTGGAAAAAACGTTCCTAGAATCAGATTCACTACAGAATGACACACTGTGCAAGTCACTAGAAACAATCCTAAACTTATAAAGACAAAGCAAAAATTGAGAGCTACAAGAATTCAGCAGATCTTCCATCATAATGAAATTTTACAACACCCCTCTCTGTAACTAAGGAGACAAGCAGACAATTTTAGTTAAGGACACTAGTCTGAATGTGACTTCCATTAATGTGCTTCATCTAACAGACATGGGAAAACCTGACCTTAAAATTAGAAACGCATTCTTTTTAAACACACATGGAATAAAAATTTGCCACTAACTAGACACCGTTAAAGGGAGAAGGCAATGGCACCGCACTCCAGTACTCTTGCCTGGAAAATCCCATGGATGGAAAAGCCTGGTGGGCTGCAGTCCATGGGGTCGCTAAGAGTCGGACACGACTGAGCGACTTCACTTTCACTTTTCACTTTCACGCACTGGAGAAGGAAACGGCAACCCACTCCAGTGTTCTTGCCTGGAGAATCCTGGGGATGGGAGAGCCTGGTGGGCTGCCGTCTATGGGATCACACAGAGTCGGACACGACTGAAGTGACTTAGCACCCACCAGCAGCAGACGCTGTTAAAACAGCCTCAACAAATTTCAAAGAATAAGCATCACATGACCACATTTTATGAGCACAATGTATGCTAGCAGTCAGTAACAAAACTTAAAAGATACATATACACACACATATTAAGATTTTTCAATATACTTTCTAAACCTTTAAGTCAGAAAAGTCAAAATGAAATTGTGAATATATTCAGAACTGAAAGATAAAAATCCTACACAGCAAAAGTGTTATTTAAAGGGTAGTTACTACTCTATTTACAGCCTCAACAAATTTCAAAGAATAAGCATCACATGACCACATTTTATGAGCACAATGTATGCTAGCAGTCAGTAACAAAACTTAAAAGATACATATACACACACATATTAAGATTTTTCAATATACTTTCTAAACCTTTAAGTCAGAAAAGTCAAAATGAAATTGTGAATATATTCAGAACTGAAAGATAAAAATCCTACACAGCAAAAGTGTTATTTAAAGGGTAGTTACTACTCTATTCCTGGTGGCTCAGAGGTTAAAGCGTCTGCCTCCAATGCGGGAGACCCGGGTTCGATCCCTGGGTGGGGAAGATCCCCTGGAGAAGGAAATGGCAATCCACTCCAGTATTCTTGCCTGGAGAATCCCGTGGACAGAGAAGCCTAGTAGGTTACAGTCCACGGGGTCGCAAAGAGTCGGACACGACTGAGCGACTTCACCTTCACCTTACTACTCTATTTACATATATATAAGTACATATTATGCATGCTAAAAATTAATGACCTAAGAATCCTGTTTAAGAAATTAAATATTAATTAATTACAAATCAGGCAGATTCCAAAAATAAGAAGTTATAATTTTCTTCCAATATAACTGAAAATTCAGACAAAATGAGTTTTAGAAAAGCAAATTACCAAATGTGACTCAAGAAAAAGAAAAGACTCTAATGATCCTATAAATATTAAAGCAATCAAATCAATAACTTTTAAATCTCAGACCGAAAACACCACACCCTTATGGTTTTACAGGCAAGTTTTATAAGACACTGAAGTAACAAATAATCCTAATTTTACTCAGTAACCCCCTAAGAAAATAAAAAGGAGGAAACACCACAGTTCATTTTATGAGGCTAGAATACTCTTGATAACAAAACTGATAAGGCTGATACAACAAAAAAGGAAAATTAGAGATCATTCTTACCAACGAACATAGATACATAAATCCTGAGATATTAGCAAATTAAAAACAAAAGGGGTGGGAGGAATTCCCTGGCAGTCCAGTGGTTAGGACTCTTCACTGCTGGGGCCCAGGTTCAATCCCTGGTTGAGGAACTAAGATTCCACAAGTATGGAAAGGCCAGAAAAAAAAAGCCCAAAACAAACAGAAAAACAACAACAAAAACATGAAACAGATAAACACATATATAACAAAAACAAAGCAAAAAAAAACTTTTTTAAAAAGAATACATCATTATCAAGTTGGAAAAACTGTCATATCATCATCTCGACAGGCGCAGAAAATGCATTCAATTAGGACTTCCCTGGCGGTCCAGTGGGTAAGAATCCGCCTGCCGATGCAGGGGACGAGTTTTGATCCCTGGTCAGGGAAGTAAGGCCCCATTCACCCTAGAGCCCGCTGCTCTGCAACAAGAGAAGCTCACGCACCACAGGCAGCGAGCAGCTCCACTCGCCACAGCTAGAAAAGCAAGACCCACCACAGCCAAAAGCAAATGAATGAGTGAAAAAACTTTTAATGCATCAATTAAGTTCAGTGCCCACTTGTGAGCTTTTTTTCTAATTCTCCGTAAACTAAGGTTGAAGAAATCTTCCTCAACCTGTTAAAAGAAAAAAAAAAGTATCCACACATGCAATGGTGAAAGATAAAAGCATTTCCCTTAAAACTGGGACTGTGATAAGGATGCCCGCCACTACCATCCATATTCTCCACTGGTGATGGCTGCCATGCAGCAACACAGTAAGACTAGAGTAAAATATATTAAACAATGAAAGGACTGGAAAGAAATGAACTGTCATTATTCACAGATGAGATGATTATCTACATAAAATCCCCGAGTCCACAAGAAAATTATTATTAAGCTAGAGAAGCTACTAGATATAATAACGGCATACAAAGTCATCTGCATTTCCATTTGCCAACAAATAGAAATTGTTAACTTAAAAAAATAATTTAACAGCAACAAAAATATAAAGTAACCAAAGAATAAATCTAACAAAAAATATGCAAGATTTGTAGAAAGAAAAGAATATAGAACTTTTGAAAAGACAACTATCTATAAACCAAAAAATCTATTTCCTCTTCTACCTGGGTAGTATAAAGCACAGAAGAGAAGATCGGAAAATACTAAAATCCATTTTTGTCCTTTTATTACATGCCTTCAATAAACACCTTTTTAAAAATCCCATAAACACAGTAAAACATTCACAAATTGGGAAAAGATATTTGTCACAAAGATAATAAGAATCAGAATATATAAGAATTCCTACAAATAAGAAAAATCAAACTCAAGAGGAAAAAATAAGACATAAACAGGAAAAAAAAGAGAGAGAGACATAAACAGGTATTTCACAAAAGTAGAAATCTAAATAGCCAAAAAAAGATGCTCAACTTCGTTAGTAATTTGAAAAAAGAACATTAAAACCATGCAGTGATAAATAAAAGTGGGCAAAGAACTACTTGGATAGACTTTCCTGTAAAAATGATACACAAACAGCCAAAACATGCACGACAAGATGCTCAACAATATCAGTCATTCGGGAAAGGGAAACCACAGTGACACACCACACTTCACACCCACTAACATGGCTATGACTTGTTTTTAAAAGGAAAAGAATATATGTTAGTGAGGACATGGAGAAATTAGAACCCTGGTATGGTGTTGGTGAGATGTAATATGGTACAGCCACTTTGGAAAGCAGTTTGGTAGTTCTTCAAAATTTTAAAACACAGGAACATTACCCAACAATTCCACTCCTAAGTACACACCAAGAGAAATAAATACCTACGTCCCTCCAAAGACTCAGAGGCAAACACTCAGAGCAGTATGGTTGGTAATAGTCAAAAAGTGGAATCAAGCCAAACGTCCACCAACTTATGAATGGATAAATAACGGTATGTCCATGCACTCCAACACACCAAAGCGCTAATACTGAAACATGCAACGTGCTGAGCAAAAGCAGCAAGTCACCGAAGACCACACACTGTATGATTCCATTGACATGAACCGTCCAGGACTGGCAAGTCCAGGAGAAAGTCCACCAGCGGCTGCCCAGGGGTTAGGTGGAAATCGAGTCACTGCTAACAAGTACAAGGGTTCTTTTTAGGATGACGAAATGTTCTAAACATTAGATTGTGGTGATCATTACACAATTCTCTGAACATACTAAAACCTATTAGACTGTACCCTTTAAATGGGTAAACTGTAACATGTAATTACATCTCAATAAAACTAATAACTGATGAGATGTAAGGTCATAACCACCAATCTGACAAATATAAAAAAGTCTGACAATACCAAGAGCTGGCAAAGATGTAGAACAATAGTGCTGGCAGGAGGGTACAGGTCCCACTATCCTGCAACTCTAAGGCTTTATACCTTGAAGAAATGTTTTCTGCACTTGTCCAAAGCCTCATTGTTCTTTACTGGAAACAATCCTATCCCACAAGGATAGGACAAAGAATAAAATGAAATATATTCAGTCTGAAAAAGAACACAGAAGCGAAAAGGAATAAACTACAATTACACATATCAATGTGGGTTTCCCAGGTGGCTCAGTGGTACAGAATCTGCCTGCCAATGCAGGAGACGTAGGTTTGATCTCTGTCAGAAAGATCCCCGGAGAAGGAAAAGCAACTTACTCCAGTATTCTCGCCTGGGCAATCCCATGGACAGAGTAGCCTGGAAGGCTACAGTCCCCCATGGGGTCGCAGAAGAGTCTGATACAACTTAGCAACTAAACACATCAATGTAGCCAAAACTCATTATCTGCAGGGCCTCACTTCCCTCCCTTTTCAGCTCCAAGTCCAGGCCTCCCCATTATAAACACCCCTTTGCCTTCTCTTTTTTAACTGGAGTACAGATGCTTTACAGCGCTGTGCTACCTTCTGCTTGCTGTACAAGGTGACTCAGCTACAGGCAGACATGCAGCCCCTGCCTCTTGGGCCTCCCTCCCCCTCGCCCACCCAGGATCCCACTTGTCTAGACCACCACGGCACCAAGCTGCACCCCCGGGCCACACAGCAGGCTCCCACTAGCTACCTATGTCACATGGGGCAGTGGCCTTCCCTTGCTCTGTCACTCGCGTGCAGAAACCACGGCTGCAACACTGCCTACTCTAGCCCCAGGAAAAAAACCACAAGGATGGCTCCCCTGAGGAGCCCATTCCACGCTGCAGATCCACTCACATTCTTTCCATAGACTACTCCGCACTTTCTCTCTCCTCACAGACCACCTGCCCTCAAAGTCGCTCAGTCATGTCTGACTCTTTGCGACCCCATGGGCTATACAGTCCGTGGAATTCTCCAGGCCCTACTCACCCTCATTTTCACTGACTGATAACTCCTTCCTGTTTCACAGAGCAGAAAACTGTCCTGGGCTTCCCTGGTGGCACAGTAGTAAAGGATCTAGGTGCTAACACAGGAGACACAGGTTCGCTCCCTGGTCGAGGAAGATCAACTCGGCCTGTGCGCCACAACCACTGAGCCTGTGAACCTGGGAACCTGGGCTCTGCCACGAGAAGCCCGTGTGCACAGAGTAGACCCCCGTCGCCCCAACTAGAGAAAAGCCCGAGCAGCAACAAAGACGCCGAACGGCCAAAACAAGCAACATGAATTAAAAAACGCAAAGAAAACAGTCCTGCTCCCACCATGCGAGCAACCAGGTCTGCTCCCCGTCCTCTCACCAAGCAAGAGCTGGTGGACGCTCCCCGTGGGCCCATTCCCTGTCTCCTTCCCAGAAATGCATGTCATCAGGTGTGCGTTCTGTACAGATATCGTTTCCCACCAACAGTACAAAAACACTGTAACTTCGCCATCTCAGCAAAGCCTTCTCATGGTCCCAACTCTCCCTCTAGCGAAAGGGCTTTCCTCTGCACCCTCTGCTCTCAAGCCCTCGGGAAGCTCCCTCCCAGGCCCTCCCCACATCACCGCGTGCGGACTGCTCCCATCAAGACCATCGATGACTCGTGTGCCACCGAAGCCGCAGGACAAGGCCAGGCCCTCAGGCCCCTGGAGGGCACGGCAGGAGCACTGCGCGGGGGCTCTCCCTCCCTCCCGCTTGAAGACCCCTCCCCTGACTTCAGAGATTCAAGGCCCCCTGCTCCTCTTCCACCTCGGAAACTGCCCGACCCCCTTTTGCTTTGCTGCCTCGGCCCTCACCCTGCACTCACACTCATCAAGGACTTCTAAGTGTCAGAGAACACTGAACACTCTCAAGTCTGTCTTCAGCCAGACCTCTCCCCTCCATTCCAAACACCTTCATCTCACGTGGCTCCAGGCGGCTCTGTGGAGTTTCACAAGAGCAGCGGGTCCGGACCCCAACCTTACTTCAACAACTGGTGCCGCCCACAATCCCGATCACAAGCAGAAACCTCTGGTCGGTAGGGAGCACCTTCTGCCAGCAAATCCTGGCGGCTGTACTGTTCACAGGCATCCAGCATCCACCCCCTCTCCCTGCCACCCCTGCCCCTCTTCAGTCCAAGCTGCCGTCGCTGTTCTGGGGGGGCGGTCCTCAGCACCAGAGGGACAACTATTCTTAGCGCAATTTCAGGGGGCCTTTTAAAAACATATATCAGATCTCATGTCACACCACTACCCAAAACACTTCCATGACTTCCCATCTCATTCACAGAAAAAGGCAAAACCCTAACCCTGGCCAGATGAATGGCTCCCACCCCGCCCCCTCTGACCTCCTCCCCTGCCATCCTCCACCCCACCAGGCTGGCCTCTGTCTCCCCAACACATCAGCTACAGCCCTTCTTAGCACCGCACGCACACTGGACTCTGCCTAAAGACTCCCCCTACCTCATCCCCACCTGCAGCCATGTGGCTCCCTCCCTCACCTGCTGATGTTCAGAGGTCTCAGGAAGGCCCATCCTGACCACCTTATCCAATCTGCAAACAGCCCCCACCCAGCCACTCCCAGCTGACCCTGCTCCCAGCTGTACCACCCATGACAGCTGCCATCTCTGACTCACCTGTTAACCGTCTTTCTCCACTGAAATGTAACTTCCAGAGGACAGGGACAATGACAATGTCTTTCTGGCTCACTAATATAGTCAACATCACAACATATGTCTTAGCGCCTAAGACGTAAGTACTCAAACATACAAATGAATCTCAAAAAGCAGTAAGAGGAGAGAGGGTGAGTTACACAACAAAATGATCCAATTTATACAAAGACATGCAAAAACTAAATTACGTTATGTAAGAATAAAAGGATACATTCACAGGTGCTAACACCATAAAGTTAATCAACAAAATGACACACGCAGGGCAGCCCTGCTTAAGAGAGGTGAGAAGAGGGAGGAATGGGAGGGGGGCGGTCATACAGGAAGCCAAAGGTAAGGAAACATCCTGTCACTTAAACTGGTGGTCTTAACGTTTAACATCTGTACACATGCCAATACAGCCTCTTGGAATGTATGATCTCATTAAAAAATAAAAAAATAGGTTAGAACAAGACAGGTCAAACCCAGCCCACTGCCTCTTTTTGTAAATAAAGTTCTATTAGAAGCTTCATTCATTCGTGTGTTGACTATGAATAATTTCACACCATGGCAGCAGAACTGAGTGGTTACAGAGCCCACAGAGCCTGACGTAGTCATTAACTGGCCCTTTACAGAACATAGTTATCTGGTTATCATGTGAGATTTGTTAACAAATTAAGAGCAACATTTAAAAAAGCCAATCATCAATCCTCAAGAACATCCCTGGCAGTCCAGTGGTTAAGACTCCATTTCTTCAGGGCGTTTCCCTGCAACCTCTATTAGTCATTTCTGACCTTATTTCACTGTTACTAGCAAGAAGACTGGTAACAGTAATAATACCCAAACAAATATTACTGTGACTAGGCACTGTACCAATTAGTTTACATTTAATATTCATTTCACAGATAAGGAAACTAAAGAACAGAGATGTCATCTAATATTATGATTACACAGCTCGAAGACTGGGAGCCAGAACTCATAGTCAGCTATTTTAGATCCTTTGCACTCTTGCCCTCTACAAGATACTCTGACCTGAGAACAGGGAACAGGTGAAATCTGTGGAAACTCCCTCAGTTTAATATACTATGCCTATGATAGGTGCCAAATGCACAGCTACTATATCATCTATAAGTGGAATAATAAACCAAGGACAGAAGGGACTGGGTCTCCTGGAAGACAGCTGAGGCACGTGTGAACTGCCCACTGCCCAGAGGCAACAGAAACCCTGTGTATCTCTGTCCACAAAAGGGAACCAGGAGGCACTACCCCTCACCTATGACAACGACAAAAACAGACAGACAAAACAGCAGTTCAGAAGTTAAACATTTATTCTTTATTCTTTAATTTTTATTGGAGTATATAGCTGATTGATTACAATGTTGTATTTATTTTTAACTCTCAGTGAGTTCCAGCTATGTTATTGCTGTAACAACTGACACTTAAAATTATGGTCTAGTGGGGCCACCAAAACCCTAAGGCCTCACCCAGGAACTGAGATTTCTCTGCTGCCTACAGGCCCTTTCTCCTGCATGACCTAAATTTTTCTCTAATATCAATGACCTCCAAAACCATGGTTCTCATGAAAGGAAGCGCCGAACAGCCAACGGAGTCAATACTTGTCAATGTTCCTCCCACCACTGCCTCGTCTGGGGAATGAAAGCCCAGGCTTCACCAAGATCCAGCCAGTGTCTCCTGACCAAGCCTCACTGGACAGTGCAAGCCACCCCGGAATGTGCCTCAGTGGCCAGTACCACTGCTGCCTCACTTGCCCCGCTTAGGGTCTCAGGGGGCCATGCGTCCTCAGGCAAGCTCCCCTTCTCCTCAGGCACTGCATTATTTTCACACCAGCATTACTGTTTACATTTACATACAAGTACAGGGAACTTTAGGCTCTCACTAGCGATGCACATAGCTTTCTTCTATTCTGACTCAACATTCAGTCATACTTTTATTTCTGCAGTCTTTTTACTTTTCTGCAACCTTTTTCGTGCTGCTTCCTACTGTTTCAAAAAAAAAAACCAATCTCATTCATCTTTCCTTTGGGCCCCCAGATTTCATAGCAGTCAGCCTTTGGGGCACACAAACCATTCCAAATCAATACACACCCCCTCTGTAAGAAATTCTGGAACTAATAATACCCTTTCTTCAGAGTTGCCAAGAAGTATAAAATCAGAGTCTCTGTATCAGGAAAGATGTTCATAATCTATTCAAATGTTATATAAAATCAGTCAACTGTGGAGTCTTCACTAATACTTAATAATAAAACAGGTCAACACTAGCCAGCAGAAGTGAGAAGTAGTAAACCGCCTCTACTCAGATCTTTGTGAGTCTGCGACACAAAAATGTCCCAGTTAACGTAGGAAGCCTTTCAAGTACCGCCAAGGTTCCCTTTCACTTGCTTCTTTACCATCTAGCCAATCTACCTGATATCCGGATGTCAGTTCATAAACATCCAAACTATGAAACAACCTGGGCATTGATCCGACTAGTAACTCTCTCTCCTCCCAGTAAAGAAAAATAAAGGGGGAGGGAGGAAGAAAGGGGGTTTCCATGGCAACTAAATCTAAGCCAAAGTCAAAAGGCCACAAAAACAAATCTCCAGTCACCTCACTCCAGACTGCAGCAGGGAAAAAACCCATTCCCACTGGAAGCACTGTGGATTTCAAGCACACTCAAGACGTTTAGCATGAATCTACAGCAAGCCTCTGATCAGCAGGGAAAGTGAGCTTCTCCAGTTTGATCACGTGACAGCCAACATCTACGAGCAGAAGACAGCACAGGCCACCCCTACTGTCGTTACCAAGCAGCTTCGCCAGGGCTGCCGCCGCTGCCCAGGCACCTCAGTCGCGTCCGCCTCCGCGCGACCCCAGAGATGGCAGCCCACCAGGCGCCGCTGTCCCTGGGATTCTCCAGGCAAGAACACAGGAGGAGTAATAGCGTTGCTTTTTAAGACAAACCAAACCAAAGAGGGAAGGGGAAGTTAGCTATCTAATACCTGAGAAACAAAGGTGTAACTACTTCATTCTTCTGGCAATCTCAAACCACCCAACCAGCAATTCAAGCTCTTTCCTCTGAAGCCTCTAGGGCCTCTCACTAAGTCTGCTTACTTACTTACACCACATTACTCAGTTCCAAGCTGAGTTATCTGGCCTCAGCGCAAAGGACGTCCCTTGTCATTGCTGCCTCCCCCCAAAAGACTGAAAAGTCCTTAAGTGCCTGTTGATGAGTGAATCCCTAACACTGTTCTTGACAGAGTAAGGATTCAATATATTTGCTGATCAAATAAATGAAGACTAGACAGCAACATTCCCAGCTTTCCCATGAATGAGCCCATTATCCACCTGGTAATGCTCTCTTCCCAGCACCTCCGTGCCACAGCACTGCACTGGGTTTAGGGCAGCCAAGAGTGGAGGAGACTTGGGTGATAATATATGATATCGCTTACGTGCACTTTAAAGACAATTCAAATGAATATACATGCAAAACAGAAACAAACTCGGGTTTAGAGGCTTCCCTGGTGTCTCACGAATAAAGAACCTGCCTGCCAATGCAGGAGATGTGGGTCCCATCCTGGGTCAGGACGATCCCCTGGAGAAGGAAATGGCAACTCACTCCAGTATTCTGGCCTGGAAAATCCCATGGACAGGGAAGCCTGGCAGGCTACAGTCCATGGGGTCTCAGAGTCAGACGTGACTTAGCAACTACTCACACAGAAGAAACAGACGCTGGAGTGGCCACCTGTCATTCTCAGCATCTCAGTGAAAGTCACTCAGTCGTGTCCGACTCTCTGCAAACCCACAGACACATAGCCGTAGGGCAAATTTCAGGACGAAGGAGTAGATCTCCTGGATCTCCCTTTTATACGTCCAGACTTTTAATATTCAGTTGGCAAAAATCTGTAGTTTTATAGTAACATTCATCCCACTCAATACACTAGGATCATCCGTATTCTAAGGATGTGAGAAAAAAGGATTTCTCTTTCACTGCACTTCATCTCACGGAGGGAAAAACACTTGCCCACTCTGGTCAGAGTCCAGAGTACAGGCAAGCCCCCTGTGGTAGCAAGCAAGGATCACCATGTTAAAAGATAAGCATTCAATCTGCCTCTCTCTTTGCCAGATTTGTCAAACCAATCCAGGGCTAACTCTCTGGAAACAGGCCTTCATTAAAATAATAATAATAATGAAGCTGGCATCTAAAAACATAATTGACAGCTGACTGACAGGATGAGGGCAAAAATGACAAAACTTAAAAATCACAGCAGGCTAAGGCTATTTAGCATAGCCATTAAGAGGCCTGAACACCTGAGTCTCAGCACAGTATGCTGAAGGAGTCTCATGAAGCAAGAGAAAAACACAAGTTTCTCAATTACTTTATAAAATACTCACTTAAAAAACATTTTTCAAAGTTCAGTCTTCAGGCACCTGAAAATTATGTATTCCATCTTTCCCCATTACTAAGTCATGTCCAAGTAGAACTGAGGTATAGACAAAGCTCACAGGTAACAGAATTCCTTGACCCACATGTAGCTCCTAAAATCTGTGGTCTAGTGGTTCCAGAACCTAGTTGCACATCAGTTTTATTTGGGAGCTTTTAGAAACATTTCCACTCTCACCACACATTTACAAACAGTCTTGAAAAGTATTCCCAATGATCCCAAAGCAGATCAGATCAGCATCTGTCTGGAGCAGGGTTTCTCGATCTCAGCACCACTGACCTCTGGGGGGGGCTAACGTCCTGAGGGGTGAGGTTGCCATCTTGTGTATCTCTGGGTGTCCAGCGGCATCGCTGGTCTCTACCTTCTAGAAGCCACTGCCCAACCCCACAGATGTGACAAACAAAATGTACTTCTCCAGACATCACCAGATGATTCTTGGGGGCAAAATCTGCCCTCCTAAAGTTGAGAACTACTGCTCTAGAGTAAATTAAAAAACAGTCATCTGAGGCTCCTTTAAGAAGGGAACAAAATAAGAAAACTTCCAAAAGCCAGGAGATCAGGTCTATTCTTTCCATCCAGCTCACCTAAGAAAAAGTAGTCAACTCCACTCGGCCACACCAGGGCTCAGATCTTGACTTATGAGAACCAACCACAGCCTCTTGTGCTTTGTACGTAAACAAACTGAGTTTTAATTGAGCAGATGGACACAAGAACGTCACTGTCACTACCATTCCTAACCCTGTATCAGTACAAAAGCACTGTAAAATTTTAGACAGACGTATACTCAGGCTGCCTCTCAAACATCCAATATATAAAACCACAAGATTCAAGTTTATCAAAGAAGCAAACTAAATACCAATCCTGACAAACACTGTTTTAAGGAAGAGGTCTTATCTGTAATAAGCACATTATCTCTGTACCACATCAGCACCAAAATTTATTTCAAAGAGACTAAGCAAGCCTCACCCTGTCAGGCCTTAACTTCATCTCTATTCATTTTCTGTCCAGTTATGGTCTGATTCTCAAATCGCCAGGCAGTTAATTGAAACCAGCAAGTTTTGTTCTGCTATACTTTACACAAAAGCTAGTTTTCTAATCTAAAACAATCTTCTTCCTGTTCTTCAGTAAGTTACACCAGCAAGATGTTCATCTCTACTTAAGACGGAGTCTATCAAAATAACGTTTCCCAGGGCAACAACGCAAGCCAGGTCCCAAGCAAGTTAATTCCAGGGGAAGGACAAGCCTGGTTTCAAGCAGCAGGGAGAAGAGCACAGTGCAGGAATCAATAGACTCTGAGTAGGCGCATTAGTGGATGGCATTCTGTTAGATATTCTAGACTCTCTGATCAAACTTAGCTGAAATGCAAAATAACTTCGAAAGCATCCACCCGGGACAACAGTTATTTCCCAAAGTACCTTCACTGAAAATATCTCAATACACAGTAACCTTTCAAACCTCAGTAAGAACCCAAGAGTACACTAAGAAACTCTTGAGTTACTACTGATTTGGGGGCCAATCACACGCAATAAGCGGTATTCAAAAGTACAGGAGGAACAGAATCTGACGTGAGCTCCTGGTGGGCTTTTATTTAACCTTCTCTTCAACAAGCCAGTCTGAGGCATCACCACTAATGACTCCAGAAAACGTCTGTAAACGTAATCAATCCTCAGCCACCCTCTCCTGGGTGGTTCTCAACCGGAAAGACTCTTAAAAACACAGAGCTTTCTAAAGACAGTCACGAAAAGCCAGGACTTCCCAATACTATCTAAACATTTAAAAATCAAATGTAAATTAATAATAGCCACTAATTACTAAGCGGATTCCTCACGCCAGGCACCGTTTCTAGCTGCTTTACACATATTAACTCATTTCCTCCTGACAGACTTCTGAGGCAGACACTGATGTTATTCCCGTACTACAGAAAAAGCAGAGAGGTTGAGGGACTTGCCCAAGGTCACAGCGCCAGAAAGTGGTGAAGCCAAGATCTGGAAACCACGCCGTCTAACTGAGCAAAGGAAGCTCCAACACCATCCCTTAAGTGGATTTCCAGCGGCTGGAAATCTGGAGCCTCTTTCCCACTTGCTGCCTACCTACAACGTGACCTTGAGGACAAAATCGCAGTCAACTCTACGTTAACAAAACAGCCACATTCACAAGTGATGTGACGATAAAAGGAAACAACTCCCAAGCGCCGTTCCCAGAAAAGCAAAACAGAGAAGCTCGATCCGACCCACAGAGAAAATGAGTTAAGTGCAGAGATTACACGGAGCTAGGAGGGTGAGACGCCAAGACACACAGGTGCATCCAAGAACTCGTGCCGTTCACCTGCAACCAAGAGTCCAAATTGTGGTCAGAGCAAGCCGGACCGCAGGAAGCCCCTCCAAGGGAGCGGCGAGAGGGCTTCTTTAAGAGGGAGGTACTTGCGGCCGAGAGAAGGACGCCCCCCCCCC